>CM069934.1:18126825-18718562 GCA_036172225.1 Cryptocoryne crispatula var. balansae
AAGAAGAAGTTTCTCTAATCGAGTTGGAAGAGTTAGATGAGGGTGAGAGGCCTTGGTTTCATGAGATCGCAAGGTATTGTCAAGATCAGACATATCCACCTGGATCAAATGCAAAAGAAAAGAAGGCCATCAGGAGAGTATCCCAGAGGTATACCATCCTAGGAGGGGTGCTTTACAAGAGGAGCTTGAGTGGAATATTGCTTAAATGCGTTGATGAAGAAGAGGCAGAATTGGTGCTTAAGGAAGCACATTCTGAGGTCTATGGGGGCCATGTCAATGCTCAAGCTCTTGCCAAGAAAATCATCAGGCAGGGGTATTATTGGCCAACCCTAGAAGAGGATTGCTCCATCTTTGTTCGACACTGTCATTCTTGCCAACTTCATGCCAACAAGATCCATTCTCCCGCATCTTCCCTTCATCCGATTCATGCCCCATGGCCCTTCGCCATGTGGGCTTCGATATCATTGGCCCTCTAAGTGATCTTAACTCTGAAATCCGTTCCAAATCGTTCATCCTAACGGCAACAGAGTACTTCACCAAGTGGGCAGAAGCGGAAGCGTTTGTGGAGATCAAGGCATCAACGCTGTGCTCCTTCATCAAACGCAACATCATCACCAGGTTCGGTATACCTAGCGACATCATCACCAACAACGGACCGCAATTTCTCTCTCAAGATATGCGTGATCTTTGCAACAGGTACCGCATTGCATTGCATCATTCATCTCCTTATTACCCGCAAGGCAATGGTCAAGCAGAAGCCACCAACAAAACTTTAATTAAAATCATTAAGAAAACATGTAAGTTTAGCAAGTTCGCGGATTGGCCAGATAAGCTTGTAGATGCCCTATGGGCTTATCGTACTTCTGTACGGACCCCCACTGGTCAAACCCCATATGCTCTCGCATATGGGATGGAAGCGGTGGTCCCGTATGAAGTACTCCTTCCATCACTCCGAGTTCAACTCGATAGGGACATCCCTGTCGATGAGAGGCGAGAATCTCTCCTTGCACAACTTGAACTCCTAGATGAAAGAAGGTTGGCCGCCTCCGAGCATGCTCGGACTTATCGACGATTGAAAAGGTTTTATCAAAAGAGGGTGGTAGAGAGAAAGTTCAAAATCGGCGAGATGGTAGTAAAATGCATATTCGTTAAGCCGAGTGGTCCCCGCTCCAAATTGCAACCTAACTGGGAAGGGCCTTTTGTTATAACTGAAAAATATCCAGGTAATGTATATGAGCTAACCAACGTTGATGGAGAAAAATTGAACCATCCATGGAACGGCGTTTACCTCAAAAAATATTTTCCTTAGAGAAGAAAAATGGAGAATCTCTGGTATGATATCAAGTCATCGATCCTAGAGTGTTCGCTAGAGGACAAGGGTAGACATCACCCGGCATACATAACACCTCCCGATCCCAGAATCCAGATAGCCCAACACTCGAGAGAGGCAAGGCAGAACCGTGAAGGCAGAAAGGAAACCTTACGCTATTCTCTTCTATTCGGTCTGAAATAGGTGAAGGGGACTAGAGGAGGATATTATCATAAATGCTCGCCGCCTTAGTAGGAGGCCGTCTCATAGGGTGCAAAAGGGTGCCAAAAGATGGGCAATGAACCCCACATGTTTAAACAAATATGGGCCAGTCTGAATGAGTACCCGAAAGAATAGAAAATGAAGAAAAGGCACCAAAAGATGGGCAATGACCCCACAAGTCAAAGACTTGTCTAAGTAAGTGCCACATGTAGAACAAAAACCTGAAGAGGCTGAACCCCAACGGGCAATTTAGGCATGAGTTGAGAAACCCTCCTCAACACCCCCAAATCCTATCAAAGACTTCCTCTATTATTCTTCTATCTTAAAACCCCTAGGGTAGGGTAAACTATCCAAACTTAGGGGAATCCAAACCGATCAAGAGAAGAGTGCAAGAAAGATTCTAGGTAGGGAATCTTATTTTCACGTGGTGTTTATCGCTTGAATCTTGATTAACACTCAAAGATCGATGAATTGTCTCAATACCGGCACATTCTCCACAAAAATATAAAAAAATAAATATTTTTAAAAATTCAAAAAAAATAAATATTTTTAAAAATTCAAAAAATTGCATATTTTCAAAAATCCAAAAAAATTGCATATATTAAAAAATAAAAAAATGAATGAATGAATGTTTTAAAAAATCCAAAAAAAATTGAATATCTTCGAAAACCAAAAAAAATAGTTTGGCATAACTCTGATTTTTGCCTTTGTTAGCATTCATGTTTATTTTTATGTCTTGCATGTTTCATTTCTGCATTGCATATTTATCTTGATTATCACCCCATTAAGAGGGCTCCTCCCTTTGACCTAAGTCAAAGTTGGCCATAGTAGGCAAAGGGATGAGTCGTTGTGAAGATCGATCCTCTTTTATCAAGTGTTTTCGGGAACTTTAAAGTAAGAGAGGAAGATTCTATCAATGGATAGTGTTTCAAGATTCTAAGATCAAGAAGAGAGTGACTCTCACCATAGCAGGTAAGCTTTCTTAACCCTTATCTTATTCATTTTCAGTCATTTTGTTCATATTACCTTGTTAATAAGGCTACCCCCTTGACATGTAAGCAAGGCAAGATGACAATAGGCAAAGGGGTAAGCCATAGAGCAGATCTAACCCCTTTATTAAGTATTTCAGAAAGGAAACACGAGTGAAGGAGGGGGAAATCTCGCCAACAGGTAAGTTTCTTAACTTTACATCTACTGTCTTCTTTATTATTAACAGTTACCATCTTCAAGAGGCTTCCACCCCTTGACAAACTTGCAAGGGGCCAAGGCAAAATGTGATGTTAACAACCCTTTTGAGTGATGTTGAGCAGGAAGAACAGTGCAAGTGACTCTAGAAAAGACAAAGATCTGATTAAGCCTGCTACAGATATCAGTTCCTACTGCTACCCTCTCCAGGAGAGCGGCCGCGTGGAGGAGGCATGGTAGCCGTGTCCGCCAAAGCCGCCGTAGCTGCCTCGTTGAGGCGATGCTCTGAAGAAGTGGCCAAAAACGCAGAAGCACTGCGCTCATGTCTTTGGCTCTGGCCACTCTGCCCCTACTGGCTCTGGCCATGGTGACCCCGGCTACGAGCGGCGCCACCACTCCGATGGGAGCTGCTCTGGTGGGTGCGACTCTGGCTCGGCTGTGGAGGAACGCCCTGGTGGTAGACCTGCAGTGTCGCCTCTGCTGCCGACAAATGAACCTGCGACTGCAGGTGCATCTGCTCCAAAGATCGCATTGCCTAGCTATGCTGGCGCTCCATCTCGTGCATGGCTCTCTCATGATGAAGACGAAGATCCGAGACAATCATCTGGGAACGAAGATCGGCAAGGGCAGACCACCATGTCTCCACCTCGGCCTCCAAAGACTGGATACGGGAGGACAAAGTACTCTAAAGCTCGACAACCTGGAAGAAGAGGACCAAGAAAAATCAACAACCAAAATAGAGAATAATGAAAGATACCTCTGCCTCCTTGGTTGTCAGGGCCTCTCTCACCTCACTAAGACGCTGGCGGAGCTCAGCCACCTCTTCCCTTTGTCGACTCCAGAAACGGGTTCCGGAATGGCACCTCAAGAGAAGGTGATGAAAGATGGAATTGGGGAAAAAGGGGGAGTGAATCGGAAAACACTCGGAAAGTGGTAAAGACTCCTCACCTCGGTCCCACATTCACATTGATCCCCGAACTTTCATCTCACGGCGTCGCTCGAGCACCGGAGATGGTTCGGGTCATGTGGGAGGAGAGTGAGGAGGAGATGAAATTAAAACATGAATAAAAATAAAGTGTGGTCGCCAGGAGCCGCGGGCTCCGCTTTATGTAATGGAAATAGAAAGAAGTTGACCGTGTGTACCTTAGCGTGGGAGAAAGGGATGTGAGTTCAACCTTCTTCTTCTTCGGCCGGCCGATGAAGAAGAGTCTCCAATCCAATGCTAGCTTGATCAACCTGTGCAACTAGAACAATAAACCAAGTGAAGAGTTTGGTTAGACTTGTGAGAAGTGTAGTAGCTTGTAGTAAGAAGATGAGAAAGAAGCAATTGGAATCGAACTCACTGGATTGGGGTGAGTCCTAACCCCTTTTTTGTGTTTTTGATTATGTAAAAATGATGTAAATGAACTAAAATATGCTTTAAAACGTTAAATAAACAGAGTTAATGGAGTTGAGAAAGCTTAGGGAATGATTTGGCTTGAGTTGAAGCCGAGTTGGTTGAAAAAGGCCGGTTCGGGTAGCTTGGTACCCTTCTGGCGCGACTTTGGTGCAGAGGATGTTACGGACGACCCCGATGTCAGAATCGAGTTCCGTTTGTTGGAGTAGACGGAGGACTCAGAGAGGAAGAGTTCCTATGTTGATGACTTCTCCGAAATCCTCCTGTATAAGTCAGTAAAAATTATGAAAGTGGGCGGATATCAAAAACAGAACCTGGATGCGCGCCCTCAGTGTAGCAACCGCCACGAACAAACGGCAAGTCGGAATGGAGTGCCGTCAGTTGGAGACGAAAGAGGACGAAGAGAGGAACAATTTGTATGTTGAAGACTTTTGCAGAAGAAGCCTCGGATTTTCTCCAGAAGTCGATGAAGATGGTTGATGAAGAACACCCGGATCGAGCCTTCTCCTTCACCTCGGGATCGGTTTCTTGACTTCGGATCGCCTTTGGACGTCGGGACGGCTTTGGAGAAGAGCTTGGACGACCTTGGGACGAGCTAGGCACCGGGGATTCAACCTTGGGTCGTTGAGAATGGCCCTCAATTTATAGGGGAGGGAGACGGTGCAAAATTTAGAAACTGGATGTACCGCGCCCCCGCGTTTCAAAGGAGACGAGGGCGCGCAGGGCGCGCCCTCAAACCAAGGGCGCGCCCCAGTGCGGGGGCCGGGTCTGCCCGCCCCCCCTGTTTCAAGGGGGGCGGGGGCGCGTTCGGCGTCTCCTTGCTAAAAATCGACGGAAACTTCCGGAAATTGCTAAAAATCGACTTGACATACGTAACGCGCCCCCGAACCGGGGGCGCGGTACAAATAAGTGAAAATCCTCCCCGGAAACCTTCCAAAAACCCGGTTTAGAAGGTGCTAATCGGGGTAATTTCCGATTTAAAGCAACTGACCGCGCCCCCGCTTTTCAAAGGAACCGGGGGCGCGCAGGGCGCGCCCCCAGTTTGAGGGCGCGCGCGGAGCGGGGGCGCGGTACACTCTCTCTCCTGCGCGCGTGTTCCGCGAGCCGTATCTTGCAAACCGGATGTCCGATTCGGCTCCCGTTTGTCGCGTTGGAAAGAGGGCCTTCAACCGCACCTCCTCAAGTCGGTAAACCAGCCGCATGACTCCCGATATGTTCGTACGGGGCTTTCTACCGGTTTACCCTCTCGCGGAAAGCCGAAACCCGGGGCGAAGATCCGAAAGAGCACGGTTCCGGTCGAGAAATCTCGGGTCAACTCGGGATGACTTGAAATGATGACCGAACAAGTCCGGTACGATCGGACAATCCGAAGTCATCGAAAAATCTGAGATTAACCCGGTAAACGTGAATCGAAAGCCGTAAAAGCCGCGAAACCCTAAAATTGACCGAACCGGCCTTATAGCCCCGGTTGATAAAATATACGGCTAGAATCGACCCGGATGACCTGAAAAGACCCGGTGATGACCGGAAAGGCCTAACATGTGGTCCGGGATAGCCGTGTCAGCACAGATCGAAAATGCCGTAACGAAAGCCGTCATTGACCGACGCCTACCGAAATGACTTCTCGGAAACCCTGAATGTTACGGAACACATGCGGGACTCCCGAGACCTTTGATTATGGACCATTCAAGGTCGGTCATCGAGCAGGCTTCATGTTTTTACAATTCATGTGCGGCTCTCGCTTGAAGGTTACGGCATTATTCCGGAAATCTTCGGTCCATTCTCAACTTACAAGGGGCTCCACCAATGTCCTTAGCTCATCTCCACGAGGTAATCCAGATCAGATAATGGTCAGATAAAAGATATCGCCTATGGAATAAGAGTCTAGGGCTCCGAATCAGGCCAATTTGGCGTGTCTACAGCTTGCCTCGCCTTGATGTCGGCTTTGCAAGGGAATGGCATGTAGCGGAACGGAGTGAAACGTAGATAAAGCGTAGCGAAGCGAGATGGATCGTAGTGGAATGTAGTGGAGTGAAATGGCGATGGACTGAAAAGGTGGCATCAAGGTGTAGATATAGACACGCTCAACGACCAGATTCGGCAAGACGAATCTCCTCAAGTCTCTTGGTTAACCGCCATGTTTCATCAAGTCTTCCTATGTTCGATTGGTAAAAGATGTGCCATTGGCACGAGAGAAGAATAGCCAACCCCCAACGCGGTGGGGAGTCCCCGAAACATGGGTTCGTAGGTTCATCATCAGCCGGTAACCCGATCTTTGCGGTGTTCCTGTACTGTGATGGGCTAAAATTTAAAAAGAGATTTGTTTTGAAAAAGTAAAAGAATACCAATCGAGCACATTCAGGCTCTCAGATTCATTTAAGTCTTCCAAGAGACAAGATTCAATTCGGAATGGAATGATCTCAGATTCCGAAAGGCAAATGTTTAAGCATAGACCGTGAAGATAATGACGGTGCAAGTTCTGATCAAAATTGAAGGCCCTTGGCGGGACGAAATGGCTGCCACGGTGGGATAAGTAGCAAAAGAAGTTGCAATGGCCTCTGTGGTGAAAAGAATTGAAAGATTTGAGGGCAAAAAGTGGTTACCGAACACGGTGGGATTAATAGACACGGTGGGATATTAGAGAGGTTGGTGGGACTAGAGAATATGGTGAATGACACGGTGGGATTTAGAATGATCGAGAGGGTGAGAAGGTGAAGATTAGGAAATGATGTATGCAATGACAAAACAAAATGTAATGCAATTAATACTACATGATGCATGTTGGGCTCAAGAAAATAAAACAAAACTTGTATAACAAATAGTTGAAGATATAGATTGTCTATGAGGTCAAGATACCCATTCGGGAACTATCGTCCCTCACAGCACAACTTTGGCTTATCCGTGAGCATTAGAGATGACCCGACCGTCGTAGATTTTGATGAAGGGGATCTCGGGTCAAGTCTTCTCCATGCTCAGGGTCTTCAACAAATAATGCATAAGATAATAATACACGACTAGCGACATATATGCTAGTCGGCAAGTTATGGGGGTTTCCCATGTCTGTTCTTGTTTCCGCGAGCAATTCCTGTCTTGGCCACTCCTTTGGAGCATCACGGAACGAGGCGGTTGCGGCGGTATGGTTTCCATGCCTTCTCCACATGGTCATTCTCACTGGAGTCGGTGGCAATCGGACAACGATATACGTATGAGCTTAATCTTCTTCTTGTGTTGTGTTTGCTTTTCTTCCTTGTTATAGTACTTCTTGCTTCGGTGTTGTTTGACTGTTGGCGAGATTCTCACCCTCCTTGACTTGTGTTTCTTTCTGAAATACTTAATAGAAGGGTTAAATCGCTCTATGGCTTACCCCCTTGCCTATTGTTGTCTTGCCTTGCTTATATGTCAAGGGGTAGCCTTATTAACAAGGTAATATGAACAAAATGGAAAATGAATAAGATAAGGGTTAAGAAAGCTTACTGCTATGGTGAGAGTCACACCCTTCTTGATCTTAGCATCCTGAAACACTTGATAAAAGGGGATTAAATCTTCACCATGGCTCATCTCTTTGCCTATTGTTGTCTGCCTTGACTTAGGTCAAAGAGAGGAGCCTTCTTAACAAGGTGTAATAACCTAAATGACCGAAATGAAATGGTTAAGAGAACTTACCTGTCGTTGAGAGAACCTTCTCCTCTTATTTTAAAGTCCCTGAAAACACTTGATAAAAGAGGATTAGATCTTCACAACGACTCATCCCTTTGCCTATTATGGCCAACTTTGACTTAGGTCAAAGGGAGGAGCCCTCTTAATGGGGTGATAATGAAGGTAAATATGCAATGCGGAAATGAAACATGCAAGACATAAAGATAAACATGAATGCTAGCAAAGGCAAAAATCAAGGTTATGCCAAGTTAGATGATGCATTTTTTTTTAGATTTTTGGAAAGTATACAATTTTTTTTTATTTTTGAAGATATTCAACTTTTTTTTTTTGGATTTTTGAAAATATTCAATTTTTTTCTTTTCTTTTTTGTTTTTTGTGAAAATATTCAATTTTTTTGATTTTTTGAAAATATTTGATTTAATTTTTTTTTTTGAAAATATTCATTTTTTTTTGTGGAGAATGTGTCAGTATTGAAACAATTCATCGATCTTTGAGTGTTAATCAAGATTCAAGTGATAAGCACCACGTGTGAATAAGGTCCACTATCGCGAATCTTTCTTGCCCTCTTCTCTTGATCGGTTTGGATTCCCCCGAGTTTGGACGGTCTACCCTACCCTAGGGGTTTTAAGATGGAAGAATAATAGAGGAAGTCTTTGATAGGATTTGGGGGTGTTGAGGAGGGTTTCTCTACTCGTACCCAAATTGCCCGTTGCGGTTCGGCCTCTTCGGGTCTTTTCTACATGTGGCACTTATTTAGACAACCCTTCGACATGTGGGGTCATTGCCCATCTTTTGGTGCCTTTTCTTCATTTTCTATTCTTTCGGGTACTCATTCGAACGAGGCCCATATTTGTTTAAACTGTGGGGTTCATTGCCCATCTTTTGGCACCCTTTTGCACCCTATGAGACGGCCTCCTACTAAGGCGGCGGGCATTTTCGATACTATCCTCCTCTAGTCCCCTTCACCTATCTTGGACCGAATAGAAGAGAATAGGGTAAGGTTTCCTTTCCGCCTTCAGGGTTCTGCCTTGCCTCTCTTGAGTGTTGGGCTATCTAGATTCTGGGATCGGGAGGTGTTGTGTGTGCAAGGTGATGTCTACCCTTGTCTTCTAGCTAACACCCTTGGATCGATGACTTGATATCATACTAGAAATTCTCCATTTTTTTTTAAGGAAAATATTTTTTGAGGTAAACGCCGTTCCATGGATGGTTCAATTTTTCTCCATCGGCGTTGGTTAGCTCATATGCATTGCCTGGATATTTTTCAGTTATAACAAAAGGCCCTTCCCAGTTAGGTTGCAATTTGGAGCGGGGACCACCCGGCTTAACAAATATACGTTTAACTACCATCTCACCGATTTCGAACTTTCTCTCTACCACCCTCTTTTGATAAAACCTTTTCATTCGGTTCTGATAAGTCCGGGCAAGCTCGGAGGCGGCCAACCTTCTTTCATCTAGGAGTTCAAGATGTGCAAGGAGAGATTCTCGCCTCTCATCGTCAGGGATGTCCCTCTCGAGTTGAACTCGGAGTGATGGAAGGAGTACTTCGTACGGGACCACTGCTTCCATCCCATATGCGAGAGCATATAGGGTTTGACCAGTGGGGGGCCGTACAGAAATACGATAAGCCCATAGGGCATCTACAAGCTTATCTGGCCAGTCTGCGAACTTGCTAGACTTACAGGTTTTCTTGACGATCTTAATCAAAGTTTTGTTGGTGGCTTCTCCTTGACCATTGCCTTGCGGGTAACAAGGAGATGAATGATGCAATGTAAGGCGGTACTGTTGCAAAGATCACGCGGATCTTGAGAGAGAAATTGCGGTCCGTTGTCGGTGATAATGTCGGCGGGTATCCCGAACACAGCGATGATGTTGCGTTTGATGAAGGAGCACGGTGTTGATGCCTTGATCTCCACGAACGCTTCCGCTTCGCCCACTTGGTGAAGTACTCTGTTGCCGTCAGGATGAACGATTTGGAACGGATTTCAGAGTTAAGATCACTTAGAGGGCCAATGATATCGAAAGCCCACATGGCGAAGGGCCATGGGGCATGAATAGGATGAAGGGAAGATGCGGGAGAATGGATCTTGTCGGCATGAAGTTGGCAAGAATGACAGTGCCGGGCAAAGATGGAGCAATCCTTTTCTCGGGTTGGCCAATAATACCCCTGCTGATGATTTTCTTGGCAAGAGCTTGAGCATTGACATGGCCCCCACGGACCCGGAATGTGCTTCCTTAAGCACCAATTACGCCTCTTCTTCATCAACGCATCTCAATAAAATTCCGCTTAGGCTCCTCTTGTAGAGCACCCCTCCTAGGATGGTATACCTGCGGGATACTCTCTGATGGCCTTCTTTTCTTTTGCATTTGATCCCGGTGGATATGTCTGCTCTGGACAATACCTTGCGATCTCATGAAACCAAGGGTTCTCACGCTCATCTAACTCTTCCAACTCGATTAGAGAAAGTTCCTCTTACGCTCTAGATACTCCTTCTGCCAAATCTCTCCTTAACTTTCGAAATCGCCCATCCTTAATCGGCGGCATCGACCTTCTACGGACATGAATAGTCCGCACTGTCTACCTAGCGGGACGATAGGGATGAAGCTAAGGAGGCTAGGGCATCGGCAAGGATGTTACGAGCTCGAGGAACATGGACAAAAGTGAGTTTGGAAAAGAGCTTGATGTAGCAAGAGGTGAGTTCTTGGTAAGGTTTGAGGTTTGGATGAGAAGTTCGGTATTTGGTTAGGACTTGGCGAAGAATTAGTTGGCTATCACCTATCACCCTTAATTCCGTGGCACCATAGAAATGAGCGGCCTCCGGCCGGCCGGCAAGGCTTCATATTCGGCTATATTGTTGGTTCTTTGGGAAGTCAGGCTGAAATACTGTGGAATGGTGACACCCTCGGGTGATAGAAGGACGATTCCTATTCCCTTACCGTGTGAATTCGAGCCCCGTCAAAATATAATGTCCAAAGGTGGGAAGATCGGATCAACATTAGTTCGTCATCCGGGAGCTCCGATTGGACCGGGTCAAAGAGGGGTATAGGGTGATGGGCTAGATGTTCGGCAATGGCATAGCCCTTAATCGCCTTACGGGGGACATAGGTGATATCAAGCGAGAAAGGAAGCTACGCCAACGACCTAACCGATCGGTTAGAGCAGTTTTCTCCGAAGGAATTTGATGGGATTGATGCGGGCAATAAGATTGACCTCATGAGCTAAGAAATAGTGTTTAAGCTTCGAACTACCCGGACTAGTGCGGCACGGGTCTTCTCCACTACGGTATACTTAACTCGCATGGATCAAAGATCTTTGACAAATAGTAAGTTGCCCTCTCTTTCCCTTCTTCATCAACTTGTGCAAGGCCCCCCAGAGAATTCTCCAAAACCGAGATATATAAAACTAAGGGCTTGCCGAGGGGTAGTGGTCTAAGCATAGGGGGACTAGCGAGGTATCTTTTCAAACCATCGAATGCATCCTGGCACTTCGAATGCCATTTGAACTCGGCCCCCGCCTTGGTCAACTCATAGAAAGGTTTACACCTTTGGGAGTGTTGTGAGATGAACCGGCGGACAAAGTGTAGCCTCCCGAATGATGCTCAAAGGTCTTTCATATTTCTCGGAGGAGGCATACCAATGATTGCCTTGGCCTTGTTTGGGTCGATCTCTATGCCCCTTTTGCTCACTATGAACCCCAACACTGTTTCTGAGGATACTCCAAACGTGCTTTTCTTTGGGTTGATTTTCAATTTATATTCCCTAGCCCTTTGCAAGACCTTTCTTAACACTTCGGGATGATCTTCTCGGCTTTTGGACTTAACGACCGAGGTCATCCACGTACACCTCTACAAGGGTATGCATCATGTCATGGAAGATAGCCATCATTGCCCTCGATAGGTAGCACCGGCATTCTTCGATCCAAAGGGCATGACGACATAGCGATAGGTTCCCCAAGGTGTGGTGAACGAGGTCTTCTCTGGTCCTCTTCGGCCAACCGGATTTGATTATATCGAGAATAGCCATCCATGAATGACAACATCTCGAATCCGGCGGTGTTATCAACCGGTACGTCAATATGAGGTAGAGGAAAGTCATCTTTAGGACACGCTCGGTTCAAGTCCACGAAGTCTATACGGATCCGAACTCGGCCATCCTTCTTCATGACAGGGACTATGTTTGCCACCCATTGCGGATAAAGGACGACCTTAATGAATCTTGCTTGATGTAACTTGTCGACCTCTTCTTTCATCTTAAGTGCAACATCAGGGTGGAATCTCCTTAATTTTTGTTTGACCGGGGTAACTCCAGGTTTCAAAGTTAGACGATGTTCAACTAACGAGTTGTCTAACCCCGGCATGTCTTCGTATGTCCATGCGAACGTGTCCTTATATTCTTCCAAAATTTTAATTAAACTACGTTCCTCGGTGGGAGTGAGGTTTGCGCTTAGGAGGATTGTCTTGGGATCTTCCGGTGTTCCAAGATTCAATTCTTTTGTCGGTTCATCTACCGTGGCTAATGGTTCTTCAAATCTTTTAAGTCCAGATGCATACGCATCTGCCAAGTCCTCAATTCCATCCTCGAAATCAGGATCTGTTTCTGATAAGACCTCGTAAACTCCCAGTGGATGATCTACATTGGATTGATCCTCATATTGGATTTCATTAAGGTGGATAGGATTTTCCAAAAACCTTGGCGACCTTGCACATTCCTTGCATTTTTGAGCTATTTGTTGGAGATATCTCTACGGCACACGTTTACCTCGAATTTTCTTCTTTCCTACCCTAACTACTCCTAAAGAAGACGGAATTGAAAAGGTGGTATTAACAATGGGTGAAGGATCGAGCGGATCGATCGGTGAGTTAGAGAAGAGGGGTCCCTGGTTGGGAGCACCCTCCGAGATGAGTAGAGACGTCTCCTCAATGGAAAACAGAGTTTGCGAGAGGACGTTTTTTTTGGGTATTTTGGGTATTTTCAATAACAAAAAGAGAATGAGCCGATGGGGCTCGAGCAGAAATAGAAAGCTTAAGCGAATTGAAGAAAAATGGGCTTGCGAGCCTGATGATGACAAGAAGTGGGCAGATAGGCCCAAAGCTAGTGAAAAGATCTAAGGGGCACGTGGGCCCGAATGATGGGCACGCGGGCCCAAAGCAAGAAAATAAATCTAAAGGGCACGTGGGCCCGACTGGTGGGCACGTGGGCCCAAGTTTGTTGAATTGGAATGGGCATAGAAGCCCAGTGGAGTAAGAAGATTTGAATGGGCTCTCAGGCCCATTGATCAGTTCAGGTGGCCATTTTGGCCCATAAGTGGGAATTGGGCTAGATAGCCCATCAAGTGAATCTAAGAGGGATAGAGTGAGGATTTTGAAATACGTGACCGTAGGATACGGTTCACGCGGGATGTTGTTTGGAGGTGGGTTCGAGTGGACAAGTTGTTTAGAGATGGACTTGCCCTTGGTGGTTCTTCCTCCTCTATGAACAACCGAGCCAAAGATGAACTCGGGTTGTCCACCTCCTCCTCTTGCTCTGGTGCCTTCTTCCTCTTGGTGGTTCTTCTTCTTTGTCCCCGGCCATCATCATGGTCTCCCCTTTGATAAAGAATTTTTGGAGTCCCATGGCATTTTTTGGCCGGTAGACCATCCGCGGAGTGAAGCGGGCTCATAGCCAAGCCCGTGTCTCTTTGGTCTTCGTACGGCTTCAATGGGGTGCACAACCCCCTGCGGCTCCTTTCCCGACCCCTTTCTGGCTGATAGCCCATCCCTTTCATCATCCGCCACGCAAGCGAATACTGGAGGCGTCGTCAATACCATGACCTCGGGTAGCTGCGTAGTTGAAACCAACGGTGGACGATTTTGATATTGGTAGTGCGAAGAGGGGTCATCCACGTCATTCGGAATGGGGATGTTGGTTACTTTGATCACTGGCCCTTGTATGGGAACTTCGGACAACGATGATTAGTGGAGGCAACGGCTCCTATTGCCTCGAGGTACGGGCGTCCCAAAATAGCTTTGAATGTAGGGTCCGGTTCTAGAACGTGAAACTCGGTGGTGACGGCACACGGCCCGAGCCCTACTTTCAATGTAACCACCCCTCGTGCCGGCTTCGGGAGTTGTCATATGCGGTCACCGTGACGGCGAGAAGGCTCGATTTCTTCATCGGAGATGCCGCAAAGTTGCAATGTTTACGGCGGCATGACATTTATGGATGCTCCGGTGTCAATCAAGCGAGGACTTGATCTCCACGCCTCGGATGACTACTGCAACGCGCAAGGCGTACTTTCTGATCTCTGGCCGTGCCAACTCCTCCTGTGTAAAGGTGAGTGCCGGATGTTCACTCCTCGGGGTCAGGACAGCAATGATCTTCTCAGGCGGGAGGTCCTCATTGACCATGACCCGCTGCAAATATTGTTGTAGGATGTCCTGATGGTTCTTTGACCTCTTTATCGGCTCCGAATTGAAATCCGTGCCGGCATTTTGTCCAAGTGCTTCAATAGGTCATATGCCGTGCCGGGCAACGGTTCTTCTACCACCTCCTCTTCTGCTGTTCTGTGGTTGTATCCCGACACAGGGGAAGACCCTTTGGAACATCCTCCCGCTACGAAGTACCGGCGCCGGCGTGGTAGGGGAAGTGGTGATGATGGTGATGGTAGGGTTGGTTGGTAGGTTGAGGAGCCCATGGTAGGTAGGGGTGGTGAGGATCGGATGATGAGGGGTCGTGGATTGGTGGAGGCCGGTATGTTGGGTGATGGTTGGGGTGTTGGTGGTGATGGTCTAATGATGAGGGGTCGTGGGGTGGCGGTGATTGGTAGGTTAGGTGATGTACGGGGTGTTGGTGGCGGTCTAATGATTAGACGCCGTGGAGGATTAATGGTGGTTGGTGGGTTAGGTTGGGGTGATGGTTGGGGTCTTTGGTTGGGAGGCTGGTGGCGGACTAATGATTAACCGTCGTGGAGGGTTAATGGTTGGCGAGGGTAGTGGTGTTTGGATAGTTTGTGGGCTGGGGGCAGCTCTCGGGATGGAGTGTATGGTGCGGTTTGTAGGTGGCGTTGGTATGGCGGGCATGGAGGTGATTTGATCCTCGACACCGCCAACCACAGGAATGGTGGGTTGACTCCTCGATGGCGGAGTGGACGAGGCCGAGTTGTTGGTTTGGTGGTGCTGGTGCCGGTGCTTGTATGGGTGCATGTACCGGGAGTGGATCTTGGACTATGCCCAGGCCGGACTGCTGTTGTGCTTGTTGTCGCCGTGGTTGATTCTGACGTGCCTTCATGGCTTGTATAGACTCTCCCATCTGTGCCCAGTCAATGTTCCCCTGATCGTTGAGGTCATGAATGTAATCTTTAAGCTGGAAACGAGACATCCACCGTGTGCCCGGGATACCGATGGTAAGCGCGGTATTTTGTCATGTCAACATTTGCCGGCCATCCTTCTCTCTCCTTTGGAAGCTCTAGGCTGCTGTTCGGCCATCAATGCGTTGAAGATATCGGTGAGGGGAATGGCGGTTGAGGGTAGTATTCTCTCTTGGGTCACCCCTCCTAGGTCGGTTGGCTGGTGGTGGCACTTGGTTGTAGGCTTGTTGTGGTGGTGGTGGTCGGTTGTAGACATGTTGTTGTTGAGGCGCTCGGTTGTAGGCATTTGGTTCTTTGGGCGCTCGGTTGTAGGTGGAGTTCTTTGTGGTGGTGCTCGGTTGTATGCAAGTTGTTGTTGTGGGTGAGGAGAGTGGTTGAGGGGTAGGCGGTATTGTTGATTGGGTGGTGGGTTACGGTATTGGCTTTGACGGTACCCACCACAGTTACCCATGGCATTGATGCTCTCATTATTTACTACCCCTTCGGTGGTGGGTCCTACGAGTGTAGGCTTTCTAGTATTACGGGGCTTGGTGTCGAACGGGTTGATCATGGATGCATCCTTAAAGTGGGCTTGGAGGTAGCGGGCGCTATCACACAACTCACTCATGGTTGTTGGACGGTGCATGATCAGAAGGTTGCGAAGGTTAGGCGTGGTGTTCCCAATGAGCATCCTCACTGCTCCCCCTGCGAGATGGTATCCACAAGCCTCTCGGCCATTCCCCTCCACCGATCGGCAAATCGGGCAAAGTCCTCATCCGGCCTCATCTTTTCGGCAATTAAGTCGGTTATCGAGCGGTGGCCCCACCCTATCCTTGTACCTCTGTAGAAACTTCGTCTTGACAATGTCGAAATCCGCCGCCTCAATGGAATCAAGAGAATAGAACCGATCAAGGGCGGATCCATCCAATGACCGACGGAATAGGAAGGCAAGGGCTTTGCGGTCATTTTTCCGAATGAGGAGTCATAGAGAAAGCTCTTTAGATGGTTGAAAGGATTACCGGTCCGTTGTAACGTTGGAAGGCGGTATCTCTGAAGGAGGAAGGTGTAGAGCGGGAAGGATGGGACGGAGATTTCGGGGATGGCTTTAGAATCGAGGCGGTGCCTCATCTCTTCGACGCTCATCCATCTGGTTGAGTTTGTTCATTAACACACTGGGTGAGGCTGGATTCTGAGCCACGGGAGCAAAGTGTTTAGGTGGCTGAGTTGGAGGAGGTAGGTTGGAAACGAGGAATTGGAACGAGAATTATGTGAATGCCCCATAATAGGGTGAGTGGAGACACGGCGGGGTTGCCCGGGAGAAGAGATGATTTGGGGCACATTGGCGATTGAGGTGGTGAGGGGCTTGATTTCCCTCGACCGGATCTTGAGTGGCGGGCATCTTGCCCTTAGTCAAGGATTGCACAAGCGAAAAAGATTCGGGGTCTAGATGAAGAGATAGACCCTGTAGGAGTTGCTCCACGCTAAGTGAAGCGGGTTGATGAGTAGGATTTTGAATTTACGGCTCCACGACGGCGTTGACATGGCCCTCTGGTTGAGCCATGGGTTGTTGCGGCTCGTAGTGGCCCGTCTCGTACTCCTCTTCTTGGCCGCGGTAGTCCGACATCCCGATGTGTCTTCCGGACCTTAGAGTGGGCATCTGTCAAATTTCCTTACAAAATGGTTGAAAGAAAGCAAATGAAGGGTGTAAATGCAAATAGAGTTTTTGTTTGATTATGGTTGTTTGTTTGATTTGATTTGGTTTCAATTTGGTTGTTTGGCAAGCAAGTTGAACACAAAAATTAAAGCGATTTTTTTTTCGTTTGTTTTAGGTGTTTTGAAAGGAGAGAATTTTTGGTTGTTTTCAATTGTTATGAGCAAGCAAGTTATGCAAACAAAGTTTTAAAATGACTACTCGACAATTTTTGGGTTAAAACCTTAGATTAGATAGATTGTTAGCAATTGTTCACTCAAGTAGGTATGATTCCTATTGCTTCAATCTTCAAGACCTAAGGTTATCACTCAATCACCACGAGTAGGTACTTGGGTTCTTCGGGTTTTGGGAAAGTGGTACAACCGGCCCAATCGTGCGGAGAGGAATACTCCACGGATGGGGACTTACGGAGGTCTTGATGGAAACCACCAAATCAACTAGGAAGGAATATCCCGAGAAGAGAGGTAAGAATCCACCAAGAAGGTGTTTGGAGGGTGAGGGTGTGTTGGGAGAGAGAGCCCCCGCCTCGAATGCCCTACGGATCGGAACAAGTCCGGTACCCGATGCAAAGCTAATGCAAAAATGAAAAATGGAGGGTAGAAGGAGAAGAAGCAATCAATATGCAAACATGAATGAAAGCTATTAAATAAATCAAACAAGTGAATGCAAGCAAGACAAGCAATGATAGAGTAAACAAGTAACTAGCAACTAACAACTAAAAGGTGGTTCGCGCGGGAACCGGCTTGTGTTGGAGTGTTCAAGTGGGGACAAATCTGAAGTAAAGGTAAAAGGATGGTCCACGCGGGGACCGAATTGAAAATAAAGTGGCTCACGCGGGAGCCGAGTTTTGGAAAAGTAGGTGGTTCACGCGGGAACCGGTTTTTGAAGGGAAAATGGGTGGTTCACGCGGGAACCGGTTTGTTTGATTGGAAAAAGGAAATGAGGGCCACGTGGGGCCAATCTAATTGGTGCAAAGGGGTGGTCCACGCGGGGACCGATCTGAAGGTAAGTTGGTTCACGCGGGAACCGAGTTGGAAAAGAAAGGTGGTTCACGCGGGAACCGGTTTTTGAAGGAAAAGGGGTGGTTCACGCGGGAACCGGTGTAAGAGTTGACAAAATGAAAAGAGAGCCACGTGGGGCCAATCTAAAGGTGCTGCAAATGGGTGGTCCACGCGGGGACCGATCTGAAAGTAAGTTGGTTCACGCGGGAACCGAGTTGGAAAAGAAAGGTGGTTCACGCGGGAACCGGTTTATAAGAAAAAGTGGTTCACGCGGGAACCGGGCTGAAATTAAAGACAAGAAATCAAGTCCACATGGGGGACAATCTTAAAGGAAGAGTAATCAGCAAGTTTTTAAAGGTAAATTGACATGGAAAAGGGTAAAGGACAAGCCGGTTCACGCGGGAACCAAGTCGGAAAACAACTAGTTGCACGGATCAATCAAGCTAGCACGGTTGAAGACATTGGTTGTCCCACCGTGGTCGCCAAAAAGCTGTCGACTCCGAAAACGGGTTCCGGATCGGCACCTCAAGATAAGAAGGTGAAATATGGAAAATGGGAAAAAGGAAGGGAGTGAATCGGAAAACACTCGGAAAGCGGTAAAGACTCCTCACCTCGGTCCCACACTCACATTGATCCCCGAACTTTCATCTCACGGCGTCGCTCGAGCACCGGAGATGGTTCGGGTCATGTGGGAGGAGAGTGAGGAGGAGATGAATTTAAAACATGAAATAAAAATAAAGTGTGATCACCAGGAGCCGCGGGCTCCGCTTTATGTAATGGAAATAGAAAGAAGTTGACCGTGTGTACCTTAGCGTGGGAGAAAGGGATGTGAGTTCAACCTTCTTCTTCTTCGGCCGGCCGATGAAGAAGAGTCTCCAATCCAATGCTAGCTTGATCAACCTGTGCAACTAGAACAATAAACCAAGTGAAGAGTTTGGTTAGACTTGTGAAGTGTAGTAACTGTAGAGAGAATATGAGAAAGAAGCAATTGGAATCGAACTCACTGGATTGGGGTGAGTCCTAACCCCTTTTTTGTGTTTTTGATTATGTAAAAATGATGTAAATGAACTAAAATATGCTTTAAAACATTAAATAAACAGAGTTAATGGAGTTGAGAAAGCTTATAGAATGATTTGGCTTGAGTTGAAGCCGAGTTGGTTGAAAACAGCCGGTTCGGGTAGCTTGGTACCCTTCTGGCGCGACTTTGGTGCAGAGGATGTTACGGACGACCCCGATGTCAGAATCGAGTTCCGTTTGTTTGAGTAGACGGAGGACTCAGAGAGGAAGAGTTCCTATGTTGATGACTTCTCCGAAATCCTCCTGTATAAGTCAGTAAAAATTATGAAAGTGGGCGGATATCAAAAACAGAACCTGGATGCGCGCCCTCAGTGTAGCAACCGCCACGAACAAACGGCAAGTCGGAATGGAGTGCCGTCAGTTGGAGACGAAAGAGGACGAAGAGAGGAACAATTTGTATGTTGAAGACTTTTGCAGAAGAAGCCTCGGATTTTCTCCAGAAGTCGATGAAGATGGTTGATGAAGAACACCCGGATCGAGCCTTCTCCTTCACCTCGGGATCGGTTTCTTGACTTCGGATCGCCTTTGGACGTCGGGACGGCTTTGGAGAAGAGCTTGGACGACCTTGGGACGAGCTAGGCACCGGGGGTTCAACCTTGGTTCGTTGAGAATGGCCCTCAATTTATAGGGGAAGAGAGCCGGTGCAAAATTTAGAAACTGGATGTACCGCGCCCCCGCGTTTCAAAGGAGACGAGGGCGCGCAGGGCGCGCCCTCAAACCAGCGCGCCCCCCTGTTTCAAAGGGGGCGGGGGCGCGTTCGGCGTCTCACTGCTAAAAATCGACGGAAACTTCCGGAAATTGCTAAAAATCGACTTGACATACGTAACGCGCCCCCGAACCGGGGGCGCGGTACAAATAAGTGAAAATCCTCCCCGGAAACCTTCCAAAAACCCGGTTTAGAAGGTGCTAATCGGGGTAATTTCCGATTTAAAGCAGCTGACCGCGCCCCCGCTTTTCAAAGGAACCGGGGGCGCGCGGGGCGCGCCCCCAGTTTGAGGGCGCGCAGGGCGCGCCCCCGGGTTGAGGGCGCGCAGGGCGCGCCCTCCCCTTTCAAGCGGAGCGGGGGCGCGGTACACTCTCTCTCCTGCGCGCGTGTTCCGCGAGCCGTATCTTGCAAACGGGATGTCCGATTCGGCTCCCGTTTGTCGCGTTGGAAAGAGGGCCTTCAACCGCACCTCCTCAAGTCGGTAAACCAGCCGCATGACTCCCGATATGTTCGTACGGGGCTTTCTACCGGTTTACCCTCTCGCGGAAAGCCGAAACCCGGGGCGAAGATCCGAAAGAGCACGGTTCCGGTCGAGAAATCTCGGGTCAACTCGGGATGACTTGAAATGATGACCGAACAAGTCCGGTACGATCGGACAATCCGAAGTCATCGAAAAATCTGAGATTAACCCGGTAAACGTGAATCGAAAGCCGTAAAAGCCGCGAAACCCTAAAATTGACCGAACCGGCCTTATAGCCCCGGTTGATAAAATATACGGCTAGAATCGACCCGGATGACCTGAAAAGACCCGGTGATGACCGGAAAGGCCTAACATGTGGTCCGGGATAGCCGTGTCAGCACAGATCGAAAAAGCCGTAACGAAAGCCGTCATTGACCGACGCCTACCGAAATGACTTCTCGGAAACCACGAATGTTACGGAACACATGCGGGACTCCCGAGACCTTCAATTATGGACCATTCAAGGTCGGTCATCGAGCGAGGCTTCGTGTTTTTACGGTTCACATGCGGCTCTCGCTTGAAGGTTACGGCAATATTCCGGAAATCTTCGGTCCATTCTCAACTTACAAGGGGCTCCACCAATGTCCTTAGCTCATCTCCACGAGATAATCCAGATCAGATAACGGTCAGATAAAAGATATCGCCTATGGAATAAGAGTCTAGGGCTCCGAATCAAGCCAATTTGGCGTGTCTACAGCTTGCCTCGCCTTGATGTCGGCTTTGCAAGGGAATGGCATGTAGCGGAACGGAGTGAAACGTAGAGAAAGCGTAGTGAAACGAGATGGATCGTAGTGGAATGTAGTGGAGTGAAATGGCGATGGACTGAAAAGGTGGCATCAAGGTGTAGATATAGACACGCTCAACGACCAGATTCGGCAAGACGAACCCCCGCCATGTTTCATCAAGTCTTCCTATGTTCGATTGGTAAAAGATGTGCCATTGGCACGAGAGAAGGATAGCCAACCCCCAACGCGGTGGGGAGTCCCCGAAACATGGGTTCGTAGGTTCATCATCAGCCGGTAACCCGATCTTTGCGGTGTTCTGTCTTGTGATGCGCTAAAGTTTTAAAAGAGATTTGTTTTGAAAAAGTAAAAGAATACCAATCGAGCACATTCGGGCTCTCTGATTCATTTAAGTCTTTCAAGAGACAAGATTCAATTCGGAATGGAATGATCTCAGATTCCGAAAGGCAAATGTTTAAGCATAGACCGTGAAGATAATGACGGTGCAAGTTCTGATCAAAATTGAAGGCCCTTGGCGGGACGAAATGGCTGCCACGGTGGGATAAGTAGCAAAAGAAGTTGCAATGGCCTCTGTGGTGAAAAGAATTGAAAGATTTGAGGGCAAAAAGTGGTTACCGAACACGGTGGGATTAATAGACACGGTGGGATATTAGAGAGGTTGGTGGGACTAGAGAATATGGTGAATGACACGGTGGGATTTAGAATGATCGAGAGGGTGAGAAGGTGAAGATTAGGAAATGATGTATGCAATGACAAAACAAAATGTAATGCAATTAATACTACATGATGCATGTTGGGCTCAAGAAAATAAAACAAAACTTGTATAACAAATAGTTGAAGATATAGATTGTCTATGAGGTCAAGATACCCATTCGGGAACTATCGTCCCTCACAGCACAACTTTGGCTTATTCGTGAGCATTAGAGATGACCCGACCATCGTAGATTTTGATGAAGGGGATCTCGGGTCAAGTCTTCTCCATGCTCATGGTCTTCAACAAATAATGTATAAGATAATAACACACGACTAGCGACATATATGCTAATCGGCAAGTTATGGGGGTGTCCCATGTGTTCTTGTTTCGCGAGCAATTCTGTCTTGGCCACTCCTTTGGAGCATCACGGAACGAGGCGGTTGCGGCGGTATGGTTTCCATGCCTTCTCCACATGGTCATTCTCCTGGAGTCGGTGGCAATCGGACAACGATATCTGTGAGCTTAATCTTCTTCTTGTGTTGTAGCTGCTTTTCTTCCTTGTTATAGTACTTCTTGCTTCAGTGTTGTTTGACCTACTTGACATTTCTTGAAAGGATAGTCAGTTTCAAATTCCGTCTTGGCCCCTGTTGGCGAGATTCTCACCCTCCTTGACTTGTGTTTCTTTCCTGAAATACTTAATAGAAGTGTTAAATCTGCTCTATGGCTTACCCCCTTGCCTATTGTTGTCTTGCCTTGCTTATATGTCAAGGGGGGTAGCCTTATTAACAAGGTAATATGAACAAAATGAATGAATAAGATAAGGGTTAAGAAAGCTTACCTGCTATGGTGAGAGTCACACCCTTCTTGATCTTAGCATCCTGAAACACTTGATAAAAGGGGATTAAATCTTCACCATGGCTCATCTCTTTGCCTATTGTTGTCTGCCTTGACTTAGGTCAAAGAGAGGAGCCTTCTTAACAAGGTGTAATAACCTAAATGACCGAAATGAAATAGTTAAGAGAACTTACTGTCGTTGAGAGAACCTTCTCCTCTTATTTTAAAGTCCACGAAAACACTTGATAAAAGAGGATTAGATCTTCACAACGACTCATCCCTTTGCCTATTATGGCCAACTTTGACTTAGGTCAAAGGGAGGAGCCCTCTTAATGGGTGATAATGAAGGTAAATATGCAATGCGAAAATGAAACATTCAAGACATAAAGATAAACATGAATGCTAGCAAAGGCAAAAAACAATGTTATGCCAAGTTAGATGATGCATTTTCTTTTTCATTTTTTTTGGAATGTATTCAAATTTTTTTATTTTTGAAAATATTCAACTCTTTTTTTTTGGATTTTTGAAAATATTCATTTTTTTGGAATTTTTGAAAATATTCAATTTTTTTGATTTTTTGAAAATATTTGATTTTTTTTTTTTGAAAATATTCATTTTTTTTTGTGGAGAATGTGTCAGTATTGAAACAATTCATCGATCTTTGAGTGTTAATCAAGATTCAAGTGATAAGCACCACGTGTGAATAAGGTTCCATACCCAGAATCTTTCTTGCCCTCTTCTCTTGATCGGTTTGGATTCCCCCTGAGTTTGGACAGTCTACCCTACCCTAGGGGTTTTAAGATGGAAGAATAATAGAGGAAGTCTTTGATAGGATTTGGGGGTGTTGAGGAGGGTTTCTCTACGCATAACCAGATTGCTCGTTGGGGTTCGGCGTCTTGGGGTTTTTTTCTTCATGTGGCACTTATTTAGACAAGTCTCTGCCCTGTCGGGCCATTGCGCATCTTTTGGTGCCTTTTCTTCATTTTCTATTCTTTCGGGTACTCATTCGAACGAGGCCCATATTTGTTTAAACTGTGGGGTTCATTGCCCATCTTTTGGCACCCTTTTGCACCCTATGAGACGGCCTCCTACTAAGGCGGCGGGCATTTTCGATACTATCCTCCTCTAGTCCCCTTCACCTATCTTGGACCGAATAGAAGAGAATAGGGTAAGGTTTCCTTTCCGCCTTCGGGGTTGCCTTGCCTCTCTTGAGTGTTGGGCTATCTGGATTCTGGGATCGGGAGGTGTTGTGTGTGCAAGGTGATGTCTACCCTTGACTTCTAGCTAACACCCTTGGATCGATGACTTGATATCATACTAGAAATTCTCCATTTTCTTTTCTAAGGAAAATATTTTTTGAGGTAAACGCCGTTCCATGGATGGTTCAATTTTTCTCCATCGGCATTGGTTAGCTCATATGCATTGCCTGGATATTTTTCCGTTATAACAAAAGGCCCTTCCCAGTTAGGTTGCAACTTGGAGCGGGGACCACCCGGCTTAACGAATATACGTTTAACTACCATCACACCGCTTTCAAACTTTCTCTCTACCCCCCTCTTTTGATAAACCCTTTTCAATCGGTTCTGATTAGTCCGGGCATTTTCAGAGGCGGCCAACCATCTTTCATCTAGGAGTTCAAGTTGTGCAAGGAGAGATTCTCGTTACTCATCGACACGGATGTCCCTATCGAGTTGAACTCGGAGTGATGGAAGGAGTACTCCGTACGGGACCACCGCTTCCATCCCATATGCGAGAGCATACGGGGTTTGACCAGTGGGGGTCTGTACAAAAGTACGATAAGCCCATAGGGCATCTACAAGCTTATCCCCGGTCTGCGAACTTGCTAGACTTACGGAGTTTTCTTGATGATTTTAATCAAAGTTTTGTTGGTGGCTTACCTTGACCATTGCCTTGCGGGTAATAAGGAGATGAATGATGCAATGCAATGCGGTACCTGTTGCAAAGATCACGCAGATCTTGAGAGAGAAATTGCGGTCCGTTGTCGGTGACGATGTCGCTGGGTATCCCGAACCTGGCGATGATGTTGCGTTTGATGAAGGAGCACAGTGTTGATGCCTTGATCTCCACGAACGCTTCCGCTTCTGCCCACTTGGTGAAGTACTCTGTTGCCGTCAGGATGAACGATTTGGAACGGATTTCAGAGTTAAGATCACTTAGAGGGCCAATGATATCGAAAGCCCACATGGCGAAGGGCCATGGGGCATGAATAGGATGAAGGGAAGATGCGGGAGAATGGATCTTGTCGGCATGGAGTTGGCAAGAATGACAGTGCCGGACAAAGATGGAGCAATCCTCTTCTAGGGTTGGCCAATAATACCCCTGCCTGATGATTTTCTTGGCAAGAGCTTGAGCATTGACATGGCCCCCACAGACCCGGAATGTGCTTCCTTAAGCACCAATTACGCCTCTTCTTCATCAACGCATCTCAATAAAATTCCGCTCGGGCTCCTCTTGTAGAGCACCCCTCCTAGGATGGTATACCTGCGGGATACTCTCTGATGGCCTTCTTTTCTTTTGCATTTGATCCGGTGGATATGTTCGATCTTGACAATACCTTGCGATCTCATCAAACCAAGGCCTCTCACCCTCATCTAACTCTTCCAACTCGACTAGAGAAACTTCCTCTTTCTGCTCTAGATACTCCTTCTGCCAAATCTCTCCTTAACTTTCGAAATCGCCCATCCTTAATCGGCGGCATCGACCTTCTACGGACATGAATAGTCCGCACCTGTCTACCTAGCGGGACGATAGAGATGAAGCTAAGGAGGCAAGGGCATCGGCAAGGATGTTACGAGCTCGAGGAACATGGACGAAAGTGAGTTTGGAAAAGAGCTTGATGTAGCAAGAGGTGAGTTCTTGGTAAGGTTTGAGGTTTGGATGAGAAGTTCGGTATTTGGTTAGGACTTGGCGAAGAATTAGTTGGCTATCACCTATCACCCTTAATTCCGTGGCACCATAGAAATGAGCAGCCTCCAGCCCGGCCGGCAAGGCTTCATATTCGGCTATATTGTTGGTTCTTTGGGAAGTCAAGCTGAAATACTGTGGAATGGTGACACCCTCGGGTGATAGAAGGACGATTCCTATTCCCTTACCGTGTGAATTCGAGCCCCGTCAAAATATAATGTCCAAAGGTGGGAAGAACGGATCAACATTAGTTCGTCATCTGGGAGCTCCCATTGGTCCGGGTCAAAGAGGGGTATAGGGTGATGGGGTAGATGTTCGGCAATGGCATAACCCTGAATCGCCTTCTGGGGGACACAGGAGATATCAAGCGAGAAAGGAAGCTGCGCAACGACCTAACCGATCGGTTAGAACAGTTTTCTCCGGAAGGAATTTGATGGGATTGATGCGGGCAATAAGATTGACCTCATGAGCTAAGAAATAGTGTTTAAGCTTCTGAACTACCCAGACTAGTGCCCTCTCTTTCCCTTCTTCATCAACTTGTGCAAGGACTGCCCCAAGAGAATTCTCCAAAACCGAGATATATAAAACTAAGGGCTTGCCGAGGGTAGTGGTCTAAGCACGGGGGGACTAGCCGGGTATCTTTTCAAACCATCGAATGCATCCTGGCACTTCGAATCCCATTTGAACTCGGCCCCCGCCTTGGTCAACTCATAGAAAGGTTTACACCTTTGGGAGTGTTGTGAGATGAACCGGCGGACAAACTGTAGCCTCCCGATTAATCCTCGAAGTTCTTTCATATTTCTCGGAGGAGGCATACCAATGATTGCCTTGGCCTTGTTTGGGTCGATCTCTATGCCCCTTTTGCTCACTATGAACGCCAACAGCTTTCCTGAGGATACTCCAAACGTGCATTTCTTTGGGTTCATTTTCAATTTATATTCCCTAGCCCTTTGCAAGACCTTTCTTAACACTTCAGGATGATCTTCTCGGCTTTTGGACTTAACGACCAGGTCATCCACGTACACCTCTACAAGGGTATGCATCATGTCATGGAAGATAGCCATCATTGCCCTCGATAGGTAGCACCGGCATTCTTCGATCCAAAGGGCATGACGACATAGCGATAGGTTCCCCAAGGTGTGGTGAACGAGGTCTTCTCCTGGTCCTCTTCGGCCAACCGGATTTGATTATATCCGGAATAGCCATCCATGAATGACAACATTTCGAATCCGGCGGTGTTATCAACCGGTACGTCAATATGAGGTAGAGGAAAGTCATCTTTAGGACACGCTCGGTTCAAGTCCACGAAGTCTATACGGATCCGAACTCGGCCATCCTTCTTCATGACGGGGACTATGTTTGCCACCCATTGCGGATAAAGGACGACCTTAATGAATCTTGCTTGATGTAACTTGTCGACCTCTTCTTTCATCTTAAGTGCAACATCAGGGTGGAATCTCCTTAATTTTTGTTTGACCGGGGTAACTCCAGGTTTCAAAGTTAGACGATGTTCAACTAACGAGTTGTCTAACCCCGGCATGTCTTCGTATGTCCATGCGAACGTGTCCTTATATTCTTCCAAGATTTTAATTAAACTCTGTTCCTCAGTGGGAGTGAGGTTTGCGCTTAGGAGGATTGTCTTGGGATCTTCCGGTGTTCCAAGATTCAATTCTTTTGTCGGTTCATCCACCGTGGCTAATGGTTCTTCAAATCTTTTAAGTTTAGATGCATACGCATCAGCCAAGTCCTCAATTCCATCCTCGAAATCAGGATCTTTTTCTGATAAGACCTCGTAAACTCCCGAGTGTATGATCTACATTGAATTCATCCTCATATTGGATTTCATCAATTTGGATAGCATTTTCCAAAAAACTTGGCGACCTTGCACATTCCTTGCATTTTTGAGCTATTTGTTGGAGATATCTTTCTGGCACACGTTTACCTCGAATTTTCTTCTTTCCTACCCTAACTACTCCTAAAGAAGACGGAATTGAAAAGGTGGTATTAACAATGGGTGAAGGATCGAACAGATCGATCAGTGAGTTGGAGAGGAGGGTCCCTGGTTGGGAGCACCCTCCGAGTCGAGTAGCGACGTCTCCTCGATGGAAATGTGAGTTTGTGAGAGGACGTTTTTTTTTGGGTATTTTGGGTATTTTCAATAACAAAAAGAGAATGAGCCGATGGGGCTCGAGCAGAAATAGAAAGCTTAAGTAAATGAAAGAAAAATGGGCTCGCGGGCCCTATGATGACAAGAAATGGGCGAGATAGGCCCAAAGCTAGTGAAAAGATCTAAGGGGCACGTGGGCCCAAATGGTGGGCACGCGGGCCCAAAGCAAGAAAATAAATCTAAAGGGCACGTGGGCCCGGCGGGTGGGCACGCGGGCCCAAGTTTGTTGGATTGGAATGGGCATAGAAGCCCGGTGGAGTGAGAAGATTTGAATGGGCTCTCGGGCCCATTGATCGATTCGGTGGCCATTTTGGCCAGAAGTGGGAATTGGGCTAGATAGCCCATCAAGCGAATCCAAGAGGGATAGAGTGAGGATTTTGAAATACGTGACCGTAGGATACGGTTCACGCGGGATGTTGTTTGGAGGTGGGTTCGAGTGGACAAGTTGTTTAGAGATGGACTTGCCCTTGGCTGGTTCTTCCTCCTCTATGAACAACCGAGCCAAAGATGAACTCGGGTTGTCCACCTCCTCCTCTTGCTCTGGTGCCTTCTTCCTCTTGGTGGTTCTTCTTCTTTGTCCCCGGCCATCATCATGGTCTCCCCTTTGATAAAGAATTTTTGGAGTCCCATGGCATTTTTTGGCCGGTAGACCATCCGCGGAGTGGCGGGCTCATAGCCAAGCCCGTGTCTCTTTGGTCTTCGTACGGCTTCAATGGGGTGCACAACCCCCTGCGGCTCCTTTCCCGGCCCCTTTCTGGCTGATAGCCCATCCCTTTCATCATCCGCCACGCAAGCGAATCTGGAGGCGTCGTCAATACCATGACCTCGGGTAGCTCTGTAGTTGAAACCAACGGCTGGACGGATTTTGATATTGGTAGTGCGAGAAGAGGGGTCATCCACGTCATTCGGAATGGGGATGTTGGTTACTTTGATCACTGGCCCTTGTATGGGAACTTCGGACAACGATGATTAGTGGAGGCAACGGCTCCTATTGCCTCAAGGTACGGGCGTCCCAAAATAGCTTTGAATGTAGGGTCCGGTTCTAGAACGTGAAACTCGGTGGTGACGGCACATGGCCCGAGCCCTACTTTCAATGTAACCACCCCTCGTGCCGGCTTCGGGAGTTGTCATATGCGGTCACCGTGACGGCGAAGGCTCGATTTCTTCATCGGAGATGCCGCAAAGTTGCAATGTTTACGGCGGCATGACATTTATGGATGCTCCGGTGTCAATCAAGCGAAGACTTGATCTCCACGCCTCGGATGACTACTGCAACGCGCAAGGCGTACTTTCTGATCTCTGGCCGTGCCAACTCCTCCTGTGTAAAGGTGAGTGCCGGATGTTCACTCCTCGGGGTCAGGACAGCAATGATCTTCTCAGGCGGGAGGTCCTCATTGACCATGACCCGCTGTAAGTATTGTTGCAAGATGTCCTGATGATTCTTTGACCTCTTTATCAGCTCTAGAATTGAAATCCGTGCCGGCATTTTGTCCAAGTGCTTCAATAGGTCATATGCCATGCCGGGCAATGGTTCTTCTACCACCTCCTCTTCTGCCTGTTCATGTGGTTGTATCCCGGCCTGGGGGAAGACCCTTTGGAACATCCTCCCGCTACGAAGTACCGGCGCCAGCGTGGTAGGGGGAAGTGGTGATGATGGTGATGGTAGGGTTGGTTGGTAGGTTGAGGAGCCCATGGTAGGTAGGGGTGGTGAGGATCGGATGATGAGGGGTCGTGGATTGGTGGAGGCCGGTATGTTGGGTGATGGTTGGGGTGTTGGTGGTGATGGTCTAATGATGAGGGGTCGTGGGGTGGCGGTGATTGGTAGATTAGGTGATGTACGGGGTGTTGGTGGCGGTCTAATGATTAGACGCCGTGGAGGATTAATGGTGGTTGGTGGGTTAGGTTGGGGTGATGGTTGGGGTGCTGGTTGGGAGACGGGTGGCGGTCTAATGATTAAGCGGCGTGGAGGGTTAATGGTTGGTGAGGGGAGTGGAGTTTGGATAGTTTGTGGGGTGGGGGGAGCTCTCGGTTTGGAGTGTATCGGGCGGTTTGTAGGTGGGGTTGGTATGGCGGGCATGGAGGTGATTTGATCCTCGACACCGCCAACCACAGGAATGGTGGGTTGACTCCTCGATGGCGGAGTGGACGAGGCCGAGTCGTTGGTTTGGTGGTGCTGGTGCCGGTGCTTGTATGGGTGCATGTACCGGGAGCGGATCTTGGACTATGCCCAGGCCGGGCTGCTGTTGTGCTTGTTGTCGCCGTGGTTGATTCTGACGTGCCTTCATGGCTTGTATAGACTCTCCCATCTGTGCCCAGTCAATGTTTCCCTGATCGTTGAGGTCATGAATGTAATCTTTAAGCGGAAACGAGACATCCACCGTGTGCCCGGGATACCGATGGTAAGCGCGGTATTTTGTCATGTCAACATTTGCGGCCATCCTTCTCTCTCCTTTGGAAGCTCTAGGCTGGGTTGTTCGGCCATCAATGCGTTGAAGATATCGGTGAGGGGGAATGGCGGTTGAGGGTAGTATTCTCTCTTGGGTCCCCCCTCCTAGGTCGGTTGGCTGGTGGTGGCACTTGGTTGTAGGCTTGTTGTGGTGGTGGTGGTCGGTTGTAGACATGTTGTTGTTGAGGCGCTCGGTTGTAGGCATTTGGTTCTTTGGGGCGCTCGGTTGTAGGTGGAGTTCTTTGTGGTGGTGCTCGGTTGTATGCAAGTTGTTGTTGTGGGTGAGGAGGTGGTTGAGGGGCTGGGCGGTATTGTTGATTGGGTGGTGGGTTACGGTATTGGCTTTGACGGTACCCCCCCTGGTTACCCATGGCATTGATGCTCTCATTATTTACTACCCCTTCGGTGGTGGGTCCTACCGGTGTAGGCTTTCTAGTATTACGGGGCTTGGTGTCGAACGGGTTGATCATGGATGCATCCTTAAAGTGGGCTTGGAGGTAGCGGGCGCTATCACACAACTCACTCATGGTTGTTGGACGGTGCATGATCAGAAGGTTGCGAAGGTTAGGCGTGGTGTTCCCAATGAGCATCCTCACTGCTCCCCTGCGAGATGGTATCCACAAGCCTCTCGGCCATTCCCCTCCACCGATCGGCAAATCGGGCAAAGTCCTCATCCGGCCTCATCTTTTCGGCAATTAAGTCGGTTATCGAGCGGTGGCCCCACCCTATCCTTGTACCTCTGTAGAAACTTTGTCTTGACAATGTCGAAATCCGCCGCCTCAATGGAATCAAGAGAATAGAACCGATCAAGGGCGGCTCCATCCAATGACCGACGGAATAGGAAGGCAAGGGCTTTGCGGTCATTTTTCCGAATGAGGAGTCATAGAGAAAGCTCTTTAGATGGTTGAAAGGATTACCGGTCCCGTTGTAACGTTGGAAGGCGGTATCTCTGAAGGAGGAAGGTGTAAAGCGGGAAGGATGGGACGAGAGATTTCGGGGATGGCTTTAGAATCGAGGCGGTGCCTCATCTCTTCGAAGCGCTCATCCATCCGGTTGATCTTGTTCATTAACACACAGGTGAGGCTGGATTCTGAGCCACGGGAGCAAAGTGTTTACTTGATTGGGTTGGAAGAGGTGGGTTGGAAACGAGGAGCTGGTGCGAATTGTGTGAATGCCCCACAACGGGGTGAGTAGAGACACGGCAAGGTTGCCCGGGAGAAGAGATGATTAAGGGCACATTGCCGGTTGGGGTGGTGAGGGGCTTGATTTCCCTCGATCGGAGCTTGATTGGTGGGCATCTTGCCCTTAGTGGCATATTGGACAATTGCAAAGGCCTCGGGATCAAGGTGAAGAGATAGATCCTTGAGGAGCTTGTTCTATAATATGTGAAGTGGATCGGTGAGCGGGATCTTGGACCTCGGGTTCCATCACGGCATTAACATGGCCATCTGGTTGGGCCATGGGTTGTTGAAGCTCGTAGTGACCCGTCTCGTACTCCTCTTCTTGGCCGCGGTAGTCCGACATCCCGATGTGTCTTCCGGACCTTAGAGTGGGCATCTGTCAAATTTCCTTACAAAATGGTTGAAAGAAAGCAAATGAAGGGAGTAAATGCACATAGAGTTTTTGATTGATTATGGTTGTTTGTTTGATTTGGTTTGGTTTCAATTTGGTTGTTTGGCAAGCAAGTTGAACACAAAAATTAAAGGGATTTTTTTTTGTTTTTTTGTTTTAGGTGTTTTGAAAGGAGAGAATTTTTTGGTTGTTTTCAATTGTTGTGAGCAAGCAAGTTGTGCAAACAAGGTTTTAAAATGACTACTCGACAATTTTTGGGTTGAAACCTTAGATTAGATAGATTGTTAGCAATTGTTCACTCAAACGGGTATGATTCCTATTGCTTCAATCTTCAAGACCTAAGGTTATCACTCAATCACCACGAGTAGGTACTTGGGTTCTTCGGGTTTTGGGAAAGTGGTACAACCGGCCCAATCGTGCGGAGAGGAATACTCCACGGATGGGGACTTACGGAGGTCTTGATGGAAACCACCAAATCAACTAGGAAGGAATATCCCAGAAGAGAGGTAAGAATCCACCAAGAAGGTGTTTGGAGGGTGAGGGTGTGTTGGGAGAGAGAGCCCCCGCCTCGAATGCCCTACGGATCGGAACAAGTCCGGTACCCGATGCAAAGCTAATGCAAAAAATGAAAAATGGAGGGTAGAAGGAGAAGAAGCAATCAATATGCAAACATGAATGAAAGCTATTAAATAAATCAAACAAGTGAATGCAAGCAAGACAAGCAATGATAGAGTAAACAAGTAACTAGCAACTAACAACTAAAAGGTGGTTCGCGCGGGAACCGGCTTGTGTTGGAGTGTTCAAGTGGGGACAAATCTGAAGTAAAGGTAAAAGGATGGTCCACGCGGGGACCGAATTGAAAATAAAGTGGCTCACGCGGGAGCCGAGTTTTGGAAAAGTAGGTGGTTCACGCGGGAACCGGTTTTTGAAGGGAAAATGGGTGGTTCACGCGGGAACCGGTTTGTTTGATTGGAAAAAGGAAATGAGGGCCACGTGGGGCCAATCTAATTGGTGCAAAGGGGTGGTCCACGCGGGGACCGATCTGAAGGTAAGTTGGTTCACGCGGGAACCGAGTTGGAAAAGAAAGGTGGTTCACGCGGGAACCGGTTTTGAAGGAAAAGGGGTGGTTCACGCGGGAACCGGTGTAAGAGTTGACAAAATGAAAAGAGAGCCACGTGGGGCCAATCTAAAGGTGCTGCAAATGGGTGGTCCACGCGGGGACCGATCTGAAAGTAAGTTGGTTCACGCGGGAACCGAGTTGGAAAAGAAAGGTGGTTCACGCGGGAACCGGTTTATAAGAAAAAGTGGTTCACGCGGGAACCGGGCTGAAATTAAAGACAAGAAATCAAGTCCACATGGGGGACAATCTTAAAGGAAGAGTAATCAGCAAGTTTTTAAAAGTAAATTGACATGGAAAAGGGTAAAGGACAAGCCGGTTCACGCGGGAACCAAGTCGGAAAACAACTAGTTGCACGGATCAATCAAGCTAGCACGGTTGAAGACATTGGTTGTCCCACCGTGGTCGCCAAAAAGCTGTCGACTCCGAAACGGGTTCCGGATCGGCACCTCAAGATAAGGAGGAAAGATGGATGGAATTGGGGAAAAAGGGGGAGTGAATCGGAAAACACTCGGAAAGCGGTAAAGACTCCTCACCTCGGTCCCACACTCACATTTATCCCCGAACTTTCTTCTCACGGCGTCGCTCGAGCACCGGAGATGGTTCGGGTCATGTGGGAGGAGAGTGAGGAGGATATGAATTTATAACATGAATAAAAATAAAGTGTGGTCGCCAGGAGCCGCGGGCTCCGCTTTATGGAATAACAACAAGATTGAGTTGTTTTGACCGTGTACCTTAGCGTGGGAGAAAGGGATGTGAGTTCAACCTTCTTCTTCTTCGGCCGGCCGATGAAGAAGAGTCTCCAATCCAATGCTAGCTTGATCAACCTGTGCAACTAGAACAATGAACCAAGTGAAGAGTTTGGTTAGACTTGTGAAGTGTAGTAAGTGTAGAGAGAATATGAGAGAGAAGCAATTGGAATCGAACTCACCGGATTGGGGTGAGTCCTAACCCCTTTTTTTGTGTTTTTGATGATGTAAAAATGATGTAAATGAACTAAAATATGCTTTAAAACAGTAAATAAACAGAATTAATGGAGTTTAGAAAGCTTATGGAATGATTTGGCTTGAGTTGAAGCCGAGTTGGTTGAAAACAGCCGGTTCGGGTAGCTTGGTACCCTTCTGGCGCGACTTTGGTGCAGAGGATGTTACGGACGACCCCGATGTCGGAATTGAGTGCCGTTTGTTGGAGTAGACGGAGGACTCAGAGAAGAAGAGTTCCTATGTTGATGACTTCTCCTAAATCCTCCTGTAGAAGTCAGTAAAAATTATGAAAGTGGGCGGATATCAAAAACAGAACCTGGATGCGCGCCCTCAGTGTAGCAACCGCCACGAACAAACGGCAAGTCGGAATGGAGTGCCGTCAGTTGGGGACGAAAGAGGACGAAGAGAGGAACAATTTGTATGTTGAAGACTTTTGCAGGAGAAGCCTCGGATTTTCTCCAGAAGTCGATGAAGATGGTTGATGAAGAACACCCGGATCGAGCCTTCTCCTTCACCTCGGGATCGGTTTCTTGACTTCGGATCGCCTTTGGACGTCGGGACGGCTTTGGAGAAGAGCTTGGACGACCTTGGGACGAGCTAGGCACCGGGGGTTCAACCTTGGTTCGTTGAGAATGGCCCTCAATTTATAGGGGAAAAGAGCCGGTGCAAAATTTAGAAACTGGATGTACCGCGCCCCCGCGTTTCAAAGGAGACGAGGGCGCGCAGGGCGCGCCCTCAAACCAAGGGCGCGCGGGCGCGCCCCGGTTCGGGGCGCGGTCTGCGCGCCCCCCTGTTTCAAAGGGGACGGGGGCGCGTTCGGCGTCTCACTGCTAAAAATCGACGGAATGTTCCGGAAATTGCTAAAAATGGACTTGACATACGTAACGCGCCCCCGAACCGGGGGCGCGGTACAAATAAGTGAAAATCCTCGCCTGGAAACCTTCCAAAAACCCGGTTTAGAAGGTGCTAATCGGGGTAATTTCCGATTTAAAGCAACTGACCGCGCCCCCGCCTTTCAAAGGAACCGGGCCCCCAGTTTGAGGGCGCGCAGGGCGCGCCCTCAGGTTGAGGGCGCGCAGGGCGCGCCCTCCTCTCTCAAGCAGAGTGGGGGCGCGGTACACTCTCTCTCCTGCGCGCGTGTTCCGCGAGCCGTATCTTGCAAACGGGATGTCCGATTCGGCTCCCGTTTGTCGCGTTGGAAAGAGGGCCTTCAACCGCACCTCCTCAAGTCGGTAAACCAGCCGCATGACTCCCGATATGTTCGTACGGGGCTTTCTACCGGTTTACCCTCTCGCGGAAAGCCGAAACCCGTGGCGAAGATCCGAAAGAGCACGGTTCCGGTCGAGAAATCTCGGGTCAACTCGGGATGACTTGAAATGATGACCGAACAAGTCCGGTACGATCGGACAATCCGAAGTCATCGAAAAATCTGAGATTAACCCGGTAAACGTGAATCGAAAGCCGTAAAAGCCGCGAAACCCTAAAATTGACCGAACCGGCCTTATAGCTCCGGTTGATAAAATATACGGCTAGAATCGACCCGGATGACCTGAAAAGACCCGGTGATGACCGGAAAGGCCTAACATGTGGTCCGGGATAGCCGTGTCAGCACAGATCGAAAAAGCCGTAACGAAAGCCGTCATTGACCGACGCCTACCGAAATGACTTCTCGGAAACCCTGAATGTTACGGAACACATGCGGGACTCCCGAGACCTTTAATTATGGACCATTCAAGGTCGGTCATCGAGCGGGCTTCGTGTTTTTATGGTTCACGCGCGGCTCTCTCTTGAAGGTTACGGCATTATTCCGGAAATCTTCGGTCCATTCTCAACTTACAAGGGGCTCCACCAATGTCCTTAGCTCATCTCCACGAGATAATCCAGATCAGATAACGGTCAGATAAAAGATATCGCCTATGGAATAAGAGTCTAGGGCTCCGAATCAAGCCAATTTGGCGTGTCTACACTTGGGATGCGCTTTAGCTCTATGACTTGTTAGGTTTTGGCTTCATAAGCTTTTTATTTACAAAAGATGAATTTTTTCATAAAAACCTAAAATTTCTATAAAATTACGTCCATGCCCTTATCTTATTGACCAGATCTAATGTTTGTGACCCACTAGGCCCAATAGCCAATTTTATTGAAGCCTTAATTAATTAAAAAACAATTTCTTTAAATTAAATCAAAATCGTTATTCGATAACAATTTTTGTGACTTTTCGATCATAAAGGGTACAAGTCACATCCTATGATATCAAATGACTTTGTGGAGTTAAATAACATCCATTAAGTTTTTCCATCGTCAATTACCACACGGACTTAAATCCTCACTCATACAATGTCCCAAACGGTTAGGGGTTTGACATCGACTGTCAACCCCTAAATATTCTGACTCTATGAAATCCTGTACTTAGCTTCAGATTAATTGGAAAACTCCTTTTTCAATTTTATTAAGTACCTTGGCCAAGGATTTAGAGTACTATCTCATAGGACATTCTCTCTCTCTCTCTCCTACTAAGAGTGAACGATCCCTTGTTGTCTGCTCAATTATCTTCATCGGGTTTCTCTTGTACCCAATACATCAACTATACAAGACCATCAAGATGGCGATCCATAAGTCAATAATCAGAGTACAAGATATATCCAGTAAGACATTTTTGGTGACTCAGGTCAAAGATCCAACCATGCTATTGTGATGTAAGAATAACCTGATAGACAATTCGGTAAAATACCGATTATATTTTTCTAAATTGGTTAGTTCAGTGAACTAGTTCAACTAATGAGCACCTATGTGTGCATCTTAATGTCTCCAAACTAATGACTAATGAGATTGATCATTCACATCATATGAGAAGATATAACACACTAGTCTATCTGGATTATTGGTGTCTAATTTCAAGGATCCTATGACTAGGAACATTTAGATCATATACCTCTAAATGATCAATCTCATTATCATGATCTCATCATGATTCAATCATCAATACATGTGATCAAGGACTTCATTACGATATATGCTTCTAATAAAAGATAGTAATGAAAATTTGCCTAATTAATTGAATGGAATAATCCTAGAAATATCGAATCATATCATATATGATTGACTTGTAGGGCATACATTTCTATCACGAGGTCCCTCCTATTTTTTGTGTCCACTTGAAAGAAATGATTAGAACTTTATTAGGCTTAGTCCCATGTAAAAGAAGAGCTGAATTTCCTTGATCTTTTGTCAAGAGACATAGGCCTTATCAACAAGTTAAGGGATAATAATAAGGCACATGAGTATGCAATGTATACAAGGAAACATGCAAAATTGAAATTAAACATGGATGAAAAGGCATGTAGTCAACTAGAAAGCACATTTATAGGTGTTTTGAAATTTTTTGTTTGACTTTTGGAGATTTTATATTTTGTTTGGGTTTCAAGATTTTTTGTTTGTGTTTTGGGTATTTTATTTTTAAAAATTATTTATTTTAATTATTTATTTTAAAATATTTAATTTTTGTGTGGACAAAATAATCATTTTCATTCTCTGCCTTGCTTGCATTAGGTGCCCTTTCGTTGTCATCCAAGGACTAAGAGTAAACAACATGTGTGGAGGAAATGCCTTAATTTGGAATCGTCTAACTTTCTGCCTTTAGTAGGAAGGTCCCACTTAGACCTAGTTAGTTGACTCTATCCATGGGAGCTAAAGAAGAAAGAAGATTGGGGGTAAGTTTTTGGTAGACTTTAGGGATGTCGAATTTGTTTCTCTACTAATGCCCAATTGCCCATTAGGATTCAGCCTCTTTGGGTCCTTCTTTCTTGATTTGCCCATACTTTCTAGTGGTCCACATTTAGACATGTCATTTATTTTTTTTATTTGACCTAAGGACTTCATTGTCCATCTTTTGGAGCCTTTTGCTTTCTTTTCTCCAGCTATTTTTGTAGTACATATTTGAATATGTCTATTCTTTTGTTGACCTAAGGGGTTATTGCCCATCTTTTGAGAAGTCAGACTTTCTGAGATAGCCTCTTAATAGGGTGGTGGGCACTTTGGATTCTCCTTCTAATACTCTACATTCGCCTTAGACCGAAATAAAAAAAGAATAAGATATGGTTGACTTTTCTTTGCTAATCATTACCTAGCTTTTTTTTCACTTTTAGTCATTGGATCCTGAAATCTAGACATGTAGTGTGTGGTGTAGTGCCTACCCTTAATTCCTAGAGAACGAATCAGTGCACCAAATGAGCTTTAGATGCCAATTGTCATCCTTCATATTTTGGTTTTACACATGTTTTAAGTTGAAATATTTTTTGAGATATACACCATTTTAGGGATGATTCAATTATTCACCTTACGCATTAGTAGCTTATAGGAATTACCAAGATAAACTGCTGAGATTATGTAGGGACCCTCCTAATTCGGTTGAAGTTTGGAGCAGGGACTGCCCAACTTAACAAATATTCTTTAAACACATCCTCGTCGATTTCAAATTTTTTATCAACCACCCTTTTCTGATAAAATCTTTTAAGTCTATTTTGGTAAGCCCTATCATGTTCGGTAGTAGCCAGCCTATTTTCATCTAAAAGTTTGAGTTGCATGAGAAGGGATTCTCGTCACTCATCCACGGGGATGTCTCGATCAATCTAAACTTGGAGGGATAGAATGAATACTTTGTTTGGGACTACAACCTCCATCCCTTATGCAAGGCATAGGGTGATTGACTAGTGGGGGTCTACATTGACTCGCTTATCTGGTCAATCAATAAGCTCATTAGAATCACATGTCTTCTTAATAATTTTAATCAGAGTTTTGTGGCTTTTGCTTGACCATTGCCTTGACAATAATACAGAGATGAGTGATGTAGATTAATGTAATGCCTATTGCACAGGTCCTGAAGTTGTTGAAAGAAATTATGGTCCATTGTCGATGATGATGTCGCCAGGGATCTCAAATCTAGCAATGATGTTGTGTTTGATGATGGTTCATACCATTGATACTTTGATCTCTACATATGCTTCCACATCTGCCAACTTGGTTAAGTACTCTATTGCCATCAAAATGAAAGATTTGATTTTGTTTGTGAAGTTCACCAAGGGGTCCAATGACAACAAATTCCCACATGGAAAAATGCCATGGGGCATGGATTGGATGAAGGAAAGATGCTAAAGAATGAATCTTTTTGCCATGGAGTTGACATTGGTGACAATGCCAGACAAACGTAGAGCAATCCTCTTCCAGAGTAGGCCAATATTACCCCTTCTTGATGATCTTTTTAGCATATACTCAAGAATGTGCTACTTTAAGCTCCATCTCAGCCTCATCTTCATTTACTCATCTCAACAAAATTCCAACCAAACTTCTCTTATAAAGCACTCCTAAAATAGTGTACCTCTAGGAGACCCTACTGATAGTTTTCCTTTCTTTAGTAGTTGATCCTGGTGGATATTGTTGATTTTGACAGTAGCTCGCAATCTCATGATACTATGGTTTCTCACCTTTTTCTAATTCTTCTAGCTCAAGCAAATATACTTTCTCTTTTTGCTTAATGTATTCCTTCCTTTCAAATCTCTCATCAATCTTCAAGAAATGTGCATCCTTCATAGCTGGAATGGTATGTTGGCAGACATAGATTGTTCTAACTTGTCTACCTAGCAAGATAAATAGTGAAGATGCAAAAGAGGCAAGAGCATTAGCAAAGTTTTTTTTAGCATGAGGAATATGAATGAATTCGAGCTTCGAAAATAGTTTGATGTAGCTGGCGGTGAGTTCTTGATATGATTTAAGCCCTGGATGAGATGTATGATACTTGGCCAGCACTTGGCAGAGAATCAATTGACTATCACATATCACTCTTAGTTTGGTAGCATCATAAAAATGAGTGGCCTCTAGCCTAGCCAACAAAGCTTCATAGTTAACAATATTGTTTGTTCCTGGAAAGTTGAATTGAAAATCCTATGATATGGTGACACCTTCATGTGACATAAGGACGATCTCTATCCCTCTACCTTGAGAATTTAGAGCTCCATTGGAATATAATGTCCAAAGAATAGAAAATTGAGTGGACATGAATTCCTCATCTAGAATCTTTGACCGAATTGGATCAAAGATTGGAATAGGTTGTTGGGCAAGATGCTCAACAATCACATATCCCTTGATTGACTTCTGTTGGATGTAGGTGATATCAAGCTAAGAAAAGAAACTCTACCAATGAGCCAATATGTCAGTTAGGATAGATATTTTCAAGAAGAAAGTTGATAGGATTTGTTTGAGCGATGAGACTAACCTCATGAGCTAAAAAGTAATGTTTAAGTTTCTAAACTACCCAAACTAAGGCAGCGCATATCTTTTCCATGGTTGTATACTTCTACTCATAGGGATCAAAGATCTTTGAAAAATAGTATGTTGTCCACTCCTTCCCTTCTTCATTTACTTATGCCAATACTGCTCTAAGTGATTCCTTCTAAGAACAAGATAGATAGAATAAAAGGTTTGCTTGGAATTGGAGGTTTGAGCACAGGGGGTTGACAAATACTTCTTTAAGTTATCAAATGCCTTCTAACATTTTGATTCCCATTTGAATTCAGCCTTCACCTTAGTCAACTTATAGAAAGGTTTACACCTTTGGGAATGTTGTGAAATGAACCGATGAATGAACTGTAGCCTCCCAATTAATCCTCTAAACTTTTTTATATACCTTGGTAGGGGCATAGCAATTATTGCCTTGGCCTTGTTTAGATTGATCTCAATTATGCTTTTGCTAACAATGAACCCAAGTAGTTTACCTGATGGCACATCAAATACGTACTTCTTGGGGTTCATTTTAAGCTTGTATTCAATGGCTCTTTGCAAAATCTTTCTTTGTACTTCAACATGTTCATCTCTGATCCAAGATTTTACCACTAAATCATCCACATATACATCTAAAAATTTGTGTACATATAGTTTTACAAATATGTGAATATGTCTAGAAAAATTGCCATCATTCCCCTCTGATAAATTGCACCTGCATTAATTAATACAAAGGGAATGATGACATTACAATAAGTTCCCAAAGGTGTGGTGAATGAGGTTTTCTTTTGGTCCACTTTTACGAACCATATTTGGTTGTACCTTGAGTATCCATTCATGAATGAAAGGGTTTCATATGTAGCTGTGTTATCAACTAAAGCAACAAACGAGGAAGGGGGAAGCCATCTTTTAGACACTCTCGATTTAAGTCTCGATAATTAATACAAATTCGGACTGTTCCATCCTTTTTCATGATAAGAACTATATTTGCCACCCACTTTTGATAGGGGACCACTTTGATGAATCTTACCAAGTGTAATTTATTTACTTTTTCTTTCATGTTCAATGCTATATCTAGGTGAAATCTCCTTAATTTTTGCTTGACCGGGATAGATTCATATTTTATAGTTAGTCTTTGCTCTACTAATAAGTTATCTAAACCCAATATGTCTTCATATGTCCAAGTGAACGCATCTCTATATTCCTGTGATACCCACATTAGATCTTATTCTTCTGTAGGGGTGAGGTTATCAATTATGGGAATGTTCTTGGGATCTTCCAGTGTTCCAAAATTTAGTTTATTTGTTGGCTCATCCACCATGAATGATGATTCTTCAAATCTTTTCAATTCTGAAACGTAAGCATTAGCCAAATCCTCTTCTCCATCCTCTAAGTTAGGATCCTTTTTTGACACAATATCATAAACCCCAAAGTTTGATCAATGTTGATCTTATCCTCATATTGAATTTCATCTAACTAGATTGCATTTTCCAAGTATTCTATTTTCCTAGCACATATTATGCTTTTATGAGCTAATTGATGCAGATACCACTCTAGAAGTCTCCTACCTCTCATTTTTTCCCTATTTTTATTTGAAACTAAGCCTAAATAAGAAATGAGAAGAAGAGAGAAGAAAGAGGAGGTGGAAGAGGTAAAATTTATTGAATGAGATGGAGGGCAAAGTAGATCGATCAAGGATTTAGTGTCTCCTTAGGTCAAAGTACCTTTCGAGGAAAGTTGGGATGTTTTCTCAATTGAGATTTATGTTGTGAGGAAGACATTTGGGGGGGGGGGAACTAAACATAAAGATGGAATGGGCATCAGATGCCAAATTAGGGACGAGGTTGACCGCAAGGAGCCAGTGTAGGAGAAGATACTGAGAGGGAGGGGACGACCATAATCAAGGTCTAATAAAAGGGAAACATGGACCCAATGTTGAGTGAGATGGAAGATGGGTCTATGGGTCTGATGATCATAAGGGGAGGTGGGTTTGAGTGCCAAATAGGAGGAGATGGGCTTGTTGGCTTGAAAATAGTAAGTGGGTTTGAGGGCCCTAAAATGGTAGATGGGTGTGTAGATCTGAAAATAGTGGGTGGACTTGTGGGCCCAAGATAAGTAGGAGGGATCGTGGGCCCAAAAGTGTTGGGGGGCTCGTGGCCCAAAAGGTTCTGAAAGAGATGGGATTAAGGGCCCAAAAGCATTAGGAAGGGATGGGCTTGCATGCCCAAGAGCTGGGAGTGAGATAGGAGGCCTAGAGAAAATATCAAGGCAAATTGGGGAGGAGGCCTTATGGGTGGGGTGAAGGGTGCTCAATGAGCGTGGTGCTTATTCGTGTGGTTACCAGGAACTAGTGGGTCAGCTTCAAATGAGTGATGGAAAGGGGAGTGGAGAGCGAAATGTTGTAAAATGAACTAAAAATAAAACCTCTATGCTATAATAAAGGGGAGATCATGGTTAGGTTCATAGGCTTCTTCCTAGTCAGCCAGTCAGAGAAGAAGAGTTCTTCTCTGAGCTTCTTCTTTTCTTGACACATCTAGGTTTTGGATGCATTATCCTATAGTTTATAAAAAATAAAGAGAAAATAATGCAACGAGAATTAATGGTGGGTGTAGCACCCATAAGAAAAATGTTCATAAATCACAAGAAGTGTGATGAGTCAAATTAGGGCTAGTTTCCTAACCTCTTTTTTAGTATTTTCAATGTATATGTATCATGAAAATGATATGCTATGTGCGAAGAATGTAAAATGCTTGAATGAAACTAAGATAGATTCCCTAGCAGGTACAACCTACATAGGAATGACCCCTTCTCTTCATTTGAATGGGAGAAGAGTTTGAACTGCTAGGAGGCTTCAAGGAGATCACCCAACGCTTAGGAGACACGATGATGTAGAACCTCATGAGTGAGCGGCTAGAGGACTCTTGGCCAATGATCAATCTCCTGAATGACTATTCCAACCAACCAACTGACCAGCCCACATTTTGTCCAGCAATTCTCTATTTATAGGGGTTTGAGGGAGTGATGGTCAATTAATTATCCTACTGATTGTGATTTCAGACGCGTTTGGATCGGCTAGATGCATCTAAGGGACATCCACCAAGTGGACGTGTACAATGAAGAATTTTGAATTTTCATTGCATGCTACAATTGACCTGCCGTTGATTTCGCATGTCCAGGTTGACCGGATGCATCAGCCTAGTAACATTTTGGGGATTTAAATGAAATGGTATACCCATTTGTTTAAATTAGTAGGCCCTTCTTTTAAATGGACATGTCTAGGTTGACCAAACATGTTCAATCAAAGGAAATCATTAAATACCCATAAAGCTTGCTAGTGGGAGATTCAAATTTCAAATCTCTTTTCTCTAATAGGACGCATATTATGATTAGATGCATTCAATCAAAAGAAATACTTGGCCTCCTACCCTAAATAGGATGCATCCAAGTTGGCTAGATACGTCAATCTTAGGATTCACTCTCAATCAGAAGGTGGAAACATCAAAATACTCAGTGTTTCCACCACTCAGACGCATTTAGGAAGGCAAACACACACGTCCGTTGGGATTGGACATGTCATCCCTTCTTATTGTATGTGCCGAAAGACTTGGTCTCTTGGTTTCGAGTGGTAGTGATCGGGGTCCATGCATTGAATTCTCAGATATCATACTATAAAACACGAGTTTTGTTCTCCACAACTAAGCAAAATTGGCGTGTCTACAGGCCCCAAAAGATGAAACAATAAGGAAAGGCCCTCGTGGAGTTGGTCTGATTAACTCTTAAATCCAACTGATAAGATGACCTTTGGGTAGATCATTGGATGGTTCAGCCTGGGGTGGTTCTTTGTTTTACCTCTCTTCATTGGTGAAAATAACTGACATATTTTAGGATATAACTTATCCTCAAGGTTGTCAATTCATCTTCTTTTTTCTTACTCCTACTCTTCCTGGTCCTCAGCCATCTAATTTGTTTTCTTTTGGATGAAGAACTTGCATAAACAACCAATAAAGTATTTGCATTTTAGTTCCTGACCATTGGTGATCGTCCCATCATACCCAACCGTACTTCTTGGTTGTAGCTTCATAGGCTCAATTGGCTCGGTGATGACTTGCAATTTTTTTCGATGTCCTTGACCCTGTTGGTACACTAGACTCTTCATGATATGCCATTTCATGGCTTCGGTTACATCTCTTTTTCTCCTCCAAATTTGCCTAGGTTGCTTGCTTGTTTCCGATAGATCCAATATTTTTAGAATAGGTTGATTTGGCAGCCGAGGGGAGGACTCTATGCTCTCACAACGTCGATAAATATAAGGTTGACACTTTTTCACAACAATAGATAATAGGATAATTTGGGTTTTTGGGTAAAAGGTATAACCTACCCGATTAGTGAAGAGGGAATCCATCACATCTAGAGACATATGGAGATCTAGGTGAAAACTACTCAGTCATTCTGAGAGAAAATCCTCAAAGGAGGAGTTTGTAACCACCAAAAGGGGTGTTTTGATGTGAGTTATTTTTGGAGGAGAGTGAGCCCCTTCTCGGATGTCCTACAAGTTGGGTGAACCCAATACCCCAATGCAATAAAATAAAACATAAAATACAAGTGCAATGATTAGCAAGATAGCATGCAAGATAAGCAATTAAACTTAACAAGATGTGCGATGAGTAGAAATCAAAGATATGAAAGTAAACAAAGATGAAAGAAGTCACTAAAATTAACTAACGATGCTTTAAAAGATTTATGGAAAGGAAGTAGAATTAAAAGAAAGTAAATGATATTACAAGGAACGTAATTGAAAGTGCAAAGAAATAAATGGCAATGAAAGAAAATAAAGAACTAGCTCAAAGGGAATTGAGATGAAAGGATTATGCTTTTAATTAGACATAATGAAAAACAAAAGGAACTACTCAAGCATTAACCACCCCACTGTGGTCGCCAAAATATTTGAGCATGGGGTTTCTAGTCTCTTTGTGTGCTTGAAAGTGATTTGTGTGGTCACCAGGAGCCGTGAGCTACAAATGAAAAGGGAAGTAAAAATATTGGCCAACATACCTTTTTAGGGGGAGATGTGCTTGTGCGTTTCAACTTCCTTCTTCTCGGCTGGCTGAAAAGAGAGAACTTGAGGCATTCCTTTTGCTTGATCTGGTCGACAAGAGGTGTAGTTTTAGTATGATCGACCCCTCATGAAATGTCCGAGAGAAAACAAGAAAACAAGTGAAAGTGACATTAAAAATGAAGGATGTGTAGTAACCTAATCAAAGTGAACATGAAATGACAAAAGGTTATGAATAGACTAGATTGGGACTAGATCTCAACCCCTATTTTGTATGATTTAAAGTGGTATGAAGATGCAAATGAATGCTCTAAGGTATTCTAGAAAACATTAAAAATGCAAGTTTGAATTAATGAGGGGAGTAAGAGAGGTGAAAACGGTGTAAAAATGCTAAAAGATACAAAAGCCAGAATATGTTTACAAGTGTCCCGTTGATGGGGCACTTGGTACCCTACTAGTAGGGCACTTAGTGCCTTGTTGGTGGGGCACCATAAGTTGTATTCTTGGCCATCGGGGCCTTTTCCTTGCTTTGCTCTGGGCTTGTGGCTGATCTTTGGTGTGTCTGCACAGTTCCTTGGGGTAGTCTTGACACCAAAAAATACATGAGAGAAGAAAGGGGCTTTGAAAGAATAGGAATTGGAATGGGAAAGCTCCAAAAGTTTGGAGAAAACTACAGACAAAAGATGAGAAAGGGTGCTTTCTCTTATTTTTTAGAGGGGTTCTCTAAGGGATGTGTGGGCTTGAGGATTTCTTGGGATGAAGGTGGGTGTGTTTGTAGTGGTCTAGAAGAGTCTAAAGCCAAAAGAGAACTTAAAACATTAGAAGATGGTGTCTTTGAATAATCACAAAGAGGGGCAAATCAGAAAATGTTAGAATCTACCATTCGTACCAAAGTGCTTTGACCTAAACAAGGCAATTAATGCCTAACCATGCCTTTGACCCACACCATTTTGGGGATCAAATCAACCAAAAAATTGTTGAAAAAAGTAAGTGCCTCACCAACAGGGTGCCTGGTGCCCTATTGGTGGGTGCCATGTGCCCTATATACATGGTGCTTGGGCAACTTTTGGACATGTTGAAAATGCACGAAAAGCTCAATTTTTTAGAAAAACGTGGTTCGCTTGATGAGTTGATGGGATACTTTATAAAACAAGAGTTTTTGAGCTCTTCGAGTCAGCCAAATTTATGTGTTTACAACTTACGTTGCCTTGGCATCTACTTTGCAAGAGAGTGACATGAGTAAAGCGAAGATGAATGTAGTGGAGCACAATGAGGCATAGCAGAATGTGATGGTAATGGACTAAAAAGGTGACGTCAAAGTGTATATTTAGACAAGCTCACATAGGCCTAGTTGAGAAATCAAACTTTATCAAATCTTTGGGCCACCTTCTATTTTATCAAAACCTTCTCTCTAGTTTATTGGTTGAAAAGGAAAGCATGACAAGGGCACCAACGGTACTAAAAGTAAATAAATGATATCCTACATGGTGGAGAATTATCGTTGACCAGCACCCGAACTGTGTGGTGTGTTGAACCGAGAAAATGCAACAAAAATTAAAGTATGTTAAGCAAAACATTTGATTGACCAAGGCTGGGTTATTCAAATTCATAGGGTTCTCTTGGAAACACTAGTTTATTTTAGAGTGAAATAACATCTCATTTTGATGAAATTGTTGTTAAGGCTAAATAAGAAACTGATTGTCCAAAAAACCAAGCCCGCATCCAAGTGTTATATAAAGATGATTCTTAATAAGTAAGCGTGTAGACACGCCAAATTCGCCAAATTCAAAACATAAAACTCATTTTATAGGGTAACATGTTTAATTGATTTGAGAATGATATCGTGTCTTTTAGTGTTGGTTTAGAGCTTTGCCAAGTGGAATTGGACATTTTCCGAAAGTTTCCAAACAAAGTCATATTTTCCAAGCAAAAGCCACACGTAAAATGTGAAAGCATGGAAATTGGCCTGTGATCAAAGCATAATGATCAATCATTGAAAGCTATGATAAAATTCTCATTCTGGATGTGTTTTGTTTTATGTTGTGTCTTTCCAATTACCATTGGGTTCATTTCGGCTAGTGTTGTACCTTCCATTCACTATCCCAACTTCCAGATGATATTATAAAGTTTGGGACATGTTCCGGTTGATACACCACTATATAAAGCTTCCTTAGCCTATTAAATTTCCAATGCAACAAACATTGAATTCTAAGTTCGTTAGTGACCGTAGCAGCTTCCAGAATGTAGGCGTGTAAATTGAAGGCCCAATTATTGAGAGCATATGGTACCAGACTCCAATTTTGATTCTAATTATGATCTTTGATCCAAAAGCTTTGTTCGAATAAAATTTTACATTTTTTGAGATTTATCTTTGAATTTCTATGTGTTCCTGGTCGAGGGCACGTGCCCATGTGCCTCTAACCTAGGGCACATGGCACCAGTCTTCAACTTCGATTCTAATTTCATCCGGATAAGCCTTAAAACACAATTTTTGATTATTTTTTATTTTTTATGTATTTATCCATCGAATATGCACTTGCCCCAGGAGGAGGGCACATGCACCCCCTCATGGCGCATTGTCCAGAAATTTTAGGAATAGATGAGGCCAGTTTTCTCCTATAAATTGAGCCAATTTATGACATTCTAGAGGTTGTAAAATGATCACCCAAGCATCCGAAGACATCCTTCTACCTGCCATTATTTTATGGTAATTTTTAGAGAGATAAATTGGTGTGTTTAGAGAAAGAAAATTTGGTTCAAGCTTATCTATCTTGGGTTGTCTTCTTCGATCTCTACAAAAGCCTGAAAACATCTGATGCTAGATCTGTCTGAAGCAAAGTTCTTCCTCTTATATTTCTCTTTCATTTTCAACATATGGCATGCAATTCCAACATTGGTGCTGGTCATGGCAAGCTCCTATGAAAATTCGCGCAAAACAGATCCTGGTTTTTATTCGGCTTTGTCAACGGACCCATATTTGCTTATATCTTCTTCAAACAGGCTCAAATTTGATCCATTCTTCTGTATATATATTTATTTCATCATTATTCATCGACATTATATGTTTTTACATTTTTTGCATTAGTTTTATTCTGTTAACTAAAAAAACAAGAAAGGGGGTTAGAAATAACCCAAATCTGGTTAGTTCTTTTTCAATTGTCTACTTTTATGTTATTTTATTTACATGTACTTCACCCCTTCTAGTTCTAATCATTTTTTTATCTAATTTATTGTCTATTTGATAGAATATCAAACAGCACAGGTTGAGGACTCTTCTTCATTGGCCAGTCGAAGAAGGAGAAGCTAGAACCCACCCCCTCTTCTAGCTAAGGTACAAATGCTCGGTCAATTTTCTTATTTAATTCTATTGCATAAAGTGGAACCCATGGTTCCTGGCAACCACATTCTTACTTTATTTTATACATTAATTTATTACTTCTTTTTTAACCACATGACCCAGATAGTCTTTTCAACATCCTATTGATGTCAAAGGCCGAGTATTCAGGGATCAATGTGAATGTAGGTAATGAAGGAATATCCTCCTCCCTCTCTCTCCATATCTAAGGGATGTCGAGCCGGGAATCCCATTTTTGGAGTTGACAAAGGGTTCATGGTGGAAGATGGATGATGGTGGGATAAAATGTGGTGGGAATAGGAATAGGAGTGTTGCAGGACAGGGTCATGGTGAGAAGAAAATAGCGTGATTTTATGATGATATAACAAGCCCATACGATTAAACACAATGTGATGCATGATGATGATGCATGAAGGGTTTAAAGAAATACAAATTAGCATAAGAAAATAGTTGAAGTGCTATGCGTGATGGGTAAGGACACCTTTAGAGGAATCATCATCTCCGTACGTACAACTTTGGCTTATTCACAAGTCTAGCGAGTGATTGAGCCATCATTGATTTGTTGAAGGGGTTTTCAAGATAAAACCCCTCTAAACTTGAGGTCTTCAACATGTCAAATACTATTATTTTGATCGATGCGAGACTAAAGTGCAAGTACTAATAGATGGGGAGAATCCTCTTTTTTAGTTTTTCACTTTCTAATTTTTTTGTTATTTTTCTTCTTTTAAGTGCTCAGGGTGTGAAGTTAGCACATTTTCTTCTTCACATGGAATCCCTCCTGTTTCTTGCATCCATTTGAAATAAATGATTTGAACTTTATTCAGGCTTAGTCCCTTACAAGAAGAGAGCTGAGTTGCCTTGATCTTTTGTCAAGGGACATAAGCCCTATCAAAATAGTAAATGATAATAATAAAACATTAAGTATGCAATTAGTAAAAGAAAACATGCAATACTGAAATTAAACACGGATGCAAAGAAAAGTAGTCAACCAAAAAGTGCATTTTTAGGTGTTTTGAGAGTTTTTGGTTTGTTTGGGTTTTAGAGATTTTTATAATTTGTTTATAATTTTATAATTTTTTTAAAAAATTTTTATTTTAAAATTTGTTTTTATTTTTAAATATTCATTTTTTGTGTGTGAAGGAAACAACCATTTTCATCCTCTACCTTGCTTGCAACATGTGCCCTTCATTGTTATATGAGGATTAAGAGTAAACACCACGTGTGGGTGAAATGCCTTCATTCGGAATCGTCGAATGATTTCCCTTTAATAGGCTAGGGTTTCACCTAGTCCATCGACCCTATCCATGGAGATTAAAGAAGGAAAAGGATTAAAGGCAAGTCTTTGGTAGATTTAAGGGATGTCAAATTCATTTCTCTGCTAATGACCAACTGCCCATTGAGGTTTGGCCTCTTTAGGTCATTCCTTCTTAATTTGTTCATATTTTTTGGTGGCCCACATTCTGACAGATTGTTTCTTTTTCTTGATTTGACTTGAGGGGTTCATTGCCTATCTTTTGGAGCCTTTTGCTTTCTTGGATTATTTTTGTGGTACTCATTCAGATAGGTCTCTTCTTTTGTCAACTTCATTATCCATCTTTTAGCACCTTTTCTATTGAGAAGTTGAACCTTCTAAGACAACCTCCTACTAGGGTGGCGGCACTTTTGATACTCCTCTTTCTACTCTCATACATTTGCCTAGGACTGAAACAAGAAAAGAATATGATAGGGTTGACTTTCCTTTGTTAAGTGCCACCTAGCTTTCTTTTTGGTTTCCAGTCATCAAATCTCGAAATCTAGGTGTGTAGTGTTGTATGGTGCCTATCCTTAATTCCTAGAGGATTAATCGGTGCACCAAGCAACAAACAAGCTTTGGATACTAATGATCATCCTTCACAATTTTGGTTATTTATATTTTTACTTTTTCTTCAAGGGAAATAGTTTTTGAGTTATAAGATATTCTAGGGATGATTCAATTCTTCACCTTTTGCATTAAGTATCTTATAGGAGTTTCTAAGATAAATTGCTGAGAGTATGTAGGGACCCTCCCAATTAGGTTGAAGTTTGGAGTGGGGACCACCCATCTTAACAATTATTCTTTTAAGCATAACCTCACTGATTTTAAATTTTCTCTTGGTACCCTTTTTTGATAAAATCTTTTATGTCTATTTTGATAAGTTATAGCATGTTCGGAAATGGCTAGCCTCTTTTCATCTAAGAGTTGGAGTTGAATGAGAATGGATTCTTGACACTCATCCATGGGGATAATTTGATCAATTTGGACTCAAATGGAGGGAATGAGTATTTCGTATAGGACTACAACCTCTATCTTGTATGCCAAGGCATAGACTTGTGGGGGTATAGACTGAAGTGCAGTAGGCACATGGAGCATCAATCAGGTTATCCGGCCAATCAACGAATTTGCTAAACTTACACATCTTTTTAACAATTTTTATCAATATTTTATTTGTGACTTTTGCTTGATCATTGCCTTGAGGATAATATCAAGATGAATGATGCAATTTGAAGCAATACCTATTGCAAGGGTTCTACAATTCTTGAGAGACAAATTATGGTCAATTGTTGGTGATGATGTCCTTGGGGATCCTAAATATGTAATGATGTTGTGTTTGATAAAGGTGTAGACCATTGATGCCTTGATCTCCACATAAGCTTCCACTTCTATTCACTTGGTGAAGTACTCTCTTACTATTAAAATGAAAGATTTGATTTTCTTCATGGAGTTTAGGTCACCAAGGGGTTAATGATGTCAAATACCCACATGACAAAAGCTAGTGGGCATGGATTGGGTGAAGGGAAGATGTTGGAGAATGAATTTTGTCAACATGGAGTTGACATTGGTGACAATGCCAGAAAAACATAGAGTATTTGGAGTAGGTGAATAGTACTCCCGCCTAATGATCTTTTTGGCAAGAGCTTGGTATTCACATGTTCTCAGCATACTCCAGAATGTGTTGCTTTAAGCTCCAGCTCAGCCTCATCTTCATTTACTCATCTCAATAAAATTCTAGCCAAACTTCTCTTATAAAGAACTCCTAAAATAGTGTACCTTTAAGAGACCCTTCTAACAATTTTATTTTCCTCATTAGTTGATCCTGGTGGATATTCTTGATTCTGACAATAGCTCGCAATCTCATGATACCATGGTTTCTCACCTTCTTATAATTCTTCTAGCTCAAGCAAGGATACTTTCTCTTTTTGCTCAATGTATTCCTTCCTTTTAAATCTCTCATTAATCTTTAAGAAATGTGCATCCTTCATAGCTAGAATGGTATGTTGGCGCACATAGATTGTCCTAACCTTCCTGCCTAGCGGGACATATAGTGAAGATGACAAAGAGGTGAGAGCATTGGCAATGATGTTTCGAGCACGAGGAACATGAATCAATTTAAGCTTGAAAAATAGCTTGATGTAGTTGGCGATGAGTTCCTGATATAGTTATAAGCCCCTGATAAGATGTATGATACTTGGAAAGCACTTGGTAGAGAATTAGTTAACTATCATCGATCACTCTTAGTTTGGTAGCACCATAAAAATGAGTGGCCTCCAGCCTAGCCAACAAAGCTTCATACTCAGCAATATTGTTTGTTATTGAAAAGTTGAGTTGAAAAACCTATGAAATGATGACTCTTCGAGTGATAGAAGTACAAGCCCTATCCCTCTACATTAAGAATTTAGAGCTCCATCAAAATATAATGTCCAAAGAATGACAATTCAAGTGGAAATCTATTCGTCATCCAGAAGCTATGATCGAATTGGATTAAAGATTGGAATAGGATGATGGGAAAGATGCTTAGCAATTGTATAGTCCTTGATCAAATTCTATTGGATGTAAGTGATATCAAACTGAAAAAGAAAACTCTGCCAACGGGCCAATTTGTCAGTTAGTATGGATTTTTTCAAGAAGAAAGTTGATAGCATTCGTTCGAGCAATAAGACTAACCTCATGGGCTAAAAAGTAATGTTTAAGTGTCTGAACTACCCAAACTAGGGTAGCACATGTCTTTTTCATGGCTGTTAACTTCTACTCACAAAGATCAAAGATCTTTCCCTTCTTCATCTACTTGTGCCATTACTACTCTAGGAGATCCTTCTTGGACTAAGATGTATAGAACCAAAGGTTTACCTGAACCAGTGGTATAAGCATATAGGGGTTTGATAAATCCTTCCTTACTCTATCAAATGCCTCCTAGCATTTTGAATCCCACTTGAATTCGGCTTTCGCCTTGGTCAACTCATAGAAAGGTTTACACCTTTAGAAATGTTGCGAGATGAACTGATGACCAAATTGTAGCCTCCCAATTAATCCTTTAAGATTTTTTATGTTCCTTGGTGGGGGCTGATTGCCCTGGCCTTGTTGGGATTGATCTCAATTCCTATTTTGCTAACAATGAACCCAAGTGGTTTACTTGATGACATGCCAAATATACACTTCTTAGGATTCATTTTAAGCTTGTATTCCTTGGCTCTTTGCAAGACCTTTCTTAGTACTTCAACATGTTCATCTTAGGTTTGTTATTTAATCACCAAATCATCCCTATATGCCTCTACAAATTTGTGCATCATGTCTTGAAAAATTGCCATCATACCCCTCTAATAAATTGCACCTACATTCTTTAGTCCAAAGAGCATAATGACGTAACGATAAGTTTCCCTAGATGTAGTGAATGATATTTTATCTTGGTCCCTTTTTGCGAACTAGATTCTGTTGTACCATGAATATCCATCCATGATCCCAAACAACTATGGGGTCTAGACATGCAAAATTGGCCTGATTCGGAGCTTAAGAGTCTTATTCTATAAGCAAAATCTCTTATTGAACCATTAGAAATCAAGCCAGATCACTTTTGGAGATGAGCCGAGGAACCAAAGGGTGAGTCAGGAGCTTCTCAGGTCACTTGAGGATGAGTTACAGAGTTTCGAACAAAGCTGTAACCACCGAGCAAGGGCTATATCCTGCTTGATGCCTGATTTGCAACGGTTGACTTTTGTGAGTTATGAAGTTTTTATTTATGTTGTGTCCTTCCGTGACCTTCATGTGGTCACTTGTGGTCTTTTGCTTATCGTCAGGTTTTCTTGATCACCGTTGGGTTGTTTTGGTTAGTATCGGGGGCTTTAGATCATATCAAGTTTGTTTGGTCATTTCGGGACCAATCAATTAGCTTAGACCCCCACTAGATGCCTCCATGTCCACTTGGTCATTGATTCTGGTCTTTTCGGTCACCGTTGGGTCTTTTTAAACATCGTTGTATCTTTTCGGTCACCTCTAGGCTTTTCCAAGTTTGTCGGATCCTCTTGGCTCATTTCTAAGCATTCTAAGTCTTCTGGGTTACCCCCATATTTTTCGATCATCATTTTGAGTCTTTCGCATTACCCATGTCTTTTCTAAGTTTTTTGGATCCTCTTGGCTCATTTCTGGGCATTCCGAGTTTTCTAGGTTTCCCTCCTCTTTTTTGATCATCATTCTAATTCTTCTGGATTGTCTCCATACACCCAGTCAACATCCTGAGTCGTTCTGTTCATCAATAATCAGCGCACTATCCTCTTCTTCCCCAACTAGGGGCACACCCTATGCGCCCCCTATATTTTCTTTGGGTGAGGGCATGCCCTACGTACCCTCAATCAAGGGGTGCCCCTTGCGCACCCCTGGTCCTAGAGTGCCATGACTAGGGGGCACAGTCCGGTGAGAAGGGCAGTCTGACCTCCTTCATTTTGATGTTTCCAAATTGGTTTTTGGATATTTTTTTAGTGAAAATGTTGGTTTGAACCGCGTCCCTGAGTGTAGGGCGTGGTAGCTTTAATTATTTTATTTTTTTTAGCAATTTACGAAAGGTCCTAGTACAAAAATAAAAATTTTGGTCAACTGTGCCCTAGTGGGCATGTCCTACATGCCCTCAAACTAGGGGAGCAGTTGTCTATCTTACCCTAATTTGATTGGTTTTCCTTTTTCTATAAATTTGGTGGTATTTCAACGAACTAAGTTAACCAACCCATCACAAACTTGTCTCGGCATCTCAAGCTCATCTCCAAGGTCTCTCCGTTGTCCTACCATGTCCTAGTTGTAAGAAATCGATCCTGGAAGGAGAAAGGAAGTCTAGTTCATGTTCACCAAGTCCCTCATCTTTATTGGCTTCCATAGGCTCCTTAAGACACGTGTTAAAGAAGTTATTGATAGAGAAAAGTTTCATCTCATTGTCCTCGTTCATTTTCAAGAAATGACATTTGATTCTGACCTTTTGTCCATGGTGGTTGCTGTATCGACGTTGCACCACTAGCTTGCGCTCTTCAGCATCACCTCTCTTCATCAATTTCTATAGAATTCTTGGGATGAGTTCTGAAGAAGTCATCAACATAGAAAATCTTACCCTTTGATTCCTCTTTCTTCTGCAATAAGCAACATTCAACTTTGACATATGGTTTGTCTGTGGCAGCCACTGCAGTGAAGTCACACTTTTCTGTCTACTATGCTTGCTTCCTAGGCCATGCAAACTTCACCCCCTTCCCAAGGCACGCTGAGCATGCCCCAACCTAATTGCTGGCCATCCAGATTTGTCTCTTATTCTTTGTTTTAGCTCCAATTTGATCTATTTCAATTCCTACTCCTTCCTTATTCACTTAGCATCATGTATACATCATTTTTATTTGGTTTTTGCATCATTTTATATATTATTAAAACCCAAAAAGGGGTTGGGCTTGCCCTAATCTAGTTAGTTCTAACCCAATAGCACCTTTCATGTTCTTTTCTTTACATTTACTACACTTATCTTAGGTCTAATCATTTCTTTCACTTGTTTGCTTGTTTTTGAGTTGCATAAGACATTAAGCAAGCAGTGGTTAAAAGACTCTTCTTCATCGGCTGGCTGGAGAACGAGAAGGTTGAACTCTTATACACATCTCCCAATGCTAAGGTACACACAGTCATCTTTATGTCCTCCGTGCCTCACTTCATTTAATTTTGGAGCCCACAGTTCCGGGCGACCATGCTTCTCTACTCCTACCTCATCCCCTACACATCTTCTATCTCGTTTTAATTTATTTTTCTCATCCTCCTCCCACATGTCCTGAATCATTTCTTCGATGCCCAAGTGATGTCGAGGGCTGAACGTTCGGGGATCAAAGTAAGTGTGGGCCAAGGTGAGAGTCCCCTCTTTCAGTTTTCTTAGGTGCTAACCTAGACACCCATTTTTGGAGTCAACACAGATAATCTTATCTTTATTAAGCCTTTCCATCATCAGTTACTGCATAGATATAAACCATCGTCTATTCAACATCTCGATTAGAAAATAGTACGGCATTGATCATCAACTCTTTAATATATGACTTTATAAGATTCTATACTTGAAATCAGATCAATTGAAAAACTCCTTTTTCAAATATCATTTCTACCCTAGCCAGGGATCTAAAGTACTATTCCATAGGACATTCACTTTCACTTATCGAGAGTGAACGATTCCTTATTGTCGACTTAATTACTTCCATCAGGTTTCTCTTATATCCATTCCATCGTTGTACTGGACTATCTAAATAGTGATCCATAATTCAATAGTCAAAGCACAAGTTTCGCCCAACAAGGCATCTTTGGCGACTCATGTCAAAGGTCCAACCATACAACCGTGATAATAGAAAATCTTAGTTGATAGTTTAGTAAGATACTATTCAGGGTTTCTAATTCGGTCAGTTCAGTTAACTCATTTGACTAATGAGAATCTGTATATGTATCTTAGTGTCTCCACATCAATGGCCACATTGTCATCACATGAGAGGACATCACATACACTAGTTTATCTAGATCCTTGATGTCATGTCTCCAGAATCCTATGGCTAGGAACATTTATATCACATACCTCTAATAAGAGCTACTAATGATGATTTACCTAATTCATTAAATGAGATATTTCTAGAAATGTCAAATCATATCAATTATGATTGGCTTGTAGGCCATACATTTATATCAATTTTTCACTTGCACTAAAGCCAATCACCCATCTGGTTGATCATTATCAACTCGAGGTGAAGCTCAAATACTCTTTGAGCAACTACTTCAGTTAGTGGATCTACAATGTTATTAACGAAAGATACTCTATCTTTAATTATATCTTTATAAGCTACATTCTCTCTAATTCTATGGTATCATTAGATAAGTTTTAAACTTCTGATGAGACGTCGGCTCTACCCCCATCATTTTCGCAAAACAATGGTGTCGACTCCAGAAACGAGTTCCAGATCGGCACCTCAAGAAAAGATGATGATAGATATAATAGGGGAAAGGGAATGAATCAAAAAACACTCGGAAAGTGGTAAAGAGTCCTCACCTCGGTCCCACACTCACATTGATCCCTGAACTTTCATCTCACGGCGTCGCTCGAGCACCGGAGATGGTTCGGGTCATGTGGGAGGAGAGTGAGGAGGAGATGAACTTAGAATATAAATAAAAGAGGTTGTAGTCACCATGAGCCGTAGGCTCCGCTTTATGGAATTGACAAATAAGAGATGAATTGACCGTGTGTACCTTAGTGCGGGAGAGAATGTGTGCATGTTCAACCTTCTTCCTCTTCGGCCGGCCGATAAAGAAGAGTCTCCAACTGATGCTATCTTGATGTATTTGTGCAACTAGAAGACAATAAGGCAAGAAAACAAGTGAAGAAGGATAAGAACTGAGTGAAGTGTAGTAACTTGTAAAAACAATAACATAAAATGGCAATTGGAAACAAACTCACCAGATTCGGGGTTAGCCCTAACCATTTTTTTTGGTTTTTTGTGATATATGAAATGATACAAAACAGAATAAAAATGATGCTTAAATATGATCTAAATTATATGAATGAAGATTTAGCAAAGATAATATGGATGATTAAAAATAACACAATCCAGTCAAAGTGGCAACCGGGTTGGACAGATTTAATGTAAACTAGCATGGCTCTAATGCAGAGATTGTAATAGACAACACTAATGTCAGAATCGAGTGCTATTTATTTCAAAATAAAGAGAACTCACCGAGGGTGGTTTGAGATTAAGACAACTTTGCTTGAATCTTATGATAAGTAATATGAATTTACCTGATAAGCTGGATCTTGGACAGTGAAGTTCTAGAAACTCCCATCACAACGTTGATGTAGGACGTACTATGGGTACCACAGATATAGGAATTGAATGATTCTTATTAGAAATAAAAGAGGACTCACTGGGGAATAGTTTATATGAATAATGTATAGGCTGAATCTACCATTAAATATACTGAAATGGACTGAGAAGACGATGACTTAGAAGAGAAGACTTTGGATCTGTCTTTGCAGTGCCAGTGTTAAAGCCGTAACAAGCCGAGGAAATGTCAGAATTGATCTCCGTTTGTTGGATATGAAAGATATCTTGATGAAGCACACTTCTTCCAAAGGATATCAGGCTGGAAAATGACCAAAAAGATCTGTCTAAGCCGATGATCAGCAGTGCAGCACGTCGGAGCATAGATCGGCTTTTTTCTCACTTTGGGACGATCTCTGGGCACCGGGACGAAGAAATGACGATTTGGAGAGGTTTTAAAGAGCCTAGGGTGACTGAAGAATGAGGATAAGAGTGTTGGAGGATGGGTATTCCCTTCTTAGGTCGTTCATATGAGTCTCCTTTTTTAGGGGATGAGAAACAGGTCAAAAAATAGCAAGTTTTGATACATCCGACCTTAGGTTGGATTTCCTCCATTTAATGATGCTAATTTTCATCATGAGGCTTCTAAAAACTTACCCAACTGATTTATAGGGATTGAAAACCGTGGATCACTTTCCCCATGTTCAAAATATGTCTCCACTTGAAGAGGAAATAAATCTGGTCTAAAAATAGCAAGTTTTGATGTACAAGACAACAAGTTGGATTTCCATCATTAGATGATGCTAATTTCAATCTCAGAACAGAGGTTAGAATCCACCAAGAAGGTGTTTGGAGGGTGAGGGTGTGTTGGGAGAGAGAGCCCCCGCCTCGAATGCCCTACGGATCGGAGCAAGTCCGGTACCCGATGCAAAAGCTAATGCAAAAATGAAAAATGGAGGGTAGGAGGAGAAGAAGCAATAAATATGCAAACATGAAATGAATGAAAGCTATTAAATAAATCAAGCAAGTGAATGCAATCAAGACAAGCAATGATAAAGTAAAACAAGTAACTAGCAACTAGCAACTAAAAGGTGGTTCGCACGAGAACCGGCTTGTGATGGAGTGTTCAAGTGGAGAGAAATCTGAAATGAAGGCAAACGGGATGGTCCATGCAGGGACCGATTTGTAAATAAGGTGGCTCATGCGGAAGCTGAGTTTTGGAAAGGTAGGTGGTTCGCGTGGGAACTGGTTTTTGAAAGAAAAGGGGTGGTTCATGCGGGAACCAGTTTGTTTGATTGGAAAAGAGAAGAAGGGCCACATGGGTCCAATCTAAAGTCATGTAAAGGGGTGGTCCACGCGAGGACCGATCTGAAAGTGGGTTGGTTCACGTGGGAACTGATTTTAATGAAGAAAGGGGTGGTTCACGTGGGAACCGGTGTAAAAGGTGACAAAATGAAAAGAGGGCCATGTGGGGCCAATCTGAAGGTGCTATAAAGAGGTGGTCTACGCGGGGACCGATTTGAAAATAAGTTGGTTCACACGGGAACCGAGTTGGAAAAGAAAGGTGGTTCACGCAGGAACTAGTTTATAAGAAGAAAAGAGTGGTTCATGCGGGAACCGGGTTGAAATTAAAACAAGTAAGTCAAGTCCACATGAGGGACAATCTTAAAGGAAGAGTAAACAACAAGTTTAAAGGTAAATTGACATGGAAAAGGTAAAGGACAAGCTGGTTCGCGCGGGAACCAAATCGAAAAACATCTAGTTGCACAGATCAATCAAGCTAGCATAGTTGAAGATATTGGTTGTCCCACCGTGGTCACCAAAAAACTGTCGACTTTGAAAATGGGTTCCGGATCGGCACCTCAAGAGAAGGTGAAAGATGGAATAGGGGAAGGGAGTGAATCGGAAAACACTCAAAAAGCGGTAAAATCCTCACCTCAGTCCCACACTCACATTGATCCCCGAACTTTCATCTCACGGTGTTGCTCGAGAACTGGAGATGGTTCGGGTCATGTGAGAGGAGAGTGAGGAATGAATTGACTTAAAACATGAAGAAAATATGTGGTCGCCAGGAGCCGCGGGCTCCACTTTATAGAATAAAAACAAGATTAAGTTGATTTGACCATGTGTACCTTAGCACGGGAGATAGGGATGTGAGTTCAACTTTCTTCTTCTCCGGACGGCCGATGAAGAAGAGTTCACAACTGATGTTAGCTTGATATATCTGTGCAACTGATAAGTTGGATCTTGGACAGTGAAGTTCTAGAAACTCCCAACACAATGTCGATGTAGGATGCTCTATGGGCACCATAGATATCTGAATTGAATAATTTTTGTTGTAAATAAAAGAGGACTCACCGGGGAACAATTTCTATGAAGGATGTATAGGCTAAATCCACCATTAAATATACTGAAATTGACTGAGAAAACGATAACTTAGAAGAGAAGATTTCGGATCTGTCTGTGCAGCGCCGGTGTTGAAACTATAACAAGCCAAGGAAATGTCAGAATTAATATCCATTTGTTGGATATGAAAGATATCTTGATGAAGAACACTTATTCTGAATAAAGTAAGGCCGAAAAATGACCATAAATATCTATAGAAGCCGATGATCAGCAGTGCAGCACATTGGAGCATAGACTGGCTTTTTTTTCACTTTGGGACGATCTCCGGGCACCGGGACGAAGATAATAAAATTTAGAGAGGTTGGAATGAGCCTAGGGTGACTATAGGATGAGGATAAAAGTGCTTGAGAATAGGATGCCTCTCTTAGGTCGTTCATATGAGTCTCCCTTTATAGGGGATGAAAAACAGGTCAAAAAATAGCAAGTTTTGATACATCCAACCATAGGTTGGATTTCCTCCATTTATTGTTGCTAATTTTTATTCTGAGGCATCTAGAAACTTATCCAAATGATTGAGAGGGATTGGAAACTGTGGATCACCTTCCCCATGTTCAAAATATGTCTCCACTTGAAGAGGAAACAATTCTGGTCTAAAAATAGCAAGTTTTGATGTACAAGACAACAAGTTGGATTGCCATCATTTGATGATGCTAATTTCGACCAAAGATTCCATATACTTTATCAAGTGATATGGAGAAAGAAAAAATAAGATAAGGTAGTGAATTGGTCAGAGATGTGCCCATTGGGCTGTGCTTGCTTGCAATTGAGCTTGATCAGGGGTGCGTGCAGATAGAGTTGTGTGTCTGACTTCTAAAAGGCATTGCAGACATATGGAAGATTAGAATTGAATGCCGTTTATTGCAATGAAAAGATGACTCAAATAGGAAGATTATTCATGTTAAAGACTTCTTCAGTAAATGTCCACAGAATCCTGTGAAAAATTGTAAATTAGAGGATATGCTGGAAAAAACATAATTTGGCACACAACCAAGCGACGCGACCTTGGTGCAAAGACCACCAAGAGCAACATAGAAGTTAGAATGGACTCTTGTTTAGGAAAAATAGATTTTATTAGAGATCAACAATTCTTCTTTAGATTTCTAGTGAACTCCTTGGCTCGTCCAAAAGAATAATTCAGCTTGATTTTGATGGTTTAAAAGAGATGTTGCCAATGGAATAAGAGTTTAAGCCCCAAATAAGACCAAATTGGCGTGTCTACAGCTTGCCTCACCTTGATGTCATCTTTGTAAGGGAATGTTATGTAGCAAAGTGAAGTGAAATGTAAAGGAATGTAGCAAAGTGAAATGAGTTGTAATGGAATGCAATGGAGCGAAATAGCGATGGACTAAAAAGGTAGCATCATGGTGTAGATATAGACACACTCAATGACCAAATTCGGCAAAGAGAATCTCTTCATGTTCCTTGGATTACTACCATGTTTCATCAAGCCTTCTTACATCCGATTGGTAAAAGATGTGCCATGGGCACGAGAGAAGAATAGTCAACCCCCAACGTGGTGGGGAGTCCCCGAATCATGGGTTCGTGGGTTCATCATCAGCCAGCAACCCGATCTTTGCGGTGTTCCTGTACTGTGATGGGCTAAGGTTTAAAAAGAGAATTGTTTTGCAAAATAAAAGAATACCAATCGAGCATATTCAGGCTCTTAGATTCATTTGAGTTTTCCAAAAGACAAGATTTGATTCGGAATGGAATGATCTTGATTCCAAAAGGCAAATGTTTAGGCACAAGAATAGACCATGAGGATAATGGTGGTGCAAGAATTATGATAAAAAATGGGTGCCCATGGTGAGATATAAAATGGGGACTGCCACGGTGGGATAAGTAGCAAGAAAGTGTTGCAACTGCCACGGTGGGGACATAAATAAAAGATTTGAAGGCACAAGGTGATAACCGAACACGGTGGGATTAACAGACACAGTGGGATTAACAAACATGGTGGGTTATTAAAAGATCAGAATTGGGATAAATGATGGGATGAAGAGACCCAGTGAGATTCAGAGGATGTGATGACCACAAAGGGATGCAGAGATGATAAGTGAGAATGTGATGGAACTAATGCAAAACTATATGATGCATGATGGGCTAAAAAGTCAAAAATTATACAAAAGATAGTTGAAGATATAGATTGAACATCGGAGGTCAGGATACCCAATCGAGAACCATCATCCCTCGATATTTAATTTTGGCTTATCCATGAGCACAAAGAATGACCTGACCATCGTGGATTTTGATGAAGGGGATCTCGAGTTCGGTCTTCTTTGCATTTGCGGTCTTCAATATCAATGCATAAATAAGTAGTAATGCACCTAATATATGCTAAGAAGTAAAATGATAATGGTGAGTTTGCAATGTGATGACATGCATTCTCACAAAAGAGTTCATGTGCCTTGATGAAGACACAAAGCAAAAATTCCTCGGCAAAGTAGAGGCCGAGGTGATGATGACACCTCCTCCTAAGAATTCTTAGGGGAGGGAAGTGGCAAACATTACCTTGTTGAAGTTTTGCAAAGGGTTCCTCGACAAAGTTGAGGCCGAGATTATGGAGACACCTCCTCCTAAAAATTCTCAAGGGAGGGAAGTGGTGAGCATTGCCTTGTTGAGCAAAGTTCTCCATGTTTGTTCTTCATGTCTGAAACACTCAGAAAAATGGGATTAGAATGCCAGTATGGCTTATCTCCCGTGCAAGTTGCGGTTTGCCTTGACCTTTGCCAAGGGGTGATAGGCTTCTTAATAAAGTAACAAATATGCAATGAAAAGAATTGAAACACGAGAGACTGAAAGTAAATATGAATGTAAAAATAAAAATTAAAACTAAGCGTGATGATGAAAATTTCGAATTTTTTTGTTGGATTTTGAAAAAGAGATTTTTTTTGAAAAGACTCATTTTTGGGTTTTTTAAAATATTCACTTTTTTGGAGTTTTTTTAAAATATTTATTTTTTTAGAGTTTTGAAGAAAAATATTTTTTTGGGGAGTTTTTAAAATATTCAATTTTTTAGAGTCTTTAAAAATATTGAACTTTTTTGGGAGAGAAAAATCAGTATTGACAAAAAGTTCTTATCACTTGGTTGTTTTTCTAGGTTCGTTGGTAGACACCATGTGCAAAATGGGGTTCCTTGCCCAGAATCTTTCTAACCTTCAACCTTTGATCGGCTAGAGTTTAGCTTTGATTTGGTTGGTCCACCCACACCCTGGGGGTTAAGAATGAAGAATTGATAAGGAAGTCCTTCATAAGCTTTGGAGATGTTGAGAGGAATTTCTCTACTTGCATTCAATTGCCTATTGGGGTTCGGCCTCTTCAGGTCTTTTCTTCTTTATTGACAAACCTATTTTTGTGACACACATTCGGACAGGTCTTTGACTGTGGGGTCATTGCCCATCTTTTGGTGCCTTTTTCATTTTCTACATTTTTGGGTACTCATTCAGACAGGCCCATATTTATTTAAACCTGTGGGGTTCATTGCCTATCTTTTGGCACCCTTTTTCTATTTAAGAAGTTGGACCTTCTGAGACGGCCTCCTACTAGGGTGGCAGATGCTTTCGATACTCCCCCCTCTAATCTCCTTCACTTGTCTTGGACTGAACAGAAGAGAGTAGGGTGAGGGTTTTCCTTCCACCTCTGAGCCTTGCCTAGCTTCTCTTGGGTGTTGGTGTCGACTCCAGAAATGGGTTCCGGATCGGCACCTCAAGGTAAGATGAAGGTGAAAGATGGAATTGGGAAAAAGGAGGAGTGAATCGGAAAACACTCGAAAAGCAGTAAAAGGTCCTCACCTCGGTCCCACACTCACATTGATCCCTGAACTTTCATCTCACGGCGTCGCTCGAGCACCGGAGATGGTTCGGGTCATGTGGGAGGAGAGTGAGGAGGAGATGAAAATAAAACATGAAAGATGTGGTCGCCAGGAGCCGCGGGCTCCGCTTTATGGAATGAAAATAGAAATAAAGTTGAATTTGCCACGGTGTACCTTAGCGTAGGAGAAAGTGTGTGCGGGTTCAACCTTCTTCTTCTTCGGCCGGCCGATGAAGAAGAGTCCAACCGATGCTAGCTTGATGTATTTGTGCAACTATTAAACAAAGAAGACAAGAAAACAAGTGAAGGGGGATTAGAGCTGTGTGAAGTGTAGTAGCGTAGAAAGCAATAACATAAACGGCAATTTGGAAACAAACTCATAGGATTCGGGGTTAGCCCTAACCCCTTTTCTTTTCAGTTTTTTGTGATATATGAAATGATGAAAACTGAATAAAAAATGCTTAAATATGAACTAAATGATATGAATGAAGAGTTAGCAAAGAGAATATGAACGGTTAAAGACAACACAACCCAGGCAAAATGGCAACTGGGTTGGACAGATTTAATGTAAACTGCGCGGCTTTGATGCAGAGATCATAACGAACAGCACAAATGTCAGAATAAAGTTATGTTTGTTTGAAAATAAAGATAACTCATAGAGGGTGGTTTTATATGAAGACAAGTTTTCTTGAATCTTATGATAAGTAATCTGAATTTACCTGATAAGCCGGATCTTTAACAGTGAAGTTCTGGAAACTCCCAGCACAATGTTGATGTAGGACATGCTATGGGCAGCAAAGATATCCAAATTAAATTATTCTTGTTGGAGATAAAATATAACTCACCGGGGAACAATTTATATGAAGGATGTATAGGCTGAATATACCATTAAATGTACTTAAATTGATTGAGAAGATGATGACTTAGAAGAGAAGACTTCGGATCTGTCTGTGCAGCTCCGGTGTTGAAGCCATAACAAGCAGAGGAAATGTCAGAATCGATCTCTGTTTGTTGGAGATAAAATATATATTGATGATACACACTTAGTATGAAGGAAGTAAGGCCAGAAAATGACTATAAATATCTGTAGAAGCCGATGATCAGCAGTGCAGCACGTTGGAGCATAGACCGGCTTCTTCTTCACTTTGGGATGATCTCCGGGCACCGGGACAAAGATAGAACTATTTGGGGAGATTGGTGAGAGCCTAGGGTGGCTGGAGGACGAAGAGAGAAGTGCTGGAGGATGGGGATGCCCTCCTTAGGTCGTTCATATGTGTCTCCCTTTATAGGGAATAAAAAATAGGTCAAAAAATAGCAAGTTTTGATACATCCGACCTTAGGTTGGATTTCCTCCATTTAATGTTGCTAAGTTTCATCTTGAGGCATATAGAAACTTACCTAAATGATTTAGAGAGATTGTAAACCGTGGATCACCTTTCCCATGTTCAAAATATGTCTCCACTTGAAGAGGAAACAAATCTAGTCTAAAAATGGCAAGTCTTGATATACAAGACAACAAGTTGAATTGCCATCATTAGATGATGCTAATTTCGACCATGAAGCTTCCAGATACTATAACAAGTGATATGGAGGATGAAAAAGGAAGGTAAGGTCGTGAATTGGTCAGATATGTGCCCAATGGGCTGGGCTTGCATGCAATTGGGCTTGATTGGTGCTGCGTGCGGACAGAACTGCGCATCTGACTTCCAAAGGGCGCTGCAGACAAATGGGAGATCAGAATTGAATGCCGTTTGTTGCATTAAAAAGAGGACTCAGAGAGGAAGATTATTTGTGTTGAAAATTTCTTCATTAGATGTACACATAATCCTTTGAAAAATTTTCAAGTAGAGGATATGCTGGGAAAAGCATAATCTGGCACACCACCAAGAGTCTCTTGTTCGGCAAAAACGGATTTGATTAGAAATTAGAAAATCATCCTCATATTTCCAATAAGCACCTCAGCTCATCCAAAAGGGTGGTTCATCATGATTTTGATGGTCTAAAAGAGATGTTGCCAATGGAATAATGGTTTAAGCTCTAAATAAGGCCAAATTGGCGTGTCTACAGTTGGGTCATCCGGATTCTGGGATCGGGACATGTTGTGTGTGTAGAATGGTATCCACCCTCGACTTCTAGAGAACAACCACATGCGGACTCAAGTCATACTAGTAGTTCTCTCCATTTTTGAGGTAGATTACATTCCATTGGCGAATCAATTGAAAACATGCCTAGCATTGTAAAGAATTCATTAGGATTAAACAAAAAATAGTTATCATCAATCATAAATTTCTCTCAAGTAAGATTGCCATGTGAGATTCAAAATCATTTCAAAAAAACATTGCCTTGCGGATGACATAATGATGATGAATGCAATTTCATGTAATACCTAAGAGAAGGAATTCATTGTTGATGACGACGTTGCTTGTGCTTGCCTTGCCTTACCATGCTGCTTCCACTTTTGATATGCTCCATATCACATTGGATTCAAGATTCAAGGTCATATGATGAAGTGAAAGATGTGGAGGATCTGATTAAGCATGGCGGAGTCAAAATTAATGATGTAAAAGGCAAAGATTGTGGTATCACCCAGGAAATTTCTCTACCCTGATTTTTTTGTTAAAAGTAAAACTTGGAAAAATAAAGAGAATTGTAAAAATAAAGAAATATGCTTGAAACATGAAAGTGAATTAAATGGGCTCTTAGGCCCGGAAATGGTTGGAATCAAGAGGCACGTGGGCCCAAGGGTTGAATGCAGGCCAGAGGGCCCAGTTGATGTTGATGGGTATGAGGGCCCGATTGGAGGTGATGGGCTCAAAGGCCCGATTGGAGGTTGAGCCCGAGGGACCCAACGAACAGAGCGGGCACATGGACCCGATTTTGATGATTGAGAGAATGGTCGTGATTTTGAAGATTGATGATGGGCTCGTGGGCGCCATTGAAAAGTATGGGTACGCAAGCCCAAAGTTGAAGAAGTGGGGGTACAGGAGCCCACTTTTGAAGAAGTCAGGGCACGCAGGCCCGATTGAGAAGGACTAGGGGCACGCAGGCCCAAATATGGAGTAGTGTGGGCATGTGTGCCCAAGGTTGATGGGAGGTGGGCACAGGAGCCCGATTTAGGACTTTGGGCACATGGGTCCGGTTGCGAAAAAATGTGAGCATGTAAGCCTAGTTGAGGTGAATTGTGGGCACGCAGGCCCGATTGGGATGAATTGTGGGAACGCGGGTCCGATTGGGGTGAATTGTGGGCACGCGGGTCCAAATGAAGAAAAGGGGCACGTAGGCCCAGTTGGGGAAAAGGGGCACGCAGGCCCGGTTAATGAAGTGGGGCCTATGGGCCCGGTTGGATAAAGGGGGCACATGGGCCTGGTTGGGGAAAAGGGGCGTATGGGCCCAGTTGAATGAAGGGGGCACGTGGGCCAAATTGAATGAAAGGGGCACGTGGGCCCGGTTGAATGAAAGGGGCATAAGAGCCCGATTGAATGGCAGGGACACGTTGGTCCTGTTGGATAAAGGAGGCACATGGGCCCGACTGATGGAAAGGGGCACATGGGTCCAGCTGATGAAAAGGGGCATAAGAGCCCGAGAAAGGGGCATAAGGGCTTAATTGAGTGGGATGGGGTGTGGGCCATGGCCCTAAGTTTGGCATATTTTGGACCGATGGGCCCAATTGATGGTTATATGAAGGATAAAGAAACGGCAGTGACCCTAAGATTGAGGAATTATGGGCCCATGGGCCCGATCGTTGATTTGGAAGAGAATAAAGAAAGGGTTGTAGTCCTAAGATTGATTGATCATGGGCCCATGGGCCGGATTGCTGCTTAGAAAAAGAATGGGATAAGGGTCGTGGCCCTAAGATTGAAGCTAAGGGATTTGTTTGCCTAGCTGGAGGAGGTCCTAGTATCCCCTTGCTAAGGTTTTCATCTTCCTTCTATAGGTTTATAAATTCCTTCCCCATTTCACTGACCAATTCAGTCTCCTTACTTCCTAGCTCAGGGGTCAATTCAATTTGACAAACTTCATGGATCAATTCCAATGATGATGACAGTTGATCTATACCTAGAGAATCTTTTCCTAGTCCTTGACAATCAACTAAATTTATGATCTCCTCATCTAAGCTTCTTACAGTAGTCTTTTCCTCATCTTGTTCTAGGGAAGAGGGCATGCCTAGTTTAGGAGATTCTAGAATGATAGAAGAGTTTGGCTCGACCTCCCCTACTAGCTGATTTTGATTTTGAGAGATAGTAATGATATGTTGAGAAACTGATTCCTTTGCCAGGGCAAGAGCACAAATGATTAGAGCAATTGGTTCATTTGCTAGGGTAGGAGCTTGAAGGGTTGATGAGACGAAATCATCCGCCATAGTAGGAGTAGGGATGATCAGATTGATTGGTTCCTCTGCCAGGGCAAGAGCATGAATGATAGGAGTGACTAATTCCTCTACCAAGGCAAGAGCAATAGAAGAAACAAGGGCCTTAACTGACTTAGGGTGAACCCTATTTTGAGGGGTTGATTGAATAGCCAAGGGTTGTTCAATTGGTGTCGGCATAGAGGTCAGTTTAGGCTGAGGAGCTAATGGCAAAATTGGTTGAGGGGCCAAGGCTCGTGTGGTTGGTCAAGGAGTTGTTGGTGAAGTAGACTGAGAAGCCAAGGGCTGGATGGTTGGCCGAGAGGCCTTTGAAAATGTTGGTGAAGACAAAGGTTGGGGAGCCAGTTTAGGTAATGAGGTATTGGCAAAATTGACAAGAGGAGCTTGATTGTGCACAATTGATTGTGCCATTAGCATGGGTTGCATGACCGGCTGAGATTGGGGCATGGGTGGTCTAATCAACTGACGTCGAGGAGTTGGCCGAAGATGATGATCTTGATGGGGTTGGGGAGGGCTCCTTGGTTTGTACATAGCATCAATGCTCTTCTTAGGCATGGGGCTCAATTCATCATGATATTGCATTAATTCCGTGTCTTCTTTTGCTTCCCCAATTATTGAATAACCCAGCCCATATCGATGCAAAAATTTGGCCTTAATAATTTTGAAATCCTATATTTTTATTTCACCTAGTGAAAAAACCATTCTAGGGCTGCACCATCCAATGATCGCCTAAAAAGAATAGCAAGAGCTCTTCGATTATTAAGCCATCGAGATGATTTGCTCAAGAAATCATTGACATGGGTGAAGGGATCACCTGAGCCATTGTAGCGATGGTAGGCTGGTGTTTGTGATGGAGGGATATGTGGGACTGGAAAAGATGGAACAGATATTTTAGGGATGGCCTTCGAGTCCAAACGATGCCTTAGCTCTTCAAAGCGCTCATCCATTTGGTTGAGTTTGTCCATGAATGCTTGAGTGAGGCTTGGTTCCTGAGCCACTGGTGCAAGGTATTTGGATGAACGGGCTAAAAGAGGTGGGTTAAAAGTAGGAGCTAGCATGAAATCAGGTGGGTGACCCACAACAGGGTGAGTAGGCAAGGTGGCACACAGTGTTTTCAAGGCGTCGCCTAGGCGACAAGGTGCCTCCAGAGGGGGCAAGGCGATGGGTGCCTAGGCGCCCATTGTCTTAAATAACTAATTTATATATTTTAATAATAAATAATGCTAATTAAGTGTCAACATCACATACTTAATTTGTTTTAGAGTAAAAACAAGTAGTTTTAATAGTTAATTTGACTATAAATTAACATTTTGATGAAATAATAGTTAGGCTTAAATGATTTCTTAAGTGTTTACTAATAGATGACATAATTTAAATAGTAAAATTGACTAATGTGTCAAGTTATTTAGTGTATGTAACTATGCACTTCCCACATTATTAATTGATTTGCATGGTGTCAAGTTATTTTGCATCATTTTTTACATATATCTTTGCTATTTTATCCATTTTACTATGTAAAACAAAGCGTCACCTAACACCTCACCTTATCGCCAAGGCGCCAAGGCGGTACTATGTTGCCTTGATCGCCTTGGCCGCCTTGACAACTATGGTAGCACGACAAGATTGTGCAGGAGAGTTGATGATGAGTGGCCTAGCTACCGATTGAGGTGGTGAGGGAGCTTGATCTCCCCTAACAGGACCTTGATTGGTGGGCATCTTGCCCTTAGCAGTGCATAGGATGACTGCAGAGGTTTCGAGATCAAGGTGCCCTCTCCGCACGATGACCCTGTAGAAGTTGCTCCATGCTGAGCGAAGCAGGCTGATGGGTGGGATTTTGAATTTCAAGTTCTCTGACGACGTTGACATGGCCCTCTGGTTGGACCATGGGTTATTGTAGCACGTAGTGACCCGTATTGTAGTAGTCCGACATCCCGATGTGTCTTTCAAACCTTAGCATCATGGGTATCCTGTCAAACTTTCTAACAAAATGGTTAAAAGAAAGCAAATGAAAGGTGTAAATGCGAAGATAATTTTTGTTTGGCAAAGCTTTGTTTTTGTTTGATTTTTTTTTGTTTCAATTTGGTTATTTGGAAAACAAGTTGAACACAAAAAGTAAAGGGATTTTTTTAGGTGTTTTGAAAGAAGAAAATTTTTTGGTTGTTTTCAATTGTTGTGAGCAAGCAAGTTATGCAAACAAGTTCTTAAAATGACTACTCGACAATTTTTGGGTTGAAACCTTAGATTAGATAGATTGTTAGCAATTGTTCACTCAAATGGGTATGGTTCCTATTGTTTCAATCTTCAAGACCTAAGGTTGTCACTCAATCACCACGAGTAGGTACTTGGGTTCTTTGGGTTTTGGGAAAAGGTACAACCGGCCCAATCGTGCGGAGAGGAATACTCCACGGATGGGGACTTACGAAGGTCTTGATGGAAACCACCAAATAAACTAGGAAGGAATATACCAGAAGAGAGGTAAGAATCCACCAAGAAGGTGTTTGGAGGGTGAAGGTGTGTTGGGAGAGAGAGCCCCCGCCTCGAATGCCCTACGGATTGAAGCAAGTCCGGTACCCAATGCAAGCTAATGAAAAAAATGAGAAATGGAGGGTAGGAGGAGAAGAAGCAATCAATATGAAAACATGAAATGAATGAAAGCTATTAAATAAATCAATCAAGTGAATGCAATCAAGACAAGCAATGATAAAGTAAAACAAGTAACTAGCAACTAGCAACTAAAAGGTAGTTCGCGCGGGAACTGGCTTGTGATGGAGTGTCTGAGTGGGGACAAATCTGAAATGAAGGTAAAAGGGATGGTCCACGTAGGGACTGATTTATAAATAAGGTGGCTCACTCGGGAGTCAAGTTTTGGAAGGTAGGTGGTTCTCGTGGGAACTGGTTTTTGAAGGAAAAGGAGTGGTTCACGCGGGAACCGGTTTGTTTGATTGGAAAAGGGAAGAAGGCCCACGTGGGGCCAATCTAAAGTGGTGTAAAGGGGTGGTCCACGTGGGGATCGATCTGAAACTGGGTTGGTTTATGCGGGAACCGGTTTAGAAAATGGGTTGGTTCACGCGGGAACCGGTTTTAATAAAGAAATGGGTGGTTCACACGGGAACTGGTGTAAAAGGTGACAAAATGAAAAGAGGGCCACGTGGTACCAATCTGATGGTGCTGTAAAGAGGTTGTCATGTGGGGACTGATTTTAAAATAAGTTTGTTCACGCGGGAACCCAATTGGAAAAGAGGTGATTCATGTGGGAACGGAGTTGAAAAGAAAGGTGGTTCACGTGGGAACTGGTTTATAAGAAGAAAAGTGTGGTTCACGCGGGAACCGGGTTGAAATTAAAGACAAGAAAGTCAAGTCCACATGGGGGACAGTCTTAAAGAAAGAGTAAATAGCAAGTTTAAAGGTAAATTTACATGGAAAAGGTAAAGGACAAGCCAGTTTGTGCAAGAACCAAATCGGAAAACAACTAGTTGCACGAATCAATCAAGCTAGCACGGTTGAAGACACTGTTTATTCCCACCGTGGTCGCCAAAAAGCTATCGACTCTGAAAATGGGTTCCAGATCGGCACCTCAAGAGAAGGTGAAAGATGGAATAGGGAAAAGGGAAGTGAATCGGTAAACACTCGGAAAGCGGTAAAGAGTCCTCACCTTAGTCCCACACTCATATTGATCCCCAAACTTTCATCTCACGGCGTCGCTCAAGCACTGGAGACGGTTCGGGTCATGTGGGAAGAAAGTGAGGAATGAATTAACTTAGAACATGATAAGAGAAATTGTGGTCGCCAGGAGCCGCATGCTCCGCTTTATGGAATTGAAAAATAAGAGATGAGTTGACTGTGTGTACCTTAGTGAAGAAGATGATGTGTGAGTTCAACCTTCTTCCTCTTCAGCCGGCCGATGAGAAAGAGTCCAACCGGTGCTAGCTTGATTGATATGTGCAACTTAAGAACAATAAAATAAGTGAAGAAATGGATTAGATTTGTGGGAAGTGTGGTAACTATAAAGGGAAGATGAGAAATAAGCAATTGAAACCGAACTCACTGGCTTCGGGGTTTGCCTTAACCCATTTTTTTGTGTTTTTGATTATGTAAAAATAATACAAATGAACTAAAATATGTTCTAAAACATTAAATAAACTGAATGAAATGAGTTAAGAAGAACTTATGAAGTGTATTGTCTTGAGTTGAAGCCGAGATGGTTGAAACAAGCCGATTCAGGTAGCCTTGCACCCTCTTGGTGCGACTTTGGTGCAAAGAAATCTACAGCTGACCCCAATGTCAAAATAAAGTGCCATTTGTTTCAATGGATGGAGAACTCGAAGTGCAAGAGATCTTCTGTTGATGACTTCTCCTAAATCTATCTGTAGAAGCCTATAAAAATTCTGAAATTGGGCGGATGTGGAAGAACAGAACCTGGATATACGCCCTCAGTGCAGCAATCACCACGGACACACGGCAAGTTGGAATCGAGTGCCGCCAGTTGCAAATGAAAGAGGACGAGGATAAGAACAACTCTTTTGTTGAAGACTTTTGCAGTAGGAGCCCCAGATTTTCTACAAAAGCTGATGAAGTTCAGTTTCTATAGAATGCACGGATCGGGCTTCTCCTTCGCTTTGGGATAGATTCCTCAACGTCGGATCAGCTTTGAACATCGGGGAGGCCTCAGGTGGGAGCTTGGATGACCTCAGGATGAGCTAGGCATGGGGGATTCAACCTTAGGTCATTGAGAATGACCCTCAATTTATAGAGAATGGAAACCAGTGCAAAATAGGAAAACTGGCCCGACCGCACCCCCGCGTTTCAAAGGAGGGGAGGGTGCCTCCACCTAGGGCGCGCAGGGCACGCCCTCACATTGAGGGCGCGGTCTGCGCCCCCCTGTTTCAAAGAAGATGGGGGTGCGTTACGTATGTTATTGCTAAAAATCACCAGAACTTTCTAGAAATTGCTAAAATTTGGACTTGATAAGATGAACGCGCCCCCAACCCAGGGGCACAGTCAAAATAATCGATAATTAATGATGGTAACTTTCCAAAAATCCGGTTTATAAGGTGTAAATTGGGGGAATTTTTGATTTTTGGAAATAGACCGCGCCCCTGCATTTCAAAGGAAGCGGGGGCGCTCCCCCGGACCGAGGGCGCGCAAATCGGGGGAATTTTTAATTTTCGGAAATAGACCGCGCCCCCGCATTTCAAAGGAAGAGGGGGAACGCCCCCGGACTGAGGGCACGCTGGGCGCGCCCCCAAGTTGAGGGCGTGGTGACCACGCCCTCCCATTTCAAAGGGGGCGGGGGCGTGGTACACTCTCTCTCTTGTGTGCGCGTTCCGCGAGCCGTAACTTGCAAACGGGATGTCCGATTCAACTCTCGTTTGTTGCATTGGAAAGAGGGCCTTCATCCGCACCTCCTTAAGTCGGTAAACTAGCCGGCATGACTCTCGAGATGTTCGCACAAGGCTTTCTACTGGTTTACCCTTCTCACGAAAAGCTGAAAACTGTGGCGAAGATCCGAAAGGGCACAGTTCCGTTCGAGGAATCTCGGGTCAACTTGGGATGACTTAAAATGATGCCCGAACAAGTCCGGTAAGATCAGAAAACTTGAAATCATCGAAAAATGTAAGATTAACCCGGTAAACGTGAACCGAAGCTCGAAAAAGCTAGAAATAACCGGGAAACCTTAAAATCGACCGAACTGGCCGTATGGCCCCAGTTGATGAAATATATGGCTAGAATCGACCCGGATGACCCGAAAAGACCCGGTGGTAGCCAAAAATTCCTAACACCTGATCCAGGATAGTCGTGTTAACACGGATCGAAAAGCCATAACCAAAAGCCGTTATAGACCAACGTCCACCGAAATGACTTCTCGGAAACCCCGAATGTTACAGAACACATGTGGAACTCCCGAGACCTTCAATTAAGGGTCATTCAAGGTTGGTCATTGAGTAGGCTCCGATTAACGTGCAGCTCTCACTTGAAGGTTACGACATTGTTCCAGAAATCATCGGTTCATTCCCAACTCGCGAGGGGCTCCATCAACGTCCTTAGCTCAAATCCACGAGGTAATCCGGATCAGATAATGGTCAAATAAAGGATATCGCCAATGAAAATAAGAGTCTGGGGCTCCAAATCAGGCCAATTTGGCATGTCTACAAATGATACACTTTGGGAGAAAGTTGAGACAATCCCTTATTTTAGATGAACATCTTTATCTAGACTACTTCTCGAGTAGTGTACATCCATTATGTAATCTCCTTTACATTAATTATAGAATTTGTAGTGTTCTCTCTCATAGAACTCTTATAGTTCATTGCACCACCATTATATTGACTTGCTATCAAATTTATTCAATTAGAATCTTGTGTTTGTAAAACTACAAAGCTTCAAGTCTTATCCTCTATACTTTAGTGTTACATCCTTAGTGCTTCTCAAGTACTCAATGATACATCTCTTAAGTACTCAATGACTCTCACCCGGATTTGCTTGATGAATGCTCATAACACTTAGAGTATTAATTACATCAAGTCATGTACAAAGTATCACATACATGATAGACCCCTATGACTCATAAGGGATCTACTCATTTGCTCTCTTTATCTCTGAAGAAGTCTATAAATACATCTCTTTTAGAAAGACTAACTCTATACTACATTGGTAAGATATCTATCTTCGAGTTTACCATATCACACCCTTTGGCTATGGTGACTACGTACATTAAATGAGTAAAGCCAAGCAACCTTTCAGATATATCTCCATAGATCTTAAAACCTAGATTATGTTTATAGAATTGATTTGACAACTAGACTCATTAATGATAACATACCAACTTCATTCTTAATTAGTAGTACGTCATCCACATAAACTTGTCAAGAAAATTAATATTACTCCCACTTATCTTCTTATGCACACAAGGCTCCTCTTCATTCTTAATGAAGTCATAAGATTTAATATCATTAAACCTTTTATACCATCCAAAAGAAGATTCATTTCAGTCCATAAATGGACCTTATACACAATCTATTTGGATGTTATTGGGACTTGATTTCCTAAGCTTGTATCATATATACATTTGTTCCTTAGAATACCATAGAGGACACTATCTTAACATCTACTTGACATATCTTATAGTCATAGTGTGTAATAATCAAAATTCGAGTGGATTAATCCATGACATATGTAAAAAGGTCTCATTATAGTCAACCATTTGATTTAAATGATATCCTTTTGAACCATCATTGCCTTGAAAGTCTTTACCTTCTAATCCACTCCAATCTATCTTTTAGTGATCCATTTATACTTCATGGATACTATACCATCAGGTGGATCTATCAAGTTCTAAACTTGATTAGATTAGATAGAATATATATTAGATTTTATTGTCACTTCTCATTTTAGAATCAATATCTTATATTGCTTCTGTGTAGATATTAAGATCAATATCCCTTTTATCTTATGCCTCAATTTTTCCATCAACGATATGTCCTACACATCTCTTAGGTTGAATGGGCATAAATGAAGACCAATAATTTGCCCATGTGTAACTCTCAACTAGTACCTCAATAGAATCTGTCCATAGGTTGTGAGACAAGAACATCTTCCATATATACCTTGTTCACACTATCTTTCCTAAGGAGGAACTCTTCCTATAGAAATATGGTGAGCTAAGCAATATATACCCTTCTTCATAAGGATGGTATATTTAATATCTATAAGTTTCATTAAGATATCCCATAAGCCAACACTTCATAGTCTTATATTCTAACTAGTTAGGGTTATACTTCTTCCCTAGGTTAGACATTCCAAAATCATAACTTGCTTAAGGTTAAGCTTTAACCAGATCTTATATAGAATGATCAAAATAGACTTATAAGGTACCAATTTATGATAAAGTGGTTAATTAGCCTGAAATAGACAAATAAAGATTTTTCAAAAGTTGTCATTGTTTGTATTAAGTACTACACAATACAGTTTCTCATTTCAACTACTCAATTAAGCTAAAATATATAAAAATGTGTCAATTAAATATATTCTATTAGCCTTCAACTATGTGTGAATTATGCACTTAAGTATTTGTAGACACACTAAATTTGCCTAATTTAGAACATAAAACTCATGTTTTATAGGGTAATGTGCGTGATTGATCTGAGAATGATGCCGAGTCTTTTTTGATCTTTGCCAAGTGGAATCGGACATTTTTTAGAGTTTTCTGAACAAAGCCGTAACTTCCAAGCAAAAGCCACACATAAATCGCGTAAACACTGAAATTGACTTGATGATCAAAGCCTAATGATTAAACATTGAAGTCAATGGTCAAATTCTCACTCTAGACATGTTTTGTTTCATGCCATGTCTTTCTAATTGATCATCGTAATCATTTCGACCAGTGTTGGATCTTCTGTTCACAATACAAACCTATGGATAAAATTCTAAAGTTTTGGAGAGTGTAGTGACAGATGTGTCACTTTAGAAAGCTTCCTTGGCCTATTATCTTTCCAACGCAACAAACAACATCGAATTCCAAGTCCGAGAGTGTCCATAACAGCTTCTGAAACACAGACACGCAAATGCAGTACCATGCACCCCACCTATTGAGGCACATTTCCATGAGCCCCATCAGGTGGGGCCCATTGCCATGCGCCCCTGATCGAGAGCACATGGGCAGCAATTTTCGACCGCGACTCCACTTCTGAATGGATCAGACCAAAGATTTTGATCGGATTGAATCAAACTTTTTGGCTAGATAGGATGCACCCCAAAAAGGGGGTGCATGCACCATGGGGTGGGCCACATGTGCCCAGGGCCAGGGTGCATTGGCCCTATTTTTTAGAATGGATCAACCCCAATTTTCCCCTATAAACTCTAATTCTGGTCATTCTAGAGAGAGGTTCACGGCCCCCTGGGCATCCTAAGATGTCCAATCTCCTCCTACATTGTTCTGGTGATTTTTAGAGAGAGAATTTTGAGTTTTAAGTGAGAGAAAAGTTAGTTCTGGAGAGAGGAAGGTTGATCCGCACATGTTCAGCTAGGTCTCTCTTCTCAAACTTCTACAGAAGCGTGTGGATGTCTTCTGCTCAAGTTGTCTAAAGAAAAGTTATTCCTCCCCAAGTCCTCTCTCCTTTACAATTGATAGCTTGCAAAGTCATGCCTGGCATATCCTGGTTGCTATTTGGCTTTTTCGACAACTCATATTTGGCTATATCTTCTTCAATTGGGCTCAGAATTGATCAATTCTTTTTCCTATTTCTTTATTTTGTCTTTATCCATCCATCTATTATTTCTTTACATTTTTTGCATTAGTTTTAGTTTGTTAATTCAAAATTTAAAAAATGGGTTAGAAGTAACTCGAATCTGGGCGTTTCTTTTCAATTGTCTGTTTTATGTCATTTTCTTTATATATGCTTCACCTTATTTAGTTTTAATTATATTTTCACTTATTTTATTGTCTATTTTTATAGGAAACTAATCACTCACAAGTTAAGGACTCTTCTTCATCGGCCGGACGAAGGAGAAGCTTTAACCCACACTCTTCCTACTGAGGTACACACACAGTCATTTTTTTATTTATTTCTATTGCATAAAGTGGAGCCCACAGTTCCTGGCAACTACATCATTCTACATGCTTTAAGTTCTTATATTTTCTTCCTCACTCTCTTCTCATATGACTCGAACTGTCTCTTTGGTGATCGAGCAACGCCGAGAGATAAAAGTTCGAGGATCAATGTGAGTGTGAGACCGAGGTGAGAGTTTTTCCCTTTCCCCTCACTACCACTTTTCTAAGGTGCAGACCCGAGAACCTATTTTCTAGAGTCGACAATATTCTTCTCCTCGATCTTATCAAGGTTCTAATTCACTTTCTATTAGGATCTCTACTTCATTCTTAATCTCCAATAATTTCTCAAAGTTTTTAGATTTGTACTTTATTAGGTACATATATCTATACTTAAAGATATCATCTTTGAAAATAGTGAAGTAGAAATATTATTCTTTAATCTTAATATACATAGGCTAACATACACCTAGATGTATGAGCTCTAATAACTCATTAGCCCATTCTCCATGTCTATATTAAGATAAAGAATATATTGATCTAAATCAACCTATTTTGTTTCTTAAGAAGAGTATTCACACAAATCATGGGAGTTAACATATCTAATATGATTAAACAATTTATTAAGTTCCTACTAGCAAATACTTTGCCATTCAATGTCTTAGAACATTTATCATTTCTATAGTTCAAAATAAATCATCATTTATTCAAACAAGAAATATATATAATATTCTTGTAGAAGAATATAATATCAATCTTAGTTAGTAGGACGTCTCTAAAAAGCTATTAAAGATTTGTATCTCCCATTAGTAATGATGCAACTTTTGCACCAAATCATATGAAGGTCAACATCTTCTTCATTAAACCTTCATTTACTTGTCATTTTCTATAACTCCTTGTAGATATAATATACATATCTGGTATCTCATGCCTGTGCACCTCTAATATCCAATACTATACTATACACATAGTATCTATACCATTAAGCGTATAAGTGAGACAAGTAAATATTAATGACTTGGATGCATAAAGCTTCTCAAGTTCCACCTTTGCTTTATGTGTAATACAATTTTCACTTCCTCTTCCACTTGCCATCGTCACGATAGTAGAAAATTTCTGTCTTATTTGGGCATTATTATCTTGACCGCCTTCTTTGACTTTAACTATGTCCTATTTCTATCTAATGATTTTACTTCTTTCTATTGTTGTCACCAACAAAAAGTATTTAAGATGTATTGTTGTTATAACATGCCTTTAATTAGCTCATCACCATGAGCCAGGATGGATCTCATATCCATCTATCCATGTTGTCTCAACAATTTTTATTTCATAGAGGCTAACATCTAGTATAATGCAAACAATGCATCTTTTCTATACTATATTATGAGATAAGACCTTATCGTCTCTTATATCATTAGATAGTCTTGGAGGCACCTACTTCTAAAGTAGATTAGTTATTTAGTCAACCTTGAGAATTATTCTCTTGGTTCAAAATTTGTCTAAGAAGTGTGAGTCATTAAGATTTTTGGCATTTAGCATGCCTTACTAGGTGGTTTATCATCATATTCTACAACTAAGACATAATTTCATTAATATAATAACATTACAGACATTTGTTAAAATTAAGATACTATCTTTTATTCTAATTTTCACTAATTTTTGATGAATTTTCATTACCCACATTATGCAAAGATGAGATATCATGATGACATTTTAATGTGAACTAAAACCTATTAAACTTATGATGATAACCTTGTGGTAGCACAACAAATCACCACATACTTAATATGTAACTATTTCCAGTTGCAAGTATTGCAACTTTTAGTCATTTTACCTCTAGAGTTATGGCTTTGTGGTGATACAACAAATCATGTACTCTAATTATGTCAAATCCAGTTGTTATGTAATGAGAATGGATTTTTCATATAGCTCTTATGGTAGCACAACAAAGCCATACCAATGGTCCACTCCAAAGTTTAGAAAATGCATTGGCCATGATCACCAATTCCTTACTAAATGGGTCTTGTGGTAGCACAACAAACCCATCCAATCTAATATTGCCTCATCAATACCATAATAATGGAAGGCTACATGAGTCATTCTCAATGTCTCACGTTTATTGACCTAATTAAAATAAGGAGGAATTTTTATTTTAGTATGATAAATAATATGTGCTAAATACTTATAATACCTTTATAATATCATATATTTATGGTATATCGCAAAGCATACACCCACATATCACATATAAAAGAAATTAAATTGATGATCATGAACTTAACCCTAAACATGCAACACTAGAGCCAGAATGGTATGCAACTAAAGAAGTTAGCGTATGATGCTGATGTAGGTGTGTCACTATTTCTAGAAGAATGCTTCTCCAAGTGGTCTCAATCTCTTATCCTCCATGAACTAGCTTCTTGTCATTATAAGTGGCTTAAGGGTACACAGACCCACAAATGTACATATTCAATAAGTAATCTTAGTTTTAACTAAGGGGAGGACATTAATAGAGGGAGATAGAATTTATAATAAAAATTGAAAAGAGAGGGAAGGAGACATGCATGCCCCAATTAAACACATCTACATAATTAACTACCATCACATGATAATTAAATCCTAAGTTCATGAATTCTATGCATTTACACAATCAAACATCACATGTATATAATGCGAATACATGATATTAATATGATATAACTTTTATATTATAAAATTATAATTTATAATTTTGAAATTTCAAATTTCATGCTTGTAGAATTTTTCATGAAATAAATAACATGAAAACAACATATAACAATTTATAGAAATAAGTAAGCACATCTAAACTATTTAGAGCATTCATGCATTCCCAATATTGTGCATAGTCAAAAATTAATATCCTAATCATTATTTTTAAAAATCTCATTTTATAAAATTAATTAAGATGCTAATTAAATAGGTTAAATATTTAAAACAATTTTAAATCTTAGCTATGAGTGAATCTATGTAAATAGAGCTTAATATCATATAACAGATCATTAAACACTTTACACCTTGTAAAATAAAATTCTATACATTTTTAAAATGATGTATTTCAGATGACATAGAATTATTCAAAGTCTAATGACTACATTGTCTAGAGTAATTAACAAAATCGCTAAAAGATGATAACATATTAATTTGTTTATGCAATTTTTAAGATTCATTGCAAATGCTAAATGTATATGTTCTTTTATGATAATTTGATTACTTTCTATCACCAGACAAATAAGATGTTGTGATATTGTTAATAACATCATCTAGTCCCAAGGAAGCATTTCTTACAATTTTTGGTAGATATAGACCAGTATAGATTTGATGTGCCAGGCAAAGATAGACTCTTAAGAGTTGATATGGTAGAACAAGTAGAAGCAGTTCTAACTCCATGGTTTAGTAGTTGTTAGAGAAAGAAATATGAGATTTCTATTTTAAGGCAACAAATATCAGATTACAAAAATCATTTCGTGATATATTTCAACAACTCACTCAATAGATGTTGGACATATGAAATGAATTTACCTCTGAAAGGGATAGAGAGTCATCACATTAGTGTTATCTTTGACACAAAGAGATGAGGATATAAATGACAATAACAAGGATGGTGAAGATGATGAGTGTTTTGGAGAAGATTAGTGATTTTTTATTAGCATTGTATGATTATTTTTTTGTGACAAGTATGAGTTTAAACATTATTTATTTTATATATTTTTTGAGTTCTACATGTTATTTGTGTGGAATGTTCATTATATATGTTCAAATTTTAAGCATAAAATGGGTTGTGTGGCATTTTCAAAGTATATGTTATGCTTAGATTGTGTGAACAAGTTGTTGTATAGGTAGACAATATGTACAAACAAATTGTATGAATAAGTTGTATGAATTAGTGTATAAACATGTTGTAAGAGCAGGTTGTATAAATAAGTTGTATGAACTACTATTAAAACAAGTTATATGAATTATTGCATGAACAAGTTGCATGAACATATTTAGGGTTTAGTACATGTTGTAAGTGTAAGGAATCGTCCATAAAAGCTTGGTGAAGCAGAAACGATGATTCCTATGGGTTCCTTTATAATCTGTCTTAATCAAAATCGAACGACGAAAACAGAAAACGATCAAATCGGGTTCAAATATACCTGATAGGGATTCATATAATCCCATGGAGAGGAAGGAGATGAGCTTCTTAAGCTCTTCAAACTGTTCAAATGTCCGATCTCCAGCAGTATCCACACGAACTTCATCCATAGCAGGTTCTCCCTTCGCGCCGGCCTCGAGAACTCTTCCCGAACGGAGCTCCATCGACCATGGACACCTTATAGAGAGAGGAGGTTAGGGAAGAGGCTAGAGATGTGGTTTTCACCCTTGGGTTGATAGGGTTTGACTGAAACCATTAGTATTTATAGAGAATTATAGAATTTTTCATAAAAATCCAAAATCTCCATAAATTATGCCCTTGCCCCTGTACTTATGGATAAGTCCTTTTTATGTGTGACCCACGAGGCCCAATAGCTTATTTGGTTGAGGCCTAAATAAAATAGAATAATTCTATTTAATTTAATTAAATCTGTTATCTGATAACAAATTAATCGACCTACCGATTATGAAGGGTATAAGCCACATCCCATGATCCCAAATGGCTATGAGAATAATCTCATCTCCATTGAGCCTTTCCATTATCAGTTACCACATGGATAAAAACCCTCATCTATCCAATGTCCCGATCGGAAAGAAGTACGGCATCGACTATCAACTCCTTAGTGTACTGACTCTATAGGATCCTGTACTCGGAATTGGATCAATTGGAAAACTCATTTTCCAATTATCCTATCTACCCTGGCCAGGGATTTAGAGTACTATCCCATAGGACATTCACTCTCACTTATCGAGAGTGGACGATCCCTTGTTGTCTGCTCAATTACCTTCATCGGGTTTTCCTTGTACCCGATCCATCACTATACTGGACCATCTAAACGGTGATCCATAAGTCAATGGTCAAAGCACAAGTTTCACTCAACAAGGTATCTTTGGCGACTTAGGTCAAAGGTCCAACCATGCAACCGTGATGATAGAAAACCCTGATTGACAGTTTGGTAAGATACCATTCAAGGTTTCTAATTCGGTCAGTTCAGTGAACTCATTCAACTAATGAGCACCTGTGTGTGTATCTCAGTGTCTCCACACTAATGACTAATGAGATCGGTCATCCTCATCACATGAGAAGATATCACACACACTAGTCTATCCGGATCCTTGATGTCCCGTCTCAAGTATCCTATGACTAGGAACATTTAGATCGAATACCTCTAGATGATCAATTTCATTATCATGATTTAATCATCATTGCATTTGATCAAAAACATTATTATGATATTCGCATCTAATAAGAGATTATAATAAAGATTTGCCTAATTAATTGAAAGAGATATATCTAGAAATATCTATTCATATCATATATGATTGACTTGTAGGGCATACATTTCTATAAGTAAGATTGTATGCTATATCCATAAAACAAATTATTTAATTGAAATATTGTATGGATTGCATCAACTACAAGTTGTATATAAATTATATGCATCATATGAATATTGGTATATGAATTATATGTATCATATGAATATTGTTGTATGATAACTGGATGTCATATAAAATAAATGTGTATAAAATATATACTATTTTGAACATAATTTTATTTTTTAAAAAATTATTTTTAATATGACATATTATTGGAGAAGACTTAAACAACTATTTATATGTGATGGCTAATAATCTCAAATAACTTAATGCTAGACATCAATAAAAATGGCATTAGGGATGGTTTAATTCATTATTAGTGCTTTAATGACCGATGGAAGTCAACACTAAAAATACATTTAGAGATAGTTTAAACAATTGTCCCAAATACCCTTTTAAGTGATGGCTGGCACTCACAGTCATCGCCAACAATCATTGGCCATGCGCTCTTTCAGAACGGGCTTGTGACGGCTTCGAAGCCATCGACAATGATGCTTCTAGGTTAAGTCGTCATCAATAACCTAGTTTGTTCTAGTGTCACTCGGGTTTTAAAAACCACTATGGTGTTTTTTTATTGATCTAGACATACCACTGACCTTTGATTCAGATGTTAGTAGTTCAAACCATTTGGTTTAATTTGTTAACCAACCTCTAATCACATCACTTATATCTTAATAAATCTCTTAAAAATAAGTTATATAATTTAATTATTTTAGTTTTTATATCTAAGCACTAATATATATATGATATAAATTAAGTGAATACTAAATTGAATAACATGTAAATAATTTAATAAAATTAAGTATTATTTTTTTATCAGAAATTAAAATTTAGATATAAAATTAATAGTTCAGGTTCAATCAAAACAAACATGACATAAGTATAGATCCTAAATGATAAAATGCCCATTCACCTATGCATTATATGAATATTGACATGTGAGTGTGCATTAGTTTTGTGATACACCACAGAGTTCTATGATCACCTCAATATTAGATGTAAACCAGTCTCGAAAAACATTTTTTTGTCTTTTTTCAATTTTCTTTGCACTTAGTTTATCTTTATCATTTTTTATAATAACTATTTATGGTCGTAGAAGAGTCAAATTGATTTTGGACAAATATATATATGTGACAATAAGATTTTTGACCAACCTAACTACTGTAAGTACCCGAAACGGGATATCCGTTGATCTCCCTTTTCCAGCCCCTACGCTTGCTTTGGGGACTTGGTGGATGGGATGTTAGTGAGTGTGGTTGCCAGGAGCCAAAGGCTCCAAAATATAATAGAAATAAATAAAAATAAAAAATAAAAATGACTATCGTACCTTTGGAAGCGGGGAGATTGTTGGGTTCCGACTTCTCCTCTCTCGGCCAGCCGAAAAAAGAGAGCTTAGTGAGTCCTTCGTCTTTGGTCCGGTTGAAGCTCTGCCTCGGCCGGATTTTCCTACAAATGTCCATATGAAAACAAAGAAATAAGTGAAAGATCATTAGTTTTAGTGAAAGTGTAGAATCATGCTCAAATTCGAACTTAAACATGCAAAAGGGAAGAAACTGACCGGATTGGGACTAAATCCCAACCCCTATTTTTGATAGGTTTTTAAAGAGGTATGAAGATGCAAAGGTGTGGCTTAATGCATGCTAAATAACATGTTAATGAAAGTTAAAATGAAAGGGGGGGAGTAAAAGATTGACTGGAAAGGTAAATAAACTCAAAAAAATGCAAAACGGGGTCTGCCCCTGCTAGTGCCCCATATATGGGGCGCTAGCTGCAGATGTCCCCTTGATGGGGCGCGTTGACCAAAGTCAAAGCGCCCAATTTATGGAGCACCAGGGACTGGTTTCAACATATTTTCTTCCCTTCTTCACGGTGTCGCCCCGGAGTGTAGAAAGATCTCCAAGATGGAAGAAGGAGTTCTTCCAGCAGCCAATACTCAAGTGAAGCTAATGGAAGAGTGTTTTAGCACTAGATGTAAGGGAAATGGAGTGTAGAGGCCTTCAAAGTCGGAGAAAAATCATATTTCTGAAGAAGGAAACTGCAGGTTTTGGGGGTTTTTGGGAGAGGGTTTCGAAACGGTTTGAGAGCTTGGAGAGAGGTTGTAAGGCCTTGGGAGTGTTGTGGTGGATGAGAGAGTTTGGGGGCGCCCTTGGTGTGTCCTCAAGCCTCCAAATGGGGGTCCTTTTATAGCCAAGAAGAGGGCAACTTTATCTGCAGAACTGTCCCATCAATCTGTCCAGTCAATCAGACCAGGTGCAGGCACCCTACTTATAGGGCGCCTAGTGCCCTATTTATAGGGCGCCTGGTGCCCTATAAGTAGGGTGCCAGGTGCCCTATATATAGTGTGACAGGTGCCCTATATTGACCCTGGTCAACGCCTATCGATCTTCTTCGAAATGCGCCGAAAAACTTGATTTTTTCTGAAAACTTGATTCCCTTGAAAAGTTACTATTATTCATAAAAACAAGAATTCAAGCTCTCCAACTAGGCCAAAATTGCGTGTCTACAGCTTGCCTCGCCTTGGCGTCGGCTTTGTAGGGGAATGACACGAATGTAACGCAGGCGAATGTAGTGAAACGCAGTGAGGTGTAGCGGAATGAAGTGGTAATGGACTGAAAAGGTGACGCCAAGGTGTAGATTTAGACATGCCCTCATTGGCCTAGTTGAGTGGAATGAAACTTTACTGGACTCCAAGGTTGCCTTTCATCTTATCGAAACCTTCCCTTTGGTTGATTGATTAGGCAGAATAACTGTACTGAAAGTAACTAAAATCCCACATGGGGGAGAATTATTACCGGCTAGGACCCGAACTGCATGGTGTGCTGGACCCGGTAGAAATGCATTGAAAAGTAAATTGCGAAAAGTAAAGAGGAGACAGCTAATCAACCAAGGTTGGGTTCTTCAAATTCATAAGGTTTTACTCAACAATACCGGTTCAGTTCGACATAGAAAAACTTCTTGTTTCGATGAAATCATTGTTAAAACATGTTGGAAACCGATCCTCTGAAAAATCAAGACCTCCTTTGGGGCTATAAAAGACCATCTTTAAAATGTTCATAGTGGACTGGAAAGAGGTCATGTCAAGATTATGATGGGGTGATGCATGTATGAAATGATGCATGCTGGGTTTAAAGAAATTCAACTAAGTATAAGAAAATAGTTGAAGATATAGGTTGAACATAACGGGTTAGGACATCCGTGACGAAACCGTCGTCCCCGCATACTCAACTTTGGCCTATCCGCAAGCCTAGGGAATGACTGAGCCCTCACTGATTTTGTTGAAGGGGTTCTCAGGCTCAGCCCCCTCTAGACTTGAGGTCTTCAACATCTCAAATATTATATATTTTGATAGATGCAATACTAAATGCAAGTCCTAATAGGGGTTGGGGTTGTCCAATTTTGTTTTTTTCAATTTTTTATTTTTTTGTTGTTGTTTTTACTTCCTCTAAGTGTCTAGGGATATGAAGCTGGCATGCCTTCTCCTGTTCCTGCATCCACTTGAGAGAAGATATTAGATCTTTATTTTGGCTTAGTCTCTTGCCTTGATCTTTTGTCAAGGGACATAGGCCTTATCAAAGTAAAGATATCAGAAAACATAAGTATGCAGAAAAGGAAATATGCAAGACTAAAATTAAACATGAATGCAAAGGCAACTAGTCAATTTACAAAGCAAATTTTAGGCATTTTGAAATTTTTGATTTGTTTGGGTTTTGATGGTTTTATAATTTTTTGGTATTTTGGATATTTAATTTTTAAGATTTTTGATTTTATGAATTTGTTTGGTGTTTTTGAAATATTTGATTTCTTTTGTTTTTGTTCGATGTGAAGGACATGACTATCTCATCCTTTGCCTTGCTTGCCATAGGTGCCCCTCATCGTTACTCAAGGGTTAAGAGTAGGCATCACGTGTAAGAAAGTGCCTTGTTCGGAATCTTCTGACTTTCTGCCTTTGATAGGCTATGGCTTTTCTTGGACCTAGTTGGTCGACCCTGCCCCCAAGGTTAAAGAAGGAAGAGGATTGGTGATAAGTCCTTAGTAGAATTCAGGGATGTCGAATTCATTTCTCTACTAGTGCCTGCATTGCCCGTTCGAGATCTGACATCCTCGGGTCCTTCTTTCTAGCCCTTTTTCTTTGATGGCCCACATTCAAACAAGTCTTTTTTCTTTTGCTTGATTTTGACCTGAGGGGTTCATTGCCCATCTTTTGGAGCCTTTTCTTTTTTTTGGGCTTTTATTAGTACACATTTAGACAGGTCTATTCTTTTGCTGATCTGAGGGGTCATTGCCCATCTTTTGGTACCTTTTCTTTTAAGAACTCAGACCTTCAGAGGCATCCTCCTACTAAGGCAATGGGCACTTTTGATACTGCTTATTCTAACCCCTTTCATCTATTCTGGACAGAAATAAGAAGAGAATGGTATAGGGTTGACCTTTTTTTTCCAAGTGTTGCCTAGCTTTCTCTCTGATTTCCAATCATCGGATTCCGAAACCTAGGCGTGTAGTGTGTGCAGTATGATGCCAATCCTTATTTCCCTAAGTGACAAGTTGGTGCACCGAACAAGCAAGCGTTAGATGTTACCACCGTTCCATACACCTTTAGATTTTATAGATTTTTTTTGTGATTTTTGTTCTTAAGGGAAATATTTTTTGAGGTATACACCATTCCAGGGATGAGCTAGTTCTTCTCCTTCTGCATTAGTTAGCTTGTATGAATTACCAAGGTAAATAGCTGAGATTACATATGGACCCTCCCAATTAGGTTGAAGTTTGGAGCGGGGACCGCCTGGCTTAATGAATATTCTTTTAAGTACAACCTCACCAATTTCAAATTTTCTCTCCACCACCCTCTTCTAATAAATTCTTTTAAGTCTGTTCTGATAAGATCTAGCATGTTCGGCAATGGCCAACCTCCTTTCATCCAAGAGTTCGAGTTGCATGAGAAGGGAATCTCGGCGTTCATCTATTGGGATGTCTCGATCGATCTGGACTCGAAGGGAAGGGATGAGTACTTCGTATGGTACTACCACCTCCATCCCAAATGCCAAGGCATAGGGAGTTTGACCCGTTGGGGTTCGAATAGAAGTGCGGTAGGCCCATAGAGTATCAACTAACTTATCCGGCCAGTCCGCGAACTTGCTAGACTTACAAATTTTCTTAATGATTTTTATTAGAGTTTTATTTGTGGCTTATGCTTGACCATTGCCTTGAGGATAATATGGAGATGAATGATGCAATCTAATGCAATACATGTTGCAAAGGTCGCGCAGCTCCTGAGAGATGAATTGTGGTCCGTTGTCGGTGATGATGTCGCCTGGGATCCCAAACCTGGCAATGATGTTGCGTTTGATGAAGGTGCAGACTGTTGATGTCTTGATTTCCACGTATGCTTCCACTTACGCCCACTTGGTGAAGTACTCCGTTGCCGTTAAGATGAAGGATTTGGTTTTGTTTGTGTTGTTTGGGTCACCAAGGAGTCCGATAACATCAAAAGCCCACATAGTGAAAGTCCATGGGACATGAATCGAGTGAAGGGAAGATGCGGTAGAGTGAATCTTGTCGGCATGAAGTTGACATTGATGACAGTGCTGGACAAAGATCGAGCAATCTTCTTCCAGAGTAGGCCAATAATACTCTTGCCTGATGATCTTCTTGGTGAGGGCTTGGGCATTTACATGGCCTCCACATACTCCGGAATGTGCTTCCCTTAGCACCAATTCAGCCTCTTCTTCATCTACGCATCTTAATAGCACGCCGGCCAAGCTCCTTTTATAAAGCACTCCACCTAAGATGGTGTATCTCTGGGAGACTCTTCTTATGATTTTCTTCTCTTTGGCAGTTGATCCTGGTGGATATGTCTGATCCTGACAGTAATTCGCAATCTCATGATACCATGGTTTCTCACCCTCTTCTAATTCCTCCAACTCGACTAAAGATACTTCTTTCTTTTGCTCAATGTACTCCTTCCTTTCAAACTCTTCTTTAACCTTCAAGAATCGTGCATCTTCTACTGTCAGAATGGTATGCCGGTGGACATAGATCGTCCTAACCTGTCTGCCTAGTGGGATAGATAGTGAAGATGCCAGGGAAGCGAGAGCATCGACAATAATATTTTGAGCACGAGGAACATGAATGAATTCGAGTTTGGAGAATAGCTTGATGTAACAGGCGGTGAGTTCTTGGTATGGTCTGAGCCCGAGATGAGATGTGCGGAATTTGGCAAGCACCTGGCGGAGAATCAACTGACTATCACCAATCACCCTTAGTTCAGTGACACCATAGAAGTGAGCGACCTCTAGTCCGGCCAACAAGGCTTTATACTCAGCTATATTGTTTGTTGCTGAAAAATGAAGCTGAAAAGCCTGTGGAATGGTGACACCTTCGGGTGACAGAAGAACAATCTCTATCCCTCTACCCTTGGAGTTTAATGCCCCGTCAAAATATAAAGTCCATAGATTGGAAGATCGAATGGACATCAATTCTTCATCGGAGAATTCTGATTGGATAGGGTCAAAGATTGGGATAGGATGATGGGCAAGGTGTTCAGCAATCACATATCCCTTGATCGCCTTCTATTGAATGTAGGTGATGTCAAATTAAGGGAGAAAGCTCTACCAACGTGTCAACCGATTAGTCAGGACAAATTCTTGATGGGATTCATGCGAGTAATGAGATTAAACTCATGAGCCATAAAGTAGTGTTTAAGCTTCTGGACCACCCAAACTAGGGCGGTGCAGGCTTTTTCCATGGTTGTATACTTCTGCTCGCAAGGATCGAAGATCTTGGATAGATAGTACGCTGCTCTCTCTCTCCCCTCATCATCTAACTGTGCCAATACTGCTCCAAGAGATCCTTCCAAAACCAAGATATATAAGATTAAGGGTTTGCCGGGAACCGGAGGTTTGAGCACAGGTGGGCTTGACAAATATTTCTTTAAACCATAGAATGCCTCCTGCAACTTAAATCCCATCTGAATTTGGCCTTCGCCTTGGTTAACTCATAGAAAGGTTTACACCTTTGGGAGTGTTATGAGATAAACCGACAAACAAATTGTAGCCTACCGATCAACCCTCTTAGTTCTTTTAAGTTCTTTAGTGGACCCATATCAATGATGGCCTTGGCCTTGTTGGGATTGATTTCAATGCCTCTTTTGTTGACGATGAACCCAAGTAATTTTCCAGATGATACTCCAAATACACACTTCTTGGGGTTCATTTTAAGCTTATATTCCCTGGCTCGTTGCAAAACCCTTTTTAACACCTCAGCATGCTCATCTTGGGTCTGAGATTTAACCACTAGATCATCCACATACACCTCTACAAATTTATGCATCATATTACGAAATATCGCCACCATGGCACGTTGATAAGTTGCTCTGGCATTCTTTAATCCAAAAGGCATGACAACGTAGCAATAAGTTTGTAGACACGCAATTTTGGCCTAGTTGAAGAGCTTAAATTATTGTTTTCATGAGTAATATTTGAGTAACCTTTCAAGGGAACCGAGTTTTACGGAAAAATCATGTTTTTCGGCGCATTTCGAAGAAGATCAATATGCGTTGACCAGGGTCAAAGCGCCCTATATACAGGGCACCAGGCCCTGGTGCCCAATATACAGGGCACCAGGCGCCCTATATATAGGGCACCAGGCGCCCTACTTATAGGGCACCTTCACCTGATCTGACTGATTGGACAGATTGATGGGATAGTTCTGCAGATAAAGTTGCCCTCTTCTTGCCTATAAAAGGACCCACATTTAGAAGGTTTAGGGGACAACAAGGGCTTCCCTCACCTCCTCTCATCCACCACTACACATCCCAAGCCTTGCAACCCCCCTCCAAGATCTTAAACCGTCCCAAAACCATCTCCCAAAACCCAAAAAAATCATAGTTGCTTCTTGAAGGGATATTGCAGCAGAATGAAGTTACCATCTTTTGTGCTGTAGAAAGACCCCCATATGGAGGTTTGTGGACACCCCAAATCCGTCTCCCACCTCATCTCATCCACCACTACGAATCTAAGCCTTCATAGCACCCTCTCAAGCCCTTAGATTATCCCAAAATCCTTCCCCAAAAACCCAAAAACCTGCAGTTTCCTTCTTCAGAAATATGATTTTTCTCCAACTTTGAGGGCCTCTACACTCTATTTCTCTTACATCTAGTGCCAAAACACTCTTCCATTAGGTTAACTTGTGTATTGTCTGCTTGAAGAAGTCCTTTTTCCGTCTTGGAGGTCTTCCTACACTCCGGGGCGACGCCGCGAAGAAGTGAAGAAAATCTGCTGAAGCCAGTCCCTGGTGCCACGTATACAGGGCGCTTTGACTTAGGTCAACGCGCCCCATCAAGGGGACACCTGCAGAAGGCGCCCCATATATGGGGCACTAGCAGGGGCAGACCCCGTTTTGCATTTTTTTGAGTTTATTTACCTTTCCAGTTGATCTTTTACTCCCCCCTTTCATTTTAACTTTCATTAACATGTTATTTAGCATGCATTAAGCCACTCATTTGAATTTTCTTGCATATCTAAACCTTCTAAATAGGGGTTGGGATTTAGTCCCAATCCGGTTAGTCTCTTTCCTTTTGCATGTTTGAATTCAAATTTGAGCACGATACTATGCTTTCATTAGAAGTAATGAACCTTTCACTTGTTTCTATGTTTTCCTATGGACATTTTTAGGTAAATCCGATTGAGGCGGAGCTCCAACCGGATCAAAGACGAAGGACTCACTAAGCTCTTTTCTTTCGGCCGGCCGAGAGAGGAGAAGTCGAACCCAACAATCTCCCCACTTCCAAAGGTACGACGGTCATTTCTCTATTTCATTTCATTTCATTCTACCATATTTTGAAGCCTTTGGCTCCTGGCGACCACACCCACTAACATCCCATCCACCAAGTCCCCAAAACAAGCGTAGGGGCCAGAAGGGGGAGATCTACGGATATCCCGTTTCGGGTGCTTACACCTTTTGGCGACCACGGTGGGACCGACTTTGCTTTAGTGAGATCCTATTTTCTTTCCTAAGAATGTCCATTTGAAAAGCATGTTTACTTTCATTTCCATGTAAGTCATTTCCATTTCCTTACATTGTTGCTTGTTTACGTTGCTTACTACTTTCTTTGAAGTATCATCTACTTTTCTTCAAGTTTACTTGCCCTCCCTTTATCTTTTTAAAAGCATGGCAATCTGATTTTTATCTTCGTTTATCATCTTATTTCAATTTAGTATCTTGAAGATCATCCTATTTCATGCCTTGACAAATATGCTTGCCTATTTCCTTCCATGTCTAATTCCGTTCAAGTAAATTTGCTAAGCATTTCTAGCCAAGGTTAAGTGCTCCTTTCCATTTTAGTTTTTATTTTATATTATCTCATTGTCTTGTTTACTTGTTTCCTACAACATCTCATTAATCATTGTATGCTTTTATTTTCTTCTTGCTTGCTCTTTATTCCTTGACATTTCACTCGCATTTAGTTTGCATTGGGTTTTCGGCTCCTTAGGTCATCCGAGAAGGGAGGCTCTCTCCTCCCAAAGCCCCACACACCCAAACACCCCTCTTGGTGGTTGCCAACTCCTCCGGGGATTCCCTCTCGGAAGGACCGGGTAGCTTCCATCAAGACCTCCGTAAGTCCCCAGACGTGAATGATTCCCTCTTCACTGATCGGGCTGGTTGTACCATTTTATACTAAAACCCGGAGTACCTATTACCTATCGTTGTGAAAAGAGTGACAACCTTAGATTGCTCGGCGTTGTGAGAGCATAGGGTCCTACCCATTTATTTGAGTGGACAATATTTCTCTTGACAAGCCATTAATTTGAGGTTGAAATAAAAAAAATTGCGTTAATCATTCCAAGTCTTTGCTACTACTTGTTTGCAAACAAAAACTGAAAATTAAACAAAAATCCCAAAATCACCTAAAAAGAACAAAACAAAAATTTGCTTGACGTTAATTTGCTTGACAACTTGCTTGTCCGACAAATGAAAATAAAAACAAAAAAGGGGTAAAAAATCAAAAAAATAAATAAATCCTTAAGCTTTTATTTGTCAACCTTCTTTCTCTATTGTGTTTATGAATTTAAGGTCAGATCGAGTTATCGGAATGGCGGATCAAAGGTATGAGCAACTACAGTTGGAGTATGACCAATCTTATTTCTACCCTAATGCCGTATGTGCCATCATTGAACCCGAAGTTCTCCTCGAACCTAGTCAAACTTCTCCTCGACCCAATCCAAATTCACTTTGGGAGGCATTTTCTCATGCTGACCCTACCCAAATTCAGGCTATCAAAGCCATCCTCAAGGGCAAGTCGCCCGCCGACCACATTCCTCCCGAAGGTGGTCTTCACATCTCTACCCCTCGGTCGGTAGCACATCAACCCAATGTGCCCACTCATGGCCATTCTTATACCGGGCTTGTAGCCCCAATCTCTCCTCATCCGGTAGCTAATCTAGATCACCCTGATCTGAATGCCGTTGCTCCTTCTAAGCCACTAGTTCATTCCTCTAATCATCTCAACCCTACTCACCCTTTGGTGCATCCCCCAATGTACCCTTCTTATCCGGCCACTTCGGCCCATCAAATCCCAATTCCGCTGCACCAAGCACCCACTTCTCCTCCTCCTCTTAGGGAACCTTCTGTCGATCAGGCCATGATTAACAAGATCAATCGCATGGATGAGCAGTATAGAGAGCTTAGACGTTTGATCGACACAAAGGCAGCCCCTGAAATTTCTCTTCCTTCCCTCCCTACTTTTCATCTACCTCCCTCTGAGATGCCGGTATATCATCGCTACAATGGAACCAGTAATCCATTCATTCACACCAAGGACTTTCTTTATGAGTCGGTAATGTGGCAAAATGATCCAAGGGCCCTTGCTTTTCTTTTCAGAAGATCATTAGAGGGTTCAGCTTTAGAGTGGTTCTACTCGCTTGACTCTTTGGAGGCGGGTAACTCTGAAACTGTCAAAGCTAAATTTTTGCAGAGATATAAAGACAGGGTCGGGACAACATATTCCATCACTGACCTCATGGCCAAAAGAATGAGAAATGATGAAGATTTTACTAGATATGCTGATAGGTGGAGGTCCATGGCAGAAAAGCTTATTGATTCCATTTCAGAACCAGAACAAGTGAAGATGATCATCACCAATGCCACTCCAGCCTTAAAGAATATGTTGGCTTTGCATCACCCCACCTCCATGTGTGAACTCTATGAGAGGGCACGGTACATTCAAACACAGCTTAGGGACTCACCTATCACGAACTTGTTTGATCCTAGACCCCGAGCTGTCAAGAAAACCACTTTTACCACAACCGGCCCAGTGACTGAGGGCGTAGTGACAAACGAAAACCTTAACGTTGTAGGGAACCCACCTATAAATCATCAACACCAGTTCAGGAACCCTCAACAAAATCAACCATTTAGAAACCCTCGTCAACCTCAACCTCAACCTCAATTCCAGCCCCGTCAGCAACAAGCCCCGATCCCTCAGCGACCGCAAGCCCCAGTTCCCCAACCAGCGCGACAACAACTGGCCAACTACAACCAAGCACCCCCTCCCATGGCCTACGAACCCCGAAAGGTTGGACCCAAGAGGAACCATTACCCGCCTTTGCCGTACTCTCTCGTGGACATCTTTAATGCACTCATGGCGGCAGGGCAAATTGCATTGCCAAGGGAGAAGTCGGAGTGGCCTCAAAATGCCAACACAGAGCGATACTGCTTGTTCCATAGATATCCTGGGAACACCGTGGAAAATTGTTTTCAGTTCAAAGACTATGTCCACGATCTTAATGAGCAAGGTAGTATTGACTGGGACCAGATGGGGGAATACATCAGAACAGTGAAAAATCAACCTCAACGGCAGCATGCACCAGCTCAGCAGCAACAACAACAGAACCCCGGCCTGGGGATTATCCAAAACCCTTTACCTCCACATGCACCCGCACCTGGGAATCAACATGTTAATCCCATCTTGATCTCTTCCGAGGAGTATCATGATCGGGGCCAGAATTGGCAAGTCGAGAGAGCCACCTCTGCCATGCACATAAACTTACCTCACCGATCCGTCCACTCAATACCCCGAATAACAATGTCACCTAATCCCATCATATTAAACAGACCACCCATCATCCGTGCACCATCACAACCCATCATCACACCACCAGCCATTCATCTACAATCAGGACAAACCCTAATTCGCCCGGTTAATCCACCACAAACATCACCATCACTAGGACCCATCATCATCCCGCCCCGAGCAACTGAACCTTCACGACCTACCTACCCTACTATGCCTCAAACCACCATCATTACACCCATCGCAAGAGCTCCCATCATTCGACCTAACCCACCACCCACCACTACCACCCCAGCTATAGCTCCTCAACTTGCCACAGTACTTAGGAGTGGGCGCATGTTCCAAAGGGTCTTTCCCCAGGCCGGCCAATCAGGGTTGGCACCAGAAGCAGAAGAAGAACACATTGAAGAGCCATTGCCTGGGACATCCTATGACTTGTTGAAACATCTTGATAAAACCCCGGCACGGATCTCTATCTTAGAGTTGATCAAAAGATCCAAAGTCCATCAAGAGGTTCTCCAACAATACTTACAGCGAGTAATGGTAAACGAGAGCCTCCCCCCGGAAAAAATCTCATCAGTTTTGGTCCCGAGAAGTGAGTACCCGGCCCTTACATTCACAAAGGAAGAGTTGGCCGACCCAGAAATAAGGAAATGTGCCTTATGCATCACAGTCCACATCAATGGAGTAGGCATTAAGTCATGTTTAGTCGATACTAGAGCATCCATTAATGTTATGCCACCAGAAACATTACATCTTTGTGGATTCTCCAAGGAAGACATCCGGCCATCTCAAATAACAGTGACTGCATATGACAATTCAAGAAAGCCTGCCAATGGCATGATTACATTAAATGTGAAGCTTGGACCTCGAACGATCCGTTGACTTCCACATACTTGAGATGGATCCAACCTACAAAGCTATTCTGGGACGGCCCTATTTGGAAGCACTAGAGGCAGTCGCCTCCACCAATCACCAATGTCTTAAATTCCCTCACAAGGGACAAGTGATTAAGGTGACGAGCATGCCCTTAGACCATCCATCTTCTCCACCACCACCCCTTGGTTTGCCAAACGAGCCAATTTTGACAATCTTGGATCTTCCAGAAATAAGTAAGCAGCCCAGGCAAGTGTGGAGAAGGAAAAGAGAGAAAAATGAAACTATTGGTTGGCACATAATGAAGAGTTTGGGATATCGAGAGGGCCGAGGACTAGGCAAAGAACTGCAAGGCATAGCTGAGCCAATCAATCTAATGAGGTTACAACCAAAAAGCGGGGTTGGGTATGATGGAACGACAGCCAATGGTCAAAATATCAAAAGCAAATACTTTTCAGGATGCTTACAAAAGTTTTTCATCAAGAAAGAAACCATTCAACTAGCTGAGAGCAAGGAAGAACAAGAGCTGGAGCAAGACAAAAGAAGAAGAACTGACGACCCTGAAGATGACTTGTATTCAGAAATATCTCTTTTGTTTTCCACCAATGAAGAAGGGTCAAGCAATGAACCACTCCAGGCTGAACCACCTGTTGACCCACCTGAGGGTTGTATTGCCAAACCAACTCAAGGAAAAGTCCAACCAATTCCACGAGGGCCTTCCCTCATTATGTCATCTTTTAGGGCCGACGCCCCAACGCACTGTGATGCTCTCCCCGGGCTTGTTGGCCCGATCCCTATTTCTAGGCCGTCAGGCCCAACTTATGGGTCCGCGTACCCACTTGTTGCTCTTGGGCCATCGAGCCCCTCTACTGAATCCGGGCCTCTGCGCCCATTTCATCCAATTCTCGGGCCCTCAAGCCCATCTCCTAAACCCAGGCCCTCGAGCCCACATCCTCCTCTTATTGAGTCCATGAACCCACATTCTTCCATGATCATCTGGCCTACTGGCCCATCACCTCTTTCTGTCAACATTGGGCCCAAAAGCCCCCTTTGTCAAACCTTGCTCGAAGTCTTCCCCTCTTTATCAATATCTTCGCCTACTTTGGCTCTCGTAGTTGATCTCAACCCAAATCGGGCACCTGAAGCCCATTCTGTCTTTATGTTTAGCACTCCCCAAAAAAACAACGTCCTCCTCGAAAGTGAAATTTTGATCGAGGAAACATCTCAACTTGCCTAGGAAGGGAATTCGACCTAAGGAGCCACCAGATCCTTGATTGACCTTCTTTGCCCTCCATCCTCTCCAATAAATTCTACTCCATCCACCTCCTCTTCCTCCTCTTATTTACCTTCTTCTTCTTTAGGTTTAGTTTCCAATAAAAATAGAACAAAAATCAGAGGTAGGAGAGTTCCAGAAAGATACCTGCATCAGTTACCTCAGAAAAGCTTAGAATGTGCCAAGCTAACGGAATATCTAGAAAATGCGATTCAGCTGGATGAAATCCGATATGAGGAGAAAGATAACATTGATCAAACTTTGGGGGTTTCTTCCTCTCTCAGTTCAACATCACCTACATCCAACAGAAGGCAATCAAGGGACATGCAATTGCCGAACACCTTGCCCATCATCCTATCCCAATCTTTGACCCTATCCAATCAGAATTTCCCGATGAAGAATTGATGTCCATTCGATCTTCCAATCTATGGACTTTGTATTTCGATGGGGCATTAAACTTCCAGGGTAGAGGGATAGGGATTGTTCTTCTATCACAAAAAGGTGTCACCATTCCACAGGCTTTTCAGCTCCATTTTCCAGCAACAAACAATATAGCTGAGTATGAAGCCTTGTTGGCCGGACTGGAGGCCGCTCACTTCTATGGTGTCACTAAACTAAGGGTGATCGGTGATAGTCAGTTGATTCTCCGTCAAGTGCTTGCCAAATACCGCACATCTCATCCCGGGCTCAGACCATACCAAGAACTCACCACCTGTTACATCAAGCTATTCTCCAAACTCGAATTCATTCACGTTCCTCGTGCTCAAAATATTCTTGCCGATGCTCTCGCCTCTCTGGCATCTTCACTATCTGTCCCGCTAGGCAGGCAAGTTAGGATGATCTATGTCCGCCGACGTACCATTCCGGCAGTGGAAGATGCACGATTCTTGAGGGTTAAAGAAAAATTTGAAAGGAAAGAGTACATTGAGCAAAAGGAGGAAGTATCTCTGATTGAGTTGGAGGAATTAGAAGAGGGTGAGAAACCATGGTATCATGAGATTGTGAATTACTGTCAGGATCAAACATATCCACCAGGATCAACTGCCGAAGAGAAAAGAGCCATAAGAAGGGTCTCCCAGAGATACACCATCTTAGGTGGAGTGCTTTACAAAAGGAGCTTGGCCGGTATTCTATTAAGATGCGTAGATGAAGAAGAGGCTGAATTGGTGCTTAAAGAAGCACACTCCGGAGTATGTGGAGGCCATGTAAATGCTCAAGCCCTCACCAAGAAAATCATTACACAGGGGTATTATTGGCCTAGTCTGGAAGAAGATTGCTCGATCTTTGTCCGGCACTTCCATCAAGGTCAACTTCACGCCGACAAGATTCACTCTCCCGCATCTTCCCTTCACCCGATTCACGCCCCATGGCCCTTCGCTATGTGGGCTTTTGATGTTATCGGACCCCTCGGTGACCCAAACTCTACAAACAAAACCAAATCCTTCATCCTAACTGCAACAGAGTACTTCACCAAGTGGGCGGAAGCGGAAGCATACGTGAAAATCAAGGCATCAACAGTCTGCACCTTCATTAAACGCAACATCATTACCAAGTTCGGGATCCTAGGCGACATCATCACCGACAACGAACCACAGTTCATCTCCCAGGAGCTGCGCGACCTTTGCAACAGGTATTGCATCAGATTGCATCATTCATCTCCATATTATCTTCAAGGCAACGGTCAAGCAGAAGCCACCAATAAAACCCTGATAAAAATCATTAAGAAGACTTGTAAGTCTAGCAAGTTCGCGGACTGGCCAGATAAGTTAGTTGATGCTCTATGGGCTTACCGCACTTCTATTCGAACCCCAACGGGTCAAACTCCCTATGCCTTGGTATTTGGGATGGAGGCGGTAGTCCCATACGAAGTAATCATCCCTTCCCTCCGAGTCCAGATCGATCGAGATATCCCGATGGATGAACACCGAGATTCTCTTCTCGCGCAACTTGAACTCTTAGACGAAAGGAGACTAGCCGCTGCCGAACATGCTAGATCTTATCAAAACAGACTTAAAAGATTTTATCAGAAGAGGGTGGTGGAGAGAAAATTTGAAATCGGTGAGGTTGTGCTTAAAAGAATATTCGTTAAGTCGGGCGGTCCCCGCTCCAAACTTCAACCTAATTGGGAGGGTCTATACGTTATTTCGGCTGTTTATCCCGGTAATTCATATAAGCTGACTAATGCAGAAGGAGAAGAACTAGCTCATCCCTGGAATGGTGTATACCTCAAAAATATTTCCCTTAGAACAAAAATCACAAAAAAATCTATAAAATCCAAAAGTATGAAGAATAATGATAACATCTAACGCTTGCTTGTTCGGTTCACCAACTTGTCACTTAGGAAAATAAGGATAGGCATCATGCTGCACACACTACACGCCTAGGTTTCAAAGTCCGATGACTGGAAGTCAGAGAGAAAGCTAGGCAACACTTGGCAAAAGAAGGTCAACCCTGTCCCATTCTCTTCTTATTTCGGTCCTCATTGCCTTAGATGGAAGGGGTTAGAATGAGGAGTATCGAAAGTACTCATTGCCTTAGTAGGAGGATGCCTCTGAAGGTCTGACTTATTAAAAGAAAAGGTGCCAAAAGATGGGCAATGACCCCTCAGGTCAGCAAAAGAATAGACACATGTTCGAATGTGTACCAACAAAAGTCCAAAAGAAAAAGGCTCCAAAAGATTGGCAATGACCCCTCAGGTCAAAATCAAGCAAAAAAGAAGAAAGACCTGTTTGAATGTGGGCCATCAAATAAAATGGGCTAGAAGGAAGGACCCGAAGAGGTCAAAACCCGAACGGGCAATGTGGGTATTAGTAGAGAAACAAGTTCGACGTCCCTGAATTCTACTAAGGACTTACCACCAATCATCTTCCTTTTTTAACCTCAAAGGATAGGGTTGACCGACTAGGTCCAAGAAGAGCCATAGCCTATCGAAGGCGGAAGGTCAGAAGATTCCGAACAAGGCACTTTCTCACACGTGATGCCTACTCTTAACCCTTAGGTGACATGAAGGACACCTACAACAAGCAAGGCAAAGGATGAGATAGTCGTTCCCTTCACACACAAAATTTTAATACTTTAAAAACACCAAAAAATTCATAAAATCAAAAACTCTTAAAAATTAAATATCCAAAACACCAAAAGTCATAAAATTGAAAGAAATACCAAAAACATTATAAAACCATCAAAATCCAAACAAATCAAAAATTTCAAAACATCTAAAAATTGCTTTCTAGATTGGCTAGCTGCCTTTGCATTCATGTTTAATTTCAGTTTTGCATATTTTCTTTTGTGCATACCTATGTTTTTCTGTTATCTTTACCTTGATAAGGCCGATGTCCCTTGACAAAAGATCAAGGCAACTTTGCCCTCTCCTCGTAAGGGACTAAGCCAAAATAAATTTCTAATATCTTCTCTCGAGTGGATGCAGGAATAGGAGAAGGCATACCAACTTCATATCCCCAGACACTTAAAGGAAGCAAAAACAACAAAAAAATCAAAAATTGAAAAACAAAAGTGGACTACCCCGACCCCTATTAGGACTTGCATTTAGTATTGCATCTATCAAAATAAATAATATTTGAGATGTTGAAGACCTCAAGTGTAGAGGGAGCTGAGCCTGAGAACCCCTTCAACAAAATCAGTGAAGGCTCAGTCATTCCCTAGGCTTGCGGATAGGCCAAAGTTGAATATGCAGGGACGACGATTTCTTCATAGATGTCCTGATCCGTTAGATTCAACCTATATCTTCAACTATTTTCTCATACTTATTTGTATTTCTTTAAACCCAGCATGCATCATTTCATACACCAACATTCATCATCCCACCATGACCATTCCCGCTTCCTAATCCTCCCATAACCTCCTTCCAGTCCTATTATGAACGTTTTAAAAATGGTCTTTTATAGCTCCAGAGAAGGTCTTGATTTTTCAGAGAATTGATTTCTAACGGGTTTTAACAATGATTTCATCAAAACAAGAAGTTTTTCCATGTCGAACTGAACCGGTATTGTTGAGTAAAACCTTATGAATTTGAAGAACCCAACCTTGGTTGATTGGCTGTCTCCTCTTTACTTTTCGCAATTTACTGCATTTCTACCGAGTCCAGCACACCATGCAGTTCGGGTCCTGGCCGGTAACAATTCTCCCCCACGTGGGATTTTAGTTATTTACTTTCAGTACTGTTCTTCTCTTTAACCAATCAACCAGAGGGAAGGTTTTGATAAGACAAAGGGTAATCTTGGAGTCCGGTAAAGTTTTATTCCACTCTACTAGGCCAATGAGGGCGTGTCTAAATCTACACCTTGGCGTCACCTTTTAAGTCCATTACCACTTCATTCCGCTACGCCTCATTACGCTTCGCTACATTCGCCTACGTTTCATTCGTGTCATTCCCCTACAAAGCCGATGCCAAGGCGAGGCAAGCTGTAGACACGCAATTTTGGCCTAGTTGAAGAGCTTAAATTCTTGTTTTCATAAGTAATATTTGAGTAACCTTTCAAGGGAACCGAGTTTTACGGAAAAATCAAGTTTTTCGGCGCATTTCGAAGAAGATCAATATGCGTTGACCAAGGTCAAAGCGCCCTATATACAGGGCACCAGGCCCTGGCGCCCTATATACAGGGCACCAGGCGCCCTATATACAGGGCACCAGGCGCCCTATATACAGGGCACCAGGCGCCCTACTTATAGGGCACCTGCACCTGATCTGACTGATTGGACAGATTGATGTGACAGTTCTGCAGATAAAGTTGTCCTCTTCTTGCCTATAAAAGGACCCCCATTTGGAAGGTTTAAGGGACACCAAGGGCGTCCCTCACCTCCTCTCATCCACCACTACACATCCCAAGCCTTGCAACCACCCTCCAAGCTCTCAAACCATCCCAAAACCATCTACCAAAACCCAAAAAAATCATAGTTGCTTCTTGAAGGGATATTGCAGCAGAATGAAGTTACCATCTTTTGTGCTGTAGAAAGACCCCCATATGGAGGTTTTTGGACACCCCAAGTCCGTCTCCCACCTCATCTCATCCACCACTACGAATCTAAGCCTTCATAGCACCCTCTCAAGCCCTTATATTATCCCAAAATTCTTCCCCAAAAACCCAAAAACCTGCAGTTTTCTTCTTCAGAAATATGATTTTTCTCCAACTTTGAGGGCCTCTACACTCTATTTCTCTTACATCTAGTGCCAAAAAACTCTTCCATTAGGTTAACTTGAGTATTGGCTGCTTGAAGAAGTCTTTTTTACGTCTTGGAGGTCTTCCTACACTTCGGGGCGACGCCGCGAAGAAGGGAAGAAAATTTGCTGAAGCCAGTCCCTAGTGCCCCGTATATAGGGCGCTTTGACTTTGGTCAACGTGCCCCATCAAGGGGACACCTGCAGCAGGCGCCCCATATATGGGGCACTAGCAGGGGCAGACCCCGTTTTGCATTTTTTTGAGTTTATTTACCTTTCCGGTCGATCTTTTACTCCCCCCTTTCATTTTAACTTTCATTAACATGTTATTTAGCATGCATTAAGCCACTCATTTGCATTTTCATGCATATATAAACCTTCTAAATAGGGGTTGGGATTTAGTCCCAATCTGGTTAGTCTCTTTCCTTTTGCATGTTTGAATTCAAATTTGAGCACGATACTATGCTTTCATTAGAACTAATGAACCTTTCACTTGTTTCTATGTTTTCGTATGGACATTTTTAGATAAATTCGATTGAGGCGAAGCTCCAACCGGATCAAAGACGAAGGACTCACTAAGCTCTTTTCTTTCGGCTGGCCGAGAGAGGAGAAGTCGGAACCCAACAATCTCCCTACTTCCAAAGGTACGAGGGTCATTTCTCTATTTCATTTCATTTCATTCTACCATATTTTGTAGCCTTTGGCTTCTGGCGACCACACCCACTAACATCCCATCCACCAAGTCCCCAAAACAAGCGTAGGGGCCAGAAGGGGGAGATCTACGGATATCCCATTTTGGGTGCTTACAAAGTTCTCCAAGGTGTAGTGAATGAGGTCTTCCCTTGATCTTCTTCTTCTAACGTAGCAATAAGTTGCTCTGGCATTCTTTAATCCAAAGGTTTCATATCCAGCTGTGTTATCAACAAGAACATCAATATGAGGAAGGGGGGAATCATCTTTCGGACACGCTTGGTTTAAGCCCTGAAGTCAATGCAAATTCGAACCTTTCCATCCTTCTTCATGACCGGGACTATATTTGCCACCCATTGCGGATAAATAGCGACTCTAATGAATTTTGCTTGGTGTAACTTATTGACCTCTTCCTTTATCTTCAATGCTATGTTTGGGTGGAATCTTCTTAACTTTTACTTGACCGGGGTAGCTCTGGGTTTTAAAGTTAATCGATGCTCTACCAATGACTTGTCTAGCCCCGGCATATCTTCGTATGTCCAAGCAAACATGTCTTTGTATTCTTGTAGTACCCCCATTAGATTCTGTTCTTCTAAAGGGGTGAGGTTGGCACTGATGAAGATATTCTTAGGATCTTCCAGTGTTCTAGGATTAAGTTTCTTAGTTGGTTCATCCACCATGGCTGATGGCTCTTCAAATCTCTTTAATCCGGATGCATAAGCATCTGCCAAATCCTCCTCTTCATCCTCAATGTCAGGATCCTTTTCCGACACAACCTCATAGACCCCTAAAGTTTGATCAATGTTGTCCTTCTCCTCATATCGGATTTCATCCACAGTTGGATTGCATTTTCTATATACTCCGGTAGCTTGGCACATTCTAAGCTTTTCTGAGCTAACTGATGTAGGTATCTTTCTGGAACTCTCCTACTTCTGATTTTTGTCCTATTTTTATTGGAAACTAAACCTAAAGAAGAAGAAGGTAAATAAGGGAAGGAAGCGGAGGTGGAGGGAGTGGAATTTATTGGAGAGAATGGGGAGCAAAGGAGGTCAATCAAGGATCTGGTGGCTCCTTGAGGCGAATGCCCTTTCGAGGCAAGTTGAGATGTTTCCTCGATCGAAATTTGTGTTCCGCGGTATCCGGGATCGAAGGATGCACCGGATTTCACTACTTCATCTGCTGCCCCAGGACAACTAATGTAGGCTGGAGGACCTCAACAAGTAAAAGCCATATATTTACTCAGACAAAACCAATTCAATCAACCAGATATGCCAATTATCAAGTCATGCACAACCATTCCATTATTTCAACTATTTATGCAATAGACCCAATCAGGAACATCATGCTAATATACCAAGTCATGCAGAACAAATTACCATGATTTACAATTTCATGTAATAGACCCAATCAGAAAAGAATATGCAACATAATTGGGCATATTAACTTCAATTAATCACAATTCCAAATCAATTAATCAAATAATGCACTTTACATGATCAGACAACTAATAATATTAATTAACCACGTTCCATAATTATCATGCCATCAATTTCCATTCCAATATAAATATTAATGATTTAAGATCATTCTACACATGAATCAGATACAATTATAATCATAAAAGGTCATAAATCATTTCCATATAACATGTCATTCATAACATAAATCGGGTATAAATATAATCATAACAGGTCATAAATCTAATTTTATGAATTAATACAGCCAATCTAATTAATCATCACAATATATCTAATTTAATAATTTACTAAACCACATTAATTCAAAATTATATCCAACTAATGCAAATCATGAAACTATGCATGAATGACATGATAAACATCTAACTAATCACATGCAGACAATTAAATACATAACCATCATTTATTCATCATTTTTTAACTAATAATCTAATAATCTTATTTTAACACATTAATTACAATATCATGTGCTAAGGATGAGTAGGGACGCCTACCTCGAAGAGATCGGTAAATTCCCACGTCCAAGAACCCAAGCCAGATTAGTCACGAGGCGACCGAGGCAATGGTGATACCCAATTGTCCTCCAATCCTAAAAGCATTAAAAATGATAACTAGATTAATTAAAATACTCAATTTGATTAATAAAATAATTTATAGAGAGAGAAATAGGAGAGAGAGAAATAGGAGAGGAAGAGAGAGAGCGCATAGAGGAGAGAGAGGAGAGAGAGAGAGAGAATAGTGCGGGAGAGAGAGAGAGAGTGCGCAGGGGGAGGAGATAGGAGGAAAGAGAGGAGGGGGAGAGAGAGAGCGAGCGGGGGAAAGAGCGCGTGGGTGGGGGAGGAGACGGACGGACGGCGCATGCGCCGTCCTCCCGGCCGGCGCAAGGCGCCGCGGCGTGGCCGTGCGGGAGGCGCGGCATCACCCGCGCGCACGGGTTCGCGCGGGGAAACCCGCTGGGCTGGGAGAAAAGAGCGGGAGGGGGGAGAAGAGAGAGAGAGAGCGGGAGCCCGAGGGAGAGCGGGAGAGGGGAGCGCGCGGCGGAGGGTGAAGCGCGGCGGCGACAGCGGTCGACGGCGGCCCTCGGCAACGCCGCAACGGCGGAAGAAGAAGAAGAAGAAGAAGAGGCGCTGTGGCGACAGTGGCGGTCGACGGCGGAAGAAGAAGAAGAAGAAGAAAAAGAAGAAGAAGAAGAAGAAGAAGAGGAGGAGGAGGAGGAGGAGCGATGGGGGGTGCGAGCGGGATGCGGCTCTGATCGTGACGGCGGCGACGTCCCCGGCCAAGAGAAAAGAGAAGAAGGAGAAGGAGAGGAGGAGAGATGGTCGCGGTGGCGACCTCACCCGAGGGGAAGGAGAAGCAAAGAGGGGGGAGAGCGGCGGGGGCGTGGTGGCGACCGCGTGTTGGCGCCGGACGCGGGGCAGAGAAGAAGAAGAGGAGGAAGGGGGGCGACAACGCGGGCGGCTGAAGGGGGATGGAGGCGATGGTGGCTCGCTGGCGCGACGTGGGTGACGACGATGGGAGGAGATGGAGCGGGGTGTCGACGACAACGCTAGAGAGGGGAGGGGGGGGGGAGAAGAAATCGGAGGAGAGGGAGGCGGTGGGAAGCTTCGGGAGGCAGGGGAGGCGGTGGAAATGGAGGCGGTGAGAGAGAGAAGATTCAAGAGTGTTTTTGTTTTTGTTTTTTTTTTAAACACCGGATGTTACATCTTCCCTCCTCACAAAAAATTCGCCCTCGAAATTTTCAATCAAGACTTCTTAGAAAAGGATGAGTATGAGAATATCTACACTCTTTATCTAATCTATCTATTCCTCTATCTTATTTCTAATCTACCTATCTAGATATCCATTTCATCAATCTACCTATCTATCATACTCATCCTTCTATCTATTTACCTGCCTATCCACATATCTACCAATCTATCTATCTCCTATCCATAAATCTAATCGCCTATTCCTCATCTAATAACTAATTCTATCCTCTATCCTCTATACCCAATCCAATAATCCATGTCAAATCATCGACTCTCTCTAATCCAAATCGATTACATAAACTCGGACTAGTCAAAATAGACCTTAAGGACGAGTCGAGTTCATGCTCTATTACCAAGCTCAAACATATAATTCCAACCTCAAATATATAATTCAAACCCTCATTCAAGTTTAAGATCATCAATTTCCAAAAGGACCGATTTTCATTCATCCAAACCGACATCCTATACCCAGGCAGGTCAAAATAGACATTCCGGCTGGGTTATTGCTCTGATACCAACCTTTTGCCACGTGCCCCCCCCTCCACCGCCTCACCGTTGCCGCCTCACTGCCTCAGTCCGCCATCGTCGACGCCGTCGCCACTGTCCCGCGTGGTCCGGCTCCTCTTCCTCTCTGTTTCTTCTTCTTCTTCCTCTTCTTCCGCCATCGCGGGCGTCGCCAAGGGCCGCCACCGACGTAGTCACCGTCTTCGTCAACCGCCGCCGCGGTAGTCTACCCCTCTCTCTTTCCCCTCCGGCGTAGCAGCCGGCGCCGCACCCCCGCCGCTCCTCTTCTTCTTCTTCTTCTTCTTCTTCTTCTTCTTCTTCTTCTTCTTCTTCTTCCGCCGTCACGGCGTCGCGAGGGCCACCGTTGACCGCCGCTGCCGCCGCCGCACTTCCTCCTCCGTCACGCGCCCCTCCTTCCTCTCTTCCTCTTCTTCTTCTCCTTCTTCTTCCCCCGCCTCCGGCCGCCGTGGGTGGCGCCGCACCCCGCCTCCTTGCCGCCCTCCTCTCTCCCCTGGTTTTCTCTCTGCTTTTTCTCCCCGCCTAGCGGGTCTGCCGCGCGAACCCGCAAGCGCGGGTGATGCTGCGCCTCCCGTGCGGGCCATGCCGCGGCGTGTGCCGTCCGTCCATCCGTCCCTTCCTCCCACTCGTTCTCTCTCTCCCTCCCTCTTACTCTCTCTCTCACGCACTCCCTCCTCTCTCTCCTCCTGTCCTCCCCCCCTGCGCCCTCTCTCTCTCTCTCCTGCCGCACTCCCTCTCTCTCTGTCGCACTCTTCTCTCTCTCTCTCTTGCACTCTCTCTTTCTCTCTCTTGTTCAGCCCTCTCTCTATAAATTATTTTATTTATCTAATTGAGTATTTTAATTAATCTAGTTATCATTTTTAATACTTTTAGGATTGGAGGACAATTCGGTATCACAATTGCCTCGGTCGCCTCGTGAGTAATCCGGCTTGGGTTCTTGGACATGGGAATTTACCGATCTCTTCAAGGTAGGCATCCCAACTTTTCATAGCATCTCGATATTTTATTTAAAATTTTAAAATGTGATTATTAGATAAATAGTTAAAAATTAGTTATTAAATGGTAGTTTAATTATTTGATTGTCAGATAGATTCATTTAAATGTCATTCATGTTATTCATGCATAATTTTAGTTTTCTTCATGGCATGCATTAGATAGTGATAATTATGTTTGATCATGGGTTAGTAATTATCAGAAGTTAGTTAGATATGATCATGATTAAATGTGTTGATTGTATTAAATTATGAAAATGGAATTATAATTCTTTTATAATCATATTTATATCCTATCCATGTTATGAATGACCTTGATTTATTTAAGTTAATTGAGATAACTTTGGAATTGCTTGATAATGAAGGAATATGGTTGATTAACATTAATAGATGCATAATCATGTAACATGTATCATTTTATGAATTGATATTGAATCGTGATCAATTAAAGTTAACCTATATAATTATGTTGCATATTTATGATTGGGTCAATTGCATGAATTTAAGTGTAATTGAATTATGTGCATGATTGCATATCGTTTCGAATTGGGTTTGTTGCATTGAAATGTGAATTGAGGAATTGTTCTGCATGACTTGATATTATGTATATCTGGTTCAGTGAAATGGAAAATGTGTTTCAGTAATTCTGGTTATTTGTTTTGTTGAATTTATAATGTCTGAGTAATTATATGGCTTTTACTTGTGAAATATTATTGATGCTGTGATGCACATGATATAATATTTACTCCTCTGGCCTATTTTAGTGGTCCTGGGGCAGCAGATGAATTAGATTGATCCGGTGCATCCTTCGATCCCGGATACCACGGTTTATCCTAAGTACACCCTGCCTAGGTGTACTATGGGATTTAGCATTACTATATGGTACTTCTAGGAGGACATATTTTTTTGGGAAGTGCTAAACATAAAGATAGAATGGGCTTCAAGTGCTCGATTTGGGGTGAGATCAACTACAGTAGCCAAAGTGCGGAGATATTGATAAAGAGGAGAAGACTTCGAGCAATGTTTAATAGAGGGCACTTTCGGGCCCAATGTTGATAGAAAGAGGTGATGGGTCAGTAGGCTGGATGATCATGGAAGAAGGTGGGCTTATGGACCCAATAAGAGGAGGATGCGGGCTCGAGGGCCTGGGTTTAGGGGATGGGCTTGAGGGCCCAAGAGTTGGAGAAAATGGGCACAAAGGCCCGAATTTAGTAGAGGGTCTTGATGGCCCAAGAGCAACAATTGGGTACACGGACCCATAAGTTGGGCATGGGGGTCCAGAAATAGGGATCATGCCAAGAAGCCCGGGGAGAGCATCACAGTGAGCTGGGGTATGGGCCTCAAAAGATGAGATAATGAGGAAATGCCCTCTTGGAGTTAGTTGGACTTTTCCTTGAGTCGGTTTGGCAATATAACCCTCGAGTGGGTCAACAGGTGGTTCGGCCTGGAGTGGTTCATTACTTGACCCTTCTTCATCGGTGGAAAACAAAAGAGATATTTCAGGATACAAGTCATCTTCAGGGTCGACAGTTCTTCTTCTTTTGTCTTGTTCCAACTCTTGCTCTTCCTTGTTCTCAGCCAGTTGAATGGTTTCTTTCTTGATGAAAATCTTTTGTAAGCATCCATAAAAGTATCTTTTTTTGAAATTCTGACCATTCGTAGTCGTTCCGTCATACCCAACCCCGCTTTTTGGTTGTAACCTAATTAGATTGATTGGCTCAACTATGCCTTGCAGTTCCTTGCCTAGTCCTTGGCCTTCTTGGTATCCCAAACTCTTCATTATATGCCACCCAATAGTTTCATTTTTCTCTCTTTTCCTTCTCAACACTTGCCTTGGCTGCCTACTTATTTATGGAAGATCAAAGATTGTCAAAATTGGCTCATTTGGCAACCTGAGGGGTGGTGATGGAGAAGATGGATGATCTAGGGGCATGCTAATCACCTTAATCACTTGTCCCTTGTAAGGGAATTTAAGGCATTGGTGATTGATGGAGGAGACTGCCTCTAGTGCTTCCAAATAGGGACGTCCCAGAATAGTTTTGTATGTCGGATCCATCTCAAGCATGTGGAAATCAATAGTGATTGTTCGGGGTCCAAGCTTCACATTTATTGTAATCATGCCATTGGTAGGCTTTTTCGAATTGTCATATGTGGTCACTGTTATTTGAGATGGCCAGACATCCTCTTCAGAAATTTCACAAAGACGTAATGTTTCTGGTGGCAAAACATTAATGGAGGCTCTGGTATCGACCAAACATGACTTAATGCCTACTCCGTTGATGTGGACTGTGATGCATAAGGCACATTTCCTTATTTCCAGGTCGGCCAACTCTTCCTTTGTGAATGTAAGGGCCAGGTACTCACTTCTCGGGACCAGAACTGATGAGATCTTTTCTGGGGGGAGGCTTTCGTTCATCATCACCCGTTGTAAGTATTGTTGGAGAACCTCTTGATGGACTCTGGATCTTTTGATCAACTCTAAGATAAAGATCCGTGCCGGGGTTTTATCAAGATGTTTCAACAAGTCATAGGATGTCCCAGGCAACGGTTCTTCGATGTGTTCTTTTGCTTCTGGTACCAACCTTGATTAACCGGCCTGGGGAAAGACCCTTTGTAACATGCGCCAACTCCTGAGTACTGTGGCAAGTTGAGGAGCTATAGTTGGGGTGGTAGTGGTGGGTGGTGGGTTAGGTCGAATGATGGGAGCTCTTGCAACAGGTGTAATGATGGTGGTTTGAGGCATAGTAGTGTAGGTTGGTTGTGAAGGTACAGTTGCTCGAGGTGGGATGATGATGGGTCCTAGTGGTAGTGATGTTTGTAGTGGGTCAACTTGGTGGATTAGGGTTCGTCCTGGTTGGAGTTGTATGGCTGGTGTGTAGACACGCAAAATTGGCATGATTCGGAGCCCCAGACTCTTATTCCATAGGTGATATCTTTTATTTGACCATTATTTGATCCGGATTACCTCGTGGAGATGAGCTAAGACACTGGTGGAGCCCCTTATGACTTGGGAATGGACCGATGATTTTTGAAACAATGCCGTAACCTTCTGTTGGCATAAAATTTTTCCGCTTAGCTTGCTTGATACAAGTTTCAGCAATGCCGAAGCCGGTGCAGAAATTTTGACCCAGATTCAGAAAATTCATGAATAGATAATGTAAGCAAGCTCTGGAAATGCCTTGGCATGGCTTTACATGCTACAAATGGCCAAGATAATGTGCTCATTGCATAGCCCTGGTCAAGAGTTTTGCAACGATGCCCAAAACATGGAAAATGGACACCGAAAGGCCGAAATGACCATTTTGCCCCCGACACTTTGGGACAAATTGGGACTCTAACAAGGAATTCCAACTTTGCCACATTTTCAAGGTTGGATAGAGCTAGGCAAAGCTCGAAACGGATCGAAAATCCGACCCCCGGATGAAGAGATATGCAAGAAAGAGCAAATCCGGACGGAAAGCCGTATGTTGTCGCACCAGGGGCATAATGGTCCGATTAGCTCTAGATCGACCCATGGGCTGAAAATTTAAATTTTCATGACCCAAAACTTTGATCTCATGAATATTGATGCATGCAAAAAAAATTTGGCCAATGGGAAAAGGTAATTGCGCTCAATTACAGTTTTCGGCATTATCGTCGTTCGAGATCGCACCGATCGGAGAAACTAGCTAAATCAGAAGATATGTTGCAATTCAAGTGATCTCAACCACACATCAGGATGGAGGATAAGATCAATGGCCATCAGGGCATGATTTGGAATTTTTTTAAAGTCAATTTGGGATTTATTTAATTGTTTTTGGCCGAAATTAATGCTAACCAATGGATCGGGAACCTGTCTTGGCCGAACCTACCATCCTCCCTCATCTGATGGGTGTGAAAACAGCCCTAAAAAGTAGGGGAGGGTGCGCAAGGCTTTCCGAACTCTCTCCATCGCTCTTTGGTTTATCATTATCTCATCCTCAACCACCTCAACTTCCCATGGCTTATCCTTATCACCCTCAACCACTCCCTTGGTTTATCTTCATCCTAACTAATCCTAAAACTAACCAATCCTATCCTCATCCAAGCCCTGGCCGAACCAGCCATCTTACCACATGTCATGTGCACACACCTCCTTGAAAGTAGGAGAAGGTGCACACCCTTCTCTCCCTCTCTTTCTAGTTGGCGCACAATCATCCTCAACAACCAACTATGGGTTATCCTTATCATCTGTTAACCCCGCCCAAAAAAGGGGGGTGATTGTGGCCATGTGATACCATGGACCTAACCGACCAGTAAGAACATCAAACATGATCGTCATACTCTTCAAATACAAGAAAGCGCAGGATATGCTAAATTAATCAGATCTGGTCGGCGCGAATCAGCATGATAATATGAAATACAAATGTCATCTTCTTTTAGGTCGAACGCCAACGGTCCTCCAACGGAGGGGTCGACGATGACCTTATCTATTCATTAAGCCCCGTCATGAACCGTTCAGTCCAGCCCATCCATGGAAAATAGTCCATCGGTTTCAGTCCCACATTAAACAAGCTATTACCACTCCATATTTTAACAAGCTAAGGGAAAGATCAAGGCACATGGAACAGGGCTGTAAGCTGATGTAAAAAAAAGGAGGAACAGATAGAACAAAGTACAAACGATAAGGGCTCACAGTCAAAGACGTAGCCGACTCGGTTGGTGGTCGAGCACCACCCCGAAAGCCCAGGGACAACACTGCCTTGAACTGTCGAGGCCTAGAACTCCAAAGAAGCCCCCTCCTATAGTTGGGGGTCAAGCAGTTGGAGACAGAAGCCATCTCCTGTGCATAAAAAACAACAACAACACACACACACACAAGATGGCATTAAACATTAACCAAAAAAAAGAAGGAGAGGCTACAATTAGAATCCGAGACGAAAAATGAATGATGACAGGAGGGCAAAGAGACATCCGACAGACCCAAACCTGAGGCCGGCAGGTCATCGAAGGGCTTTCAAAAAAAACATAAAAAGGGGGAAGACGTAGAATGAAGGGGAAAGGCCCTCACCTCGACCCAACAATGTGAAATAAGCCCGGTTAGCTTTCTCCAACCTTGGAAGAAGAACGGAGAGCCAGATGACCTCCACGCGCGACGGCCGTGCCCCCCTCTCCGGCGCCGTGACAGTCCGCCTACCGACTGACGGATGGAGAAGAGGCAGCAAGCGGCTGGCGCAGCCTACCCCCAGGAAGGCACGGGGAAGCCGACGAGCTCGCACAGAGCTAGGGATGTGGTAACAAGCAAGCCAGAAGTCTGCAAGAGAGACGACGGAAAGAGAAGCTCTGAGGGAGGGAGTTCCCGCGAAGCCTGACCTGAAGGATGGTCCTCATCGCGATTGCCGCGGAAGAACCAGAAGCCGAAGGTGCTGGGCGGCCGCAAGGAAGACCACGGGGAGGAAGATCCCCATCAATAAAAGCACTGCGGAATAAGCCTCCACAACGATCGAAGGACAGCAGGAGAGGCGTCCCAAGAAGCTTGAACGAGCCAGTCAGGAGCTTGCCAGGGGAGCTCTGAGAAAAGAAGTCACCACAAGATCACCGGGGAGCTTGCGGAAGCCAATAGACGACGAGTCTGGAAGGGGGAAACTCCTGTCGCGTTCGGTAGTCGGCGTGCTCTGCCTGCTGCACCGGCGCTCTGCTGCACCTCCAGGCTGCCCGTAGGACGGAGGCGAGCGCCAGAGGGGCGGAAAGTCCGGGTTGCCCCTTCGCGTAGCTTCCCACGGTGAGGAGTCTGCCGCACACTCCCTCCGGCCTCTCTCTGTCGGGATGCGCGGGTTGGTTTGGCCGGCTAGGTGATTTTGACCTTGGTCAAAATCGAGTGGGCTTGTGGGCTAATGCCGTGCCACGAACCCCCCGGTGAAAAATAAACGAATAAACGACATCAACCCGGCCACGACGGCACGCTGCACTATCCATACATGGTCGATTTTGACCAAAGTCAAAATAAAAAGGGGAGGAGCATTACGTGCTACCTTTTATTAGCAAAAAAAAAATAAATGGAAAGAAAAATAAGTGATGGTATCGTCCAATAAAAAAAATAAAAAAAAAAGAATGAGATGATATCTGTTTGACGAAAAAATATGTATATAGAAAAGAGAAAAAAAGAAGAAAGAAAGGATGATAATTAGAATACGTAGAGGGGGAGAAAGCCTTGTTAAAAAAAGAGAAGAAGAAGAAGAAGAAAGAAGAAGAAGAAGAGAAAAGAAAGAAGAATAAAAGAAGGGGGGGGGGAAGAAGATCGGCAAAACAAAATAATAAAAGCAGAAGAAAGAAGAGAAAAAGAAGAAAAGAAAAGGAGAGTAGAAAAAAATACTAAGCGTTGAATTATGTCATGAATTAAATGAAGAGCTTTTTTGATCAAATGGGCCACTAACTTGGATCTCATTGGGCCGAACTTGCTTCTTAACATATCCAAGTTTGTTGGAATTTTTAGAGAGATTAGGATCCCTCTAATGAGCCCCAAATGGGCTTAACTAATGTTGATTTATCCATTGGACCCATGCACATACATATGGGCCTTTATTTTGGCCATTTGGGCCCCAATTTTTCAAGGAGGGAAGGCCCAAAAGCTGTCCCAAATGGGACATCCGAAAATCCTCTTGCAAGGTGATTTGGGGGACATTTTGTGTAATTGGCCACCCCAACCCTCCATAAAGGTGACCAAAGCCCAAAATACCCTCACCTTTTTCCCTCACACCCACCATAAAGCAAAAAGCATGGTGAAGTATTTCCAAAGTTACCCTCCCCTCACCTCACACCATCAAAAACAAGGAAAAGTTGGGGCATTTTGGGGACCAAAATGCCCCTCTCTTTCGGCATATAAAAAACCAAGAAATCCTCTTGGATAGGAGGGAGGCAACATTTCCCCCCCCACCCCAATGTGTTTCACGTAGAGAGCTCAAGGCTCTATAGGCTTCTCCAAGGGAGGCTCCAAAGAGAGGAAAGGGGGCTCCAATCAAGTGGTCCATCAAGTGGGTTCACCAAGAGGGTTCATCAAGAACCATCAAGGCAATCAATCAAGCTTCATCAATTAGTCAAGGAAGCTCAAGAAGAGGTTCAAATTGAAGGCATCAAGAATTTGGCTAAGTCCCAAGGCACTCTAAGGAGGAAACTCAAGGCCCAATTACATCATCTCAAAGCCCAATGGGCAATGAAGATACCAATCACAACAAGGCCCATTAACATGGGACTTAGGCCCATTAAGGCTCTCAAAGCCCAATTGACCATATTCAAAGGAAGCTCAATACCATGTGACTCCATTCCAAGTGCATCAAACTCGGTCCATTAAGGCCCAATCCGGTTTTAACCGAGATGAGCATGAGATCGATCCAAGGCCCATTAACATGGAAAGTGGGCCTATTAAGTCCATGATGACCAAAACTCCAACTAAGCCCACATGAACAAAAATCCAACTCCACTATGAAAGAGAAAACCTCCCAACGGTTGGAAAGAGAAAACCCCCAACGGTTGGTGGAGGAAAGAGAAAACTCCCAACGGACCATCAAGACCCGCCAACTCGGTCAATCCCCAATCGGGAAATACCGACTAGCGGATGAGAGGGAAACCCCCAACGGTTGGTGGAGGAAAGAGAAAACCCCAACGGTTGGAAAGAGAAAACCCCCAACGGACCATCAAGACCCGCCAACTCGGTCAATCCCCAATCGGGAAATACCGACTGGCGGATGAGAGGGAAACCCCCAACGGTTGGTGGAGGAAAGAGAAAACCCCCAACGGTTGGAAAGAGAAAACCCTCAACGGTTGGTGGAGGAAAGAGAAAACTCCCAACGGACCATCAAGGCCCGCCAACTCGGTCAATCCCCGATCGGGAAGTACCGACTGGTGGATGAGAGAGAAAACCCCAACGGACCATGAAGACCGCCGACTCGGTCAATCCCCGATCGGGAAGTACCAAATGGCGGGTGAAAGAGAAAACCCCCAACGGTTCAATAAAACCCCCCAACGAACCATCAAGGGTCATTAATCCGGTTAATCCCCGATCGGGAAATACCGAGTAATGGGTGGAAAGTCCAATGCCCATTAATCCGGTTAATCCCCGATCGGGAAATACCGGATAATGGATGAAAATTCCAAATCCCATCAAATCGGCTCGCTCCCAAACGGGCAATGCCGAGAAACAAAAGTCCAAGGCCCATTAATCTGGTTAATCCCTGATTGGGAAATACCGGGTGGTGGATGAAAATTCCAAGACCCATTAATCCGGTTAATCCCCGATCGGGAAATACCGGATAATGGATGAAAATTCCAAATCTCATCAAATCGGCTCGCTCCCAAATGGGCAATGCCGATGAACAAAATTTCAAGGCCCATTAATCCGGTTAATCCCCGATCGGGAAATACTGGGTAATGGATGAAAATTCCAAGGCCCATTAATTCGGTTAATCCCCGATCGAGAAATACCGGGTAGTGGATGAAAATTCCAAGACCTATTAATCCGGTTAATCCCCGATCGGGAAATACCGGATAATGGATGAAAATTACAAATCTCATCAAATCGGCTCGCTCCCAAACGGGCAATGCCGATGAACAAAATTTCAAGGCCCATTAATCCTGTTAATCCCCGATCGGGAAATACCGGGTAGTGAATGAAAATTCCCAGACCCATTAATCCGGTTAATCCCCGATCGGGAAATACCGGATAATGGTTGAAAATTCCAAATCCCATTAAATCGGCTCGCTACCAAATGGGTAATGCCGAGAAACAAATTTCAAGGCCCATTAATCTGGTTAATCCCCGATCGGTAAATACCGGGTAATGGATGAAAATTTCAAGCCCCATTAATCCGGTTAATCCCCGATCGGGAAATACCGGGTAATGGATGAAAATCCCAAATTCCATCAACTCGGCTCGCTCCCAAACGAGCAATGCCGACAAACAAAATTTCAAGGCCCATTAATACAGTTAATCCCTGATCGGGAAATACCGGGTAATGGATGAAAATCCCAAATTCCATCAACTCGGCTAGCTCCCAAACGGGCAATGCCGAGAAACAAAATTTCAAGGCCCATTAATTCGGTTAATCCCCGATCGGGAAATACCGGATAATGGATGAAAATTCCAAATCCCATTAAATCGGCTCGCTCCCAAATGGGTAATGCCGAGAAACAAATTTCAAGGCCCATTAATCTGGTTAATCCCCGATCGGTAAATACCGGGTAATGGATGAAAATTTCAAGGCCCATTAATCTGGTTAATCCCCGATCGGGAAATACCGGGTAATTGATGAAAATTTCAAGCCCCATTAATCCGGTTAATCCCCGATCGGGAAATACCGGGTAATGGATGAAAATCCCAAATTCCATCAACTCGGCTCGCTCCAAAAAGAGCAATGCCGACAAACAAAATTTCAAGGCCCATTAATACAGTTAATCCCCGATCGGGAAATACCGGGTAATGGATGAAAATCCCAAATTCCATCAACTCGGCTAGCTCCCAAACGGGCAATGCCGAGGAACAAAATTTCAAGGCACATTAATCCGGTTAATCCCCGATCGGGAAATACCGGGTAATGGGTGGAATGTCCAAGGCCCATTAATCAGGTTAATCCCCGATCGGGAAATACCGGGTGATGGATGAAAATTTCAAGCATCATCAAGTTGGCCAGCCCCCAAACGGGTGATGTCGAAAAACAAAACTCCAAGACCCATTAATCTGGTTAATCCCTGATCGGGAAATACCGGGTAGTGGATGAAAATTCCAAGACCCATTAATTCGGTTAATCCCCGATCGGGAAATACCGGGTAATGGATGAAAATTCCAAACACCATCAACGCAACTTGCTCCCAAACGGGCAATGCTGAGAAACAAAAGTCCAAGACCCATTAATCTGGTTAATCCCTGATCGGGAAATACCGGGTAATGGGTGGAAAGTCCAAGGGCCATTAATCCGGTTAATCCCCGATCGGGAAATACCGGATAATGGATGAAAATTCCAAATCCCATCAAATCGGCTCGCTCCCAAACGGGCAATGCCGAGAAACAAAAGTCCATGGCCCATTAATCTGGTTAATCCCTATTTGGGAAATACCGGGTGGTGGATGAAAATTCCAAGACCCATTAATCCGGTTAATCCCCGATCGGGAAATACCGGATAATGGATGAGAATTCCAAATCTCATCAAATCGGCTCGCTCCCAAATGGGCAATGCCGATGAACAAAATTTCAAGGCCCATTAATCCGGTTAATCCCCGATCGGGAAATACTGGGTAATGGATGGAAATGGCAAAGCCTATTAATGCGGTTAATCCCCGATGGGGAAATACCGGGTAGTGGATGAAAATTCCAAGACCTATTAATCCGGTTAATCCCCGATCGGGAAATACCGGATAATGGATGAAAATTACAAATCTCATCAAATCGGCTCGCTCCCAAACGGGCAATGCCGATGAACAAAATTTCAAGGCCCATTAATTTTGTTAATCCCCGATCGGGAAACAAATTTCAAGGCCCATTAATCTGGTTAATCCCCGATCGGTAAATACCGGGTAATGGATGAAAATTTCAAGGCCCATTAATCTGGTTAATCCCCGATCGGGAAATACCGGGTAATTGATGAAAATTTCAAGCCCCATTAATCCGGTTAATCCCCGATCGGGAAATACCGGGTAATGGATGAAAATCCCAAATTCCATCAACTCGGCTCGCTCCAAAACGAGCAATGCCGACAAACAAAATTTCAAGGCCCATTAATACAGTTAATCCCTGATCGGGAAATACCGGGTAATGGATGAAAATCCCAAATTCCATCAACTCGGCTAGCTCCCAAACGAGCAATGCCGAGAAACAAAATTTCAAGGCCCATTAATCCGGTTAATCCCCGATCGGGAAATACCGGGTAATGGGTGGAAAGTCCAAGGCCCATTAATCCGGTTAATCCCCGATCGGGAAATACCGGGTGATGGATGAAAATTTCAAGCATCATCAACTTGACCAGCCCCCAAACGGGTGATGTCGAAAAACAAAAGTCCAAGACCCATTAATCTGGTTAATCCCTGATCGGGAAATACCGGGTAGTGGATGAAAATTCCAAGACCCATTAATTCGGTTAATCCCCGATCGGGAAATACCGGGTAATGGATGAAAATTCCAAACACCATCAACTCAACTTGCTCCCAAATGGGCAATGCCGAGAAACAAAAGTCCAAGACCCATTAATATGGTTAATCCCTGATCGGGAAATACCGGGTAATGGGTGGAAAGTCCAAGGCCCATTAATCTGGTTAATCCCCTATCGGGAAATATCGGGTGATGGATGAAAATTTCAAGCATCATCAACTCGGCTAGCCTCCAAATGGGTGATGCCAAGAAACAAAAGTCCAAGGCCCATTAATCCAGTTAATCCCTAATCGGAAAATGCCAGATAATGGATGAAAAAATCTCCAAGCCCCGTTAAGTCGGTCAAGTCCCACTTCGGGAAAATACCGCTAACGGATGATGAAGACCCGTTAGGTCGACCAAGCCTCATTCCGAGGAAATGTTGCCTAATGGATATCAAATCAGTCAAATCATGAAGCCCCGTTAAGTCGGTCAAGTCCCACTTCAGGTAAATACCACTTAGAGGATGATGAAGACCCGTTAGGTCAACCAAGCCCTATTTCGGGCAAATGTTAGCTGGCCCTAAAGCTCATTCAAGGAAATACATGTATAAAAGAAACAAAAGTCAAGAAAGTTGGCATGTATATTCATTCAATCAAGAAAAAAAAAGACTGAACATACGATCATTTTTCAACATTCAAATTCGCCTTGCAGATATGTTGTTATGGCAGTTAATCAAGGGTTACTGAGCCGTCGCTCGGTGTAATTAACACCGAAGCCAGTCGTGGATTGGTGGAGAGAGGTTCGATCAAATTCAAAGAACTCACTACAACCTCGCTAAATATGTATGTCAAAAAAAAAGAGAGAAGAATCAGGCCGGAAGCAATGTTGCTGTTATCGTCAAAAAGGGATGTCCGCGCCACAACAAACAAAAATCATCCATACATATTTCCACCTATATTTTTAAACGATGGATGAAGTAAATCACGAGGTTCGAACATCATCCTCAACCTTCCTTGAGTTATACTTATCTCCCCTCAACAACCTCCAGCCTTATCTCCTCCTGCAGATGGCGCCATCAACTCCTATATAAACCCCCCTGCTGGCCATGTGGAAGACAAGCTGATCACCCTGTGGAAGACAAGCTGATCACCCTGCGGAAGCCTTGCCTCTCCTCCCTCTACCCTGCTCCAAGACATCTTCTCCTTACTTGGACGTCTTCATCATAAAGTCAGCAACCTCTCCAGCCCCTTTGTGGTGTGCCAAGTGAAGAAGAAGAAGGAGAAAAGGCCTCCCTCTAGCAGGTGCGCCAGCAGCAGCCCAACTGGTGGTGCACCGATTCCAACAGCCGGGTGTTCCTTCTTGGAGCACCAATTCCAGCCCCATCTTCAGCAAAAAAATAAGAAGAATAAGAAGGAGATAAGTCCAGCCATCTTCTCATTCAATCCCCAACAGAAGCTGTGCCAAAAAGGTGAGAAAAAAAGATGTAATTTTACTACTCTTTCTCCCCTCTTCTTTCTCTTCCCCTCGGCCTTCTCTTTGGCCATTCATGAAGCTCTAAAAACCCAGCCTTGTTGGTACCACTTAAAGCCCATGTTCAACCTCCCTATGTTGGTCCCACAAGCCATCAAAAATCAGCTTCTTTGAGCCCCTCATTTCAGACCCCTTGCTGTCCTAATTCTGGCTCCTCATTACCCATGTGTGCACAGCCCATAGGTGGCCTGTAAACAGCCCATTTGGCATCCCCAAGTGACCCCATTCTGTCACCTAACACCATGCCTCTTGTTGCCATCCCTCTAGCAGCCAATTAGGCTCCTTAACATGCTCCTAATCAGGCTATGTTTGGCCATACTTGCTGCCCAAGTGAACAATCATCAGAAAAACACCCAAATCAGGCCTCTCTGCTGGCCTTGAAATCAGGCCCCTCTAATGGCTTGGAAACCAGCCCCTTGGTGCACCCTTTTGGCCATCCATTTCGGCCCCTAAACCTTCCACTATCATGCCTTGTTCGACCCCACTTATGGCCACTTGAACATGCACCTCCTGCCTCCCCCAATCAGGCCCCGAATGGCATTCAAAACAGGCCCCCTTGCTGGCCCAAGCTCTACCCACCTGAGCAGCATCCGAACATAAGCCCCCTTTCAGCCCATGTTTGGCCTATCAAAACACACCTTAATCAGGTCCTTGTGTGCCCCCTTGATGGCCCTTCAACATAGCACCTAAATGGCAAAAGAAGTCAGCCCATTGGCAGCTCTCAAAACAGCACCAAAATAGGCCTCTCTTTAGCTCTCTACATGGAGGCTTGCATCACCTGCTTCTGCTGCAAGAATAAACAAAAAATGGCAAAGGCATACAGGGTTTGAAGCTGGCCATTTTTGCCTTGAAGTGCTGCAAACAGGCCATGCTGGCCCTTGAAGAGCAAATCAGGCCGCCAGAGCCCAAGATGTTCAAAACAGGCCAACCAGGTTGACAAGATGTTCAAGACCGGCCTTACCAGGCCGACATAGTATGAAGACCAGCCCATTGTGCTGATGAAGCTGGCCCATTGGGCCTTGGACATTTAAAAAGCACACTTAACTAAATCTGAAGACGAAATGCCAAAATTAAATAAGGAGTTAGCACCACCACGTGGGCGCTCCCCCTTGGGCGGCTCATCCGGCTTGCACCGGAATGCTGACCCGGACGTAGGCGTGGGCCAGCTCCCGTTATAGGGCGATCCTTTCCACTACTTGGAAAGTCAAAAGACTATGCCATGTAGGACGGGTAAAAATTCCACACCGATCGGAAAATAAGGCGGCATGCTGCCAAAATTTTCCTAGTCAAGTGGGATTTTACACCAAGGGAAGGACTTTGACACTTTGACAAGCATTATTCATTGCATATGAACTGTCACATCTGATGTACACCAGCATGAACATGAATATTCAATGAACATTTCAAGTGCCGAGTTGATTGCATATGACCGGGCATCGACACTAGCCTGACAGACTGGATGTGATGCAAACCGAACAAGAGTTAACCAAATCTGAAGTTAACTTAATTAAATATGAAAATACATTCAAACCAAATCTTAAAACATGCTTAAAACAGATCATTAAAGCTTTAACATTCAACAAAAATCAGATTTAATACAATCTAGAAAAATTTATTCAATACACTTAATCCATTTGAATTCAAATGCTTAAACAAGTGCAAATCAAACCAATTGAAAAGAACACATAAAGAAAACATTAATGCATATGAAATTCATCTTAAAACATGTCAAATTCAGATCATTAACAATTTGAAGTTCAAGTTTAATCAATTTAAACCAAATTTCAAAACATTTAAAACATACCGAACGCACCCGAATAGGTATTAAAACACCAACCGACATGAGAAAATCACATGAAAATGACTCAACACATGTCAATTAAACTTAAACAAGTCAAAATTGATAAACACATCTAAAATATCAAGTTCAAACGAAAAATAAAATAAACTTCAATCAATTGAAGTAAAACAAACCGAACAATTCAAACAAGCTCAAAACAAATAACATTCAAATCCAAGTCAAATGGAAATATGAAATCAACATTTCAAACCACATCAAAATCCATTCTTAAATCAAACATAAATCAACTTCAAACAAAATATAATCAAACTTGCTTGCATTTCATCAGGCCTAAAAGGCCAGGGCTCTTTGTGTTCTTTATATGTTGTGGATGTGCACGCTCTCGTCAAACAAGATCGCTATGGCAGTTAATCAAGGGTGTTTGAGTGTTTGCTCGATGTAAATGAACATCGAATATTCGCACCATCTGATGGAGAGTGGTCAAAAAATTTTCACAGAACCCGAACCTTAGTTCTATACTCTTTTAATATCACCTGCACTATCTAGTATTTTTATGGTCTATCACCTACTTTACTAGAAAATTCAGATGTCGATATTTCAAAACACACAAAAACAAGAAATCTTTTCAAAGAATAAAAAAGATTCCCGAGGTTCCCACACCTTCAAGCGAGAGCCACACGTGAATTGTGAAAACACGGAGCTTGCTCGATGACCGACCTTGAATAGTCCTTAATTGAAGGTCTCAGGAGTCCCGCATGTGTTCCGTAATATTTAGGGTTTCAGAGAAGTCGTTTTGGTAGTCGTCGGTCAATGACGGCTTTCGTTACGGCTTTTTCAATCTGTACTGACACAGCTATCCTAGACCACACATTAGGCCTTTCCGGTCATCACTGGGTCTTTTCGAGTCATCCGGGTCGATCCTAGCCGTATATTTCATTAACCAGGCCCATACGGCCATTTCGGTCAATTTTAGGGTTTCACGGCTTTTCCGAGTTTTGGCTCGCATTTACCGGGTTAATCTCAAATTTTTCGATGATTTCGGGTTTTCTGACCATATCGGACTTATTCGGTCATCATTTTAAGTCATCCCGAGTTGACCCGAGATTCCTCGACCCGAACCGTGCCCTTCTGGATCTCCGCCGCGGTTTTTGGTTTTTCGAGAAAGGGTAAACCGGTAGAAAGCCCTGTGCGAACATCTCTGGAATGCCGACTGGTTTCAACTTAAGGAGGTGCAGAAGGCCCTCTTTCCAACGCAACAAACGGGAGCCAAATCGGACATCCCATTTGCAAGTTACGGCTTGCGGAACACGCGCGCATGAGAGAGAGTCTACCGCGCCCCTACTCCCCTTTCAAGGGGAGGGCGCGCCCTGCGTGCCCTCAACCCGGGGGCGTGCCCTGCGCGCCCTCAAACTGGGGGCACGCCCTACGCGCCCCCGCTTCCTTTGAAACGTGGGGTTGCGGTACATTTTCGGAAACCGGAAATAACCCCGATTAGCACCTTCCAAACCGGATTTTTATAAAGTTACCATCGATAATTTTCGATTATTTGTACCGCGCCCCCGGTTCGAGGTGCATTACATTTGTCAAGTCAATTTTTTAGCAATTTCTGGAAGATTCCGTTGATTTTTAGTAGTGAGACACGTAATGCGCCCCCACTTTCTTTGAAACAAGGGGGCGCGCCCTGCGCACCCCTAGTTTGAGGGCGCGCCCTGCGCGCCCTCGCCTCCTTTGAAAGGCGAGGGTGCGGTCAGTCCAGTTTTCATATTTTGCACTGGTTTCTCTCCTCTATAAATTGAAGTCCATTCTCAACGACCCAAGGTTAATCCCCCGTGCCTAGCTTGTCCTGAGGTCATCCAAACTCTTTTCCAAGGCTGTCCCGACATTCAAAGTCGATCCGACGTCGAGAGATCGATCCCGAGGCGAATGAGAAGCCCGATCTATGTGTTCTACATCAACCGACTTCATCAGATTCTTTAGAAAATCAGGAGCTCCTGCTGCAAAAGTCTTAAATATAGGAGTTGTTCCTCTCTTCGTCCTCTTTCATTTGCAACTAACGGCGTTCGATTTTGACTTGCCATTTTTCTGTGGAGATTGCTGCACAAAGGGCGCGCATCCAGGTTTTACTTTCACATCCGTCCATTTTCAGAATTTTTACAAACTTCTACAGGCGTATTATGGAGAGGTCATCAACATAAGAACTCTTCCACTCCAAGTCTTCTGTCTACTGCAACAAACGGCACTCAATTCTGACATTGGGACTGCCTGTGGTGAGCTTTGTACCTAAGTTGCGCCAGACAGTGCAACGCGCCTCCGAACCAAGGGCGTGCAGATCCTCACACCTTGGGCGCGTCCACCGCACCCTTAAACCCAGGGCACATTCAGTCCAGCGCATTGTCCGGCCATATTGGTGATATCTTCTCCGTTTTAGCTCCAATTTGAGCCGTTCAAGTTTCTATGTCTTCGTCATTCAACTAGGATCATTTTAGCATCATTTTATTTAGTTTTTTGCATAATTTTATACAACAAAAAAATACACTAAAAAGGGGTTAAGACTCACCCCGAAGCCGGTGAGTTCGATTCCAATTGCTTCTTTCTTATTTTTTTACGACAGTTACTACACTTCTCACAAGTCTAATCAAACTCTTCACTTGTTCTATTGTCTTAAGTTGCACAGATTGATCAAGCTAGCATCGATTGGACTCTCCCTCATCGTCCGGCCGATGAGGAAGAAGGTTTAACCCACATATCATCTCCCGCGCTAAGGTACACACGGTCAACTCATCTCTTGATTTACATTCCATAAAGCGGAGCCCGCGGCTCCTGGTGACCACCTTTTCATTTATGCTTTAAGTTCATCTCCTCCTCACTCTCCTCCCACATGACCCGAACTGTCTCCGATGCTCGAGCGACGTCATGAGATGAAAGTTCGGGGATCAATGTGAGTGTGGGACCGAGGTAGGGACTTTTTACCGCTTTCCGAGTGTCTTTCGATTCACTCCCCTTCCCTAATGCATTCTATCTTTCACCTTCTCTTGAGGTACCAATACGGAACCCATTTTCGGAGTCGACAGCTTTTTGGCGACCATGGTGGGACAACCAATGTCTTCAACCATGCTAGCTTGATTGATCCGTGCAACTAGTTGTTTTCCGATTTGGTTCCCGCACGAACCGGCTTGTTCTTTACCTTTTCCATGTCAATTTACCTTTAAATTTTCTGTTTACTCTTCCTTTAAGATTGTCCCCCATGTGGACTTGACTTACTTGTCTTTAATTTCAACCTGGTTCCTGCGTGAACCATTCTTTTCTTCTTATAAACTGGTTCCCACGTGAACCACCTTTCTTTTCCAACTCAGTTCCCGCGTGAACCAACTTATTTTCAAATCGGTCCCCGTGTGGACCACCTCTTTATAGCACCTTAAGATTGGCCCCACATGGCCCTCTTTTCATTTTGTCACCTTTTACATTGGTTCCCGCGTGAACCACCCATTTCTTCATTAAAATCGGTTCCCGCATGAACCAACCCCTTTCCTAAACCGGTTCCCGCATGAACCAACCCACTTTCAGATCGGTCCCCGTGTGGACCACCCTTTTGCACCACTTTAAATTGGCCTCATGTGGCCCTTCTTCATTTTTCCAATCAAACAAACCGGTTCCCGCGTGAACCACCCCTTTTCCTTCAAAACCCGGTTCCCGCGTGAACCACCTACCTTTTCAAAACCCGGCTCCTGCGTGAGCCACTTTATTTTCAAGTTGGTCCCCCACGTGGACCATCCTTTTATCTCCACTTCTGACTTGTCCCCACTTGGACACTCCATGACAAGCCGGTTCTCGCGCGAACCACCTTTTAGTTGCTAGTTGCTAGTACTTGTTTTATTTTATCATTGCTTGTCTTGATTGCATTCACTTGCTTGAATTATTTAATAGCTTTCATTCATTTCATGTTTGCATATTGATTGCTTCTTCTCCTCCTACCCTCTATTTTTCATTTTTTCATTAGCTTGCATTGGGTACTGGACTTGCTCCGATCCCTAGGGCATTCGAGACGGGGGGCTCTCTCTCCCAACACACCCTCACCCTCCAAGCACCTTCTTGGTGGATTCTTACCTCTCTTTTGGGATATTCCTTCCTAGTTGATTTGGTGGTTTCCATCAAGACCTCCATAAGTCCCCATCCGTGAAGTATTCCTCTCCGCACGATTGGGCCGGTTGTACCACTTTTTCAAAACCCGAAGAACCCAAGTACCTACTCGTGGTGATTGAGTGATAACCTTTGGTCTTGAAGACTGAAGCAATAGGAACCATACCTACTTGAGTGAACAATTGTTAACAATCTATCTAATCTAAGGTTTCAACCCAAAAATTGTCGAGTAGTCATTTTAAAAACTTGTTTGCATAACTTGCTTGCTCACCAAAAATTGAAAACAACCAAAAATTTCTTCTTGCAAAACACCTAAAAACACAAAACAAAATCTCTTTAATTTTGTGTTCAACTTGTTTTCCAAACAACCAAATTGAAACAAAAAAATCAAACAAAACAAAACATAACAAAAAAAATCATCAATTGTGTGCTTGACTTGCCCTTCTTTTTTTAACCATCTTTGGAGAAAGATCGACAGGATGCCCATGATGCTAAGGTCCGAAAGACACATCAAGATGTATGACTACTTCGAGCAACAAGAGTACGGGGAATGTCTCTACAAGCTCCAACAACAACCCGAGAGCCATGTCAATGCTACTATGGAACCTGAAGTGCAAGGGAATGCCCATCAGTCCACTTCATTTAGTATAGAACAAGCTCTTAAGCATCTATCTTTTCATCTTGATCCCAATACCTTGTCATTCATACAATCTCTAGTGAAGGGCAAGATGCCTGCTAATCAAGGTCCAAGCAAAGTAAACCAAGCTGCCTCGCCTCCCCAATCGACAGTTCGACCTCTTGCCATAACCCCACCAAGGCAGTCCTGCCATGTTACTTCATCTACTCACCCCATTGTGGGTCATTCTTTAGCTTGCACACCAATCCACCCCCTCCTATCCGAGTGCCACATGCACACCCCCTGGTGAATTCCTTCCCACCTGTTGCCAAGGATCAGGAAACCCTTGAATTTCCCCTCTATACTATATACATACCCCAATCACAAATGCCAACCTACCATCACTACAATGGCTTAGGTGATCCCTTCACCCATGTCAATGATTTCCTGAGCAAATCATCTCGGTGGCAGAATGATAGAATGACCCTTGCCTTTCTTTTTAGGAGATATTTAGAGGGTGTAGCCCTAGATTGGTTTTTTTTCATTGAACGAAGTAGAGATATGGGATTTCGAAATTGTCAAGGCCAAATTCTTGAAACGATATGGGCCAGGCTATTCAACAATTGGGGAAGTAAAAAAAGATGTGGAATTGATGCAATATTCTGATGAATTGAGGCCCAGGCTTGAGAGGAGTATTGATGCTATGCGCCAACCTAGGAGCCCTCTCCAACCTCATCCAGATCATCATCTTCAGCCGACTCCTCGACGCCAGTTGATTAGGCCACCCATGCCACAGTCTCGGTCAGACATGCAACCTGTGTCAACGGCACAATCAATTGTGCACAATCAAGCTCCTCATGTCAGTTGTGTCAACACCTTATTATCAAAATCGAATTCTCAGCCTATTTCACCAACAATCCCTCGGCCAATCATCCGGCCCTTGGCTTCTCAACCTATTCCACCAACAACCCCTCAACCAATCATCCGGCCCTTGGCTTCTCAGCCTATTCCACCAACAACTCTTCAGCCAACCATCCAAGCCATGACTCCTCAACCAATTTCACCAATAGCTCCTCAGCTTGAACCAACTTCTATGCTGACACCAATTGAACAACCCTTGGCTATTCAATCACTCCCTCAACATAGGGTTCCCTCTCAGTCAATCAAACCAATTGTTTCGTCTATTGCTCCTACCATGGTAGAGGAACCAGTCACTCCGATCATCCATGCTCCTGCTATAGTAGAAGATTCAGACACTTCGACCCTTCAAGCTCCTGCCCTGGTAGAGGAATCAATCACTCCAACCATTTGTGCTCCTGCCCTGGCAGAGGAATCAACTCCTCAACATATCCTTGCTCTCTCTCAAGATCAAAGTCAGCCAGTAGGGGAGGTCGAACCAAACTCTTCTATCATTCTAGAATCCCCTAAACTAGGCATGCCCTCTTCCCCAGAATAACCTGAGGAGAAGCCTACTGTAAGGAGCTTAGGTGAGGGGATCACAAATTTAGTTGATTGTCAAGGACTAGGCAAGGATTTTCCAGGTATAGATCAAATGTTGCCATCATTAGAATTGATCCCTGAAGTTGGGGAGATAGAATTGACCCCTGAACAAAAAAATAAAGGGATAGAATTGGTTAGTGAAATGGAAAATGAATCGACAAGCCTCCAGAAGGGCATAGACAAAGGGATACTAGGACCTCCTCCAGATAGGCAAGTAAATCCCTTAGCATCAATCTTAGGGCCACGACCCTTACCCCATTCTTCCCCTAAGAAACAATCCGACTCATGGGCCCATGATCAATCAATCTTAGGGCCACGACCCTTTCTTTATTCTCCTCCAAATCAACGATTGGGCCCATGGGCCCACAATTCCTCAATCTTAGGGCCACTGCCCTTTCTTTATCCTTCTTACAACTATCAATCAGGCCCATGGGTCCAAAATCTGTCAATCTTAGGGCCATGGCCCACACCCCATCCCAATCAATTGGGCCCTTATGTCCCATTTTTGGGCTCTTATGCCACATTTTCGGGCACTTATGCCCCTTTTCGTCAATCGGGCTCTTATGCCCCTTTTCATCAACTGGGCCCATGTGCCCCTTTTAATCAACCGGGCTCTTATGCCCGTTTTCTTCAACCGGGCCTACGTGCCCCTTTTAATCAATCGGGCTTGCATGCCCCTTTCCTTCAACTGGGCCCATATGCCCCTTTTCCCCAACTGGGCCTACATGCCCCTTTCCTTCCATCGGGTCCATGTGCCCATAATTCTCCCCAATCGGGCCCATGTGCTCTTAATTTTTCTAAATCGGGCCCACATGCCCGCAATTCACCTCAACCAGGCTCACATGCCCATGTTTTTCTACAACCGGGCCCATGTGCCCAAATTTCTTCTAAATTGGGCCCACGTGCCCACCTTCCAACAAACTCGGGCACACATGCCCACACTTCTTCAACTTCAGGCTTGTATGCCCCCATTTCTTCACCATTGGGCCAACGTGCCCAAATTTCTTCGAAATCGGGCCCCCGTGCACCCACTTATTCAACTTTGGGATTACGCACTCATACTCTTCAATGGCACCAGTGAGCCCATCACAAATCACAATCTTGCTCCCAACCATTTAAATCGGGTCCATGTGCCCACTCTTTTCATTAGGTCACTCGGGCTCAACCTCCAATCGGGCCCTCATGCCCATCAACATCAACCGGGCCCTCTATCCCACATTCAAATCTTAGGCTCACGTGCCTCTTGATTCCAACTACTCCCAGGCTTTCAAGCCCACTTTCAACTCACAGGCCCAAGAGCCCATTTTAACTCACTTTTGTTTCCAAGCATGTTTATTTCCTTTCAAATTCTCTTTCATTCTCTAAGTTTTACTTTCAACAAAAAAATCAAGGTAGAGAAATTTCCTGGGTGATACCACAATCTTTGCCTTTTACATCATTAATTTTGACTCCGCCATGCTAAATCAGATCCTCCACATTTTCACTTCATCTTCAATCCAATGCAGTATGGTGCATATCAATAGTGGAATCAGTTAGGCAAGGCAAGGCAAGGCATGGCAAACAAGGCAAGGCAAGCACAAGCAAAGCCATCATCAGCAATGAACTTCTTCTCTCAGGTATTACATGAAATTGCATTCATCATCATTATGTTATCTGCAAAGCAATATTTTTTTAAAAAAATGATTTTGAATTTCACATGACAATTTTAATTGAGAGAAATTCATGATTGACGATATTTGTAGCTACCTTGTTCTTATCAAACAAATTCTTTACATTGCAAGGCATGTTTTCAATTGATTCACTTATGGAATGTAATCTACCTCAAAAAAAATGGAGAGAACTACTAATATGACTTAAGTCCACATGTTCTAGATTGTTGTCTAGGAGTCGAGGGTAGATACCATTCTACACACACAACACATCCTGATCCCAGAATCCGGATGACCCAACACCCGAGAGAAGCTAGTCAAGGCTCAAAGGTGGAAGGAAAACCCTCACCCTACTCTCTTCTGTTCGGTCCAAGATAGGCGAAGGGGACTAGAGGGGAGAGTATCGAAAGCATCCACCGTCTTAGTAGGAGGCCATCTCGAAAGGTCCAACTTCTCAAAAGACGAAAGGTCCAACTTCTCAAAAGAAAAAGGTGTTGAAAGATGGGCAATGAACCCTACAGGTTTAAACAAATTTGGGCCTGTCTGAATGAGTACCCAGAAAAGTAGAAAATGAAAAAAGGCACCAAAAGATGGGCAATGACCCCACAGGTCAAAGACTCATCTAAGTGAGTGCAACATGTAGAAAAGACCTGAAGAGGCTGAACCCCAATGGGCAATTAGGTGTGAGTAGAGAAATCCCTCTCAACATCTCCAAAGCCTATCAAGGACTTCCTTATCAATTCTTCATTCTTAACCCTCCAAGGTGAGGGTGGACCAACCAAATCAAAGCTAAATTCTAGCCGATCAGAGGTTGAAGGTTAGAAAGATTCTGGGCAAGGAACCCCATTTGCACATGGTGTCTCCCAACGAACCTAGAAAAACAACCAAGTGATGAGAACTTGTGTCAATACTGATTTTTCTCTCCCCAAAAAATATTTTTCAAAAAAAAACTCTCAAAAAGGTTGAATATTTTCAAAAACTCCAAAAAAAAGTTGAATATCTTCAAAAACTCCAAAAATATTAATAATTTCAAAAACTCAAAAAATAATATTTTCAAAAAACCCAAAAAACTGAATCTTTTCAAAAAAAAAGAAAACTTCTTTTTTAAATTCAACAAAAATTTTCAAAATTTTTAAAATATTTTATCACCATGCTTAGTTTGAATTTTCGTCTTTACATTCATATTTACTTTCAATCTCTCACTCTCATGTTTCAAATTCTTCATTGCATATTTGCTACTTGATTTTTACACTCCTAAGAAGGCTATACCCCTTGACAAAGGTCAAGACAGACTACAACTTGCAAGGGGATAAGCCATACTGGCATTCTAATCTCGTTTTTCGAGTGTTTCAGGCCTGAAAAACAAACAAGGAGAACTGCTCAAAAAGGCGATGCTCGCCACTTCCCTCCCCTGAGGATTCTTAGGAGGAGGTGTTACCATGACCTCAGCCTCAACTTTAACGAGAAACCTTTTGCAGGATTTTATTAAGGCGATGCTCGCCACTTCCCTCCCCTGAGTATTCTTAGGAGGAGGTGTCACCATAACCTCGGCTTCAACTTTACCGAGGAGCTTTCTTTTTCAAGATTTCAATAAGGCGACACTTGCCACTTCCCTCCCCTGAGGATTCTCAGAAGGAGGTGTCATCATTACCTCGGCCTCAACTTTGCCGAGGAACTTTCATTCTATGTTCTCAATAGGACACATGAACTCTTTTGTGAGAATGCATGTCATCACATTGAAAACTCACCGTTATCATTTCCTTTCTTAGCGTATATTAGGTGCATTACTATTTATTTTATGCATTGACGTTGAAGACCGTGAATGCAAAGAAGACCAGGCCTGAGATCCCCTTCATCAAAATCCATGATGGTTAGGTCATTCTTTGTGCTCACGGATAGGCCAAAATTGTGTTGTGAGGGACGATGGTTCCCGAATGGGTATCTTGACCTCATAGACGATCTATATCTTCAACTAATTGTTATATAAGTTTTTTTTCTTCTTATTTTCTTGAGCCCAGCATGCATCATGTAGTATTAGTTGCATTGCATTTTTCATTGTCATTGCATACATCTTTCATGATCTTCTACTTCTGTCCGGATATTTCTAAACCCTACTGGGTCCCTTCTTCCCATCATGAACCCCAATTCCAATCTTTCTAATCCCACCATGTTTTCTAATTCCACCATGTTTTCAAATCCCACCGACCTTTCTAATATCCCACCATGTCTGTTAATCCCACCGTGTTCGGTAATCACCTTGTGCCTCCAACTCCTTCATTTCTATCACCACTGTGGCCACTGCAACAACCTTCTTGCTATTTATCCCACCGTGGCAGTCAACTTATCTAGCCAAGGGCCTCCAATTTGATCAGAACTTTCACTGTCCCTATCTTCACGGTCTGTGCTTCAACATTTGCCTTTTGGAATCTGAGATCATTCCATTCCGAATCAAATCTTGTCTCTTGTAAGACTTAAATGAATCTAAGAGCCTAAATGTGCTCGATTGGTATTCTTTTACTTTTTCAAAACAAATCTCTTTTTTAAAACTTTAGCCCATCACAGTACGAGAACACCGCAAAGATCGGGTTACCGGCTGATGATCAACCTACGAACCCATGTTTCGGGGACTCCCCACCACGTTGGGGGTTGGCTATTCTTCTCTCATGCCAATGGCACATCTCTTACCAATCGAACATAGGAAGACTTGATGAAACATGGCGGTTAACTTGGAGACTTGAGGAGATTTGTCTTGCCAAATCTAGTCGTTCAACGTGTCTATATCTACACCTTGATGCCATCTTTTCAGTCCATCACCATTTCACTTTACAACATTCCACTACGATCCAACTTACTTTGCTACGCTTTCTCTACGTTTTACTCCGCTCCGCTACATGTCATTCCCTTGCAAAGCCGACATCAAGGCGAGGCAAGCTGTAGACACGCAAAATTGGCCTGATTCGAAGCCCCAGACTCTTATTCCATAGGCAATATCTTTTATTTGACCATTATCTGATCCAGATTACCTCGTGGAGATGAGCTAAGGACGTTGGTGGAGCCCCTTATGACTTGGGAATGGACCGATGATTTTCGGAACAATGCCATAACCTTCAAGCGAGAGCCACACGTGAATTGTAAAAACACGGAGTTTGCTCAATGACCAACCTTGAATAGTCCTTAATTGAAGGTCTTGGGAGTCTCGCATGTGTTCCGTAATATTCAGGGTTTCCGAGAAGTCATTTCAGTAGTCGTCGGTCAATGATGGCTTTCGTTATGGCTTTTTTGATCTGTACTGACATGGCTATCCTAGACCACGCGTTAGGCCTTTCTGGTCATCACTGGGTCTTTTCAAGTCATCCAGGTCGATCCTAGCCATATATTTCATTAACCGGACCCATACGGCCATTTCGGTCGATTTTAGGGTTTCACGGCTTTTCCGAGTTTTGGCTCACGTTTACCGGGTTAATCTTGGATTTTTCGATGATTTTGGGTTTTCCGACTATACCGGACTTGTTCAGTCATCATTTTAAGTCATCCCGAGTTGACCCAAGATTCCTCGACTGGAACCGTGCCCTTCCGGATCTCCGCTGCGGTTTTCGGCTTTTCGCAAAAGGGTAAACCAGTAGAAAGCATCGTGAGAACATCTCGGGAGTCATGCCAGCTAGTTTACCGACTTAAGGAGGTGCGGTTGAAGGCCCTCTTTCCAACGCAACAAATGGGAGCCGAATCGGACATCCCGTTTGCAAGTTACGGATCGCGGAACACGCACGTAAGAGAGAGAGTCTACCGCGCCCCCCACTCTCCTTGAAAGGGGAGGGCTCACCCTGCGCACACTCAAACTGAGGGCATGCCCTGCGCGCCCCCGCTTCCTTTTAAATGCGAGAGCGCAGTACATTTTGGGAAACTGAAAATAACCCTGATTAGCACCTTCCAAACCGGATTTTTGGAAAGTTACCATCGATAATTTTCAATTATTTGTACCGTGCCCCCGGTTCGGGGGCGCGTTACATTTGTCAAGTCGATTTTTTAGCAATTTTCGGAAGATTCCGTCATTTTTTAGAAGTGAGACGTGTAACGCGCCCCCACTTTCTTTGAAACAGGGGGGCGCGCCCTGCGTGCCCTTGGTTTGAGGGCGCGGTCAGTCCAATTTTCATATTTTGCACCGGTTTCTCTTCTCTATAAATTGAGGGCCATTCTCAACGACCCAAGGTTAATCCCCCGTGCTTAGCTTATCCTGAGGTCGTCCAAACTCTCTTCCAAGGCTGTCCCGACGTTCAAAGTCGATCCGACGTCGAGAGATAAATCCCGAGGCGAAGGAGAAGCCCGATCTGTGTGTTCTACATCAACCGATTTCATCAGCTTCTGCAAAAAATATGGAGCTCCTGCTACAAAAGTATTCAACAGAGGAGTTGTTCCTCTCTTCGTCCTCTTTCATTTGCAACTAACGGCGTTTGATTCCGACTTGCCATTTTTCTGTGGAGATTTCTGCACCAAGGGCGCGCATCCAGGTTTTACTTTTCACATCCGTCCATTTTCAGAATTTTTACAAACTTCTACAGGTAGATTCTGGAGAGGTCATCAACATAAGAACTCTTCCTCTCCAAGTCTTCTGTCTACTGCAACAAACAACACTCAATTCCAACGTCATAACTTCCCGTGGTGAGCTCTGCACTTAAGTTGCACCAGACAGTACAACGTGCCCCCGAACCAAGGGCGTACAGACCGCGCCCTCACACCTAGGGCGCTCCCACCGCGCCCTTAAACCCAGGGCAAGTTCAGTCCAGCCATATTAGTGATATCTTTTCCGTTTTAGCTCCGATTTGAGCCGTTTAAGTTTCTATGTCTTCGTCATTCATCCAGGAACATTTTAGCATTATTTTTATTTAGTTTTTTGCATAATTTTATATGACAAAAAATACACGAAAATAGGGGTTAAGACTCACCCCGAAGCCGGTGAGTCCGATTCTAATTGCTTCTTTCTTAGTTTCTTACTACAGTTGTTACACTTCTCACAAGTTTAATAAAACTCTTCACTTGTTTTATTGTCTTAAGTTGCATAGATTGATCAAGCTAGTATCGGTTGGACTCTCCCTCAAGGGCCGGCCGACGTGGAAAAAGGTTTAACCCACATATCATCTCCCGCGCTAAGGTACACACGGTCAACTCATCTATTGATTTACATTCCATAAAGCGGAGACCGCGGCTCCTGGCGACCACCTTTTCATTTATGCTTTAAGTTCATCTCCTCCTCACTCTCCTCCCACATGACCCGAACCGTCTCCGGTGCTCGAGCGATGCCGTGAGATGAAAGTTCGGGGATCAATGTGAGTGTGAGACCGAAGTGAAGACTTTTTACCGCTTTCCGAGTGTCTTTAGATTCACTCCCCTGCCCTAATCCATTCTATCTTTCACCTTCTCTTGAGGTGCTGATCCGAAACCCATTTTCGGAGTCGACATGGTGGTCTTACAATAGGTCGTGATAGTGCTCGGATGATGGGTGGCCAGTTGAGAGTAATGGGGTTGGCTCCCTCAACTTGCCAATTCTGGCCTCGATCATGATACTTCTTAGAAGAGGTCAAGATGGGATTAATATGTTGATTCCCAGGTGCGTGTGCATGTGGAGGTAGAGGGTTTTGGATAATCCCCAAGTCGGGGTTTTGTTGTTGTTGTTGCTGAGTTGGTGCATGCTGCCATTGATTTTTCACTGTTCTGATGTATTCCCCCATCTAGTCCCAGTCAATACTACCTTGCTCATTAAGGTCGTGGATGTAGTCTTTGAACTGAAAACAATTTTCCACGATGTGCCTAGGATATCTGTGAAACAGGCAGTATCGTTCTGTGTTGGCATTTTGAGGCCACTCCAGCTTCTCCCGTGGCAATGCAATTTGCCCTGCCGCCATGTGTGCATTAAAGATGTCCATGAGAAAATATGGGTTGTCGAAAAAGCTGAGCAGCAGTCCAGGATCTGCCAGGCGCAACTTTGCTTCTGCGCTCGTCACAACCAACTCCGACCTCAGCATCAAGTGCTGTCAATTGCAAACTGAAGAAGACTTGGATAGGAAGAACTTTGATGAAGAGAGCCCAGGCAGAAGACGTCCACATACTGCTGTAGAGGCCGAAGAAGAGAGACTTGGCAGATCACCTGTAGAACAACCTTCCTTTCTCTTGAACTGACTTTTCTCTCTCTAAAAACTCGAAATTCTCTCTCTAAAAATCACAAAATGGATGCAGGAGGGAGGTTGGACATTTTGAGATGCCTGGGGGGTCATGCACATCCTTTGGAACGACCGAAATTGAAGTTTATGTATAGGAGAAAAAGGTCGCGATCCAAGCTACAAAATAGGGGACCTTGTGCCCTACCCTAGGGTACATGTGCCCTGGTGCTAGGCGCATGTGCCCCCACCTGAGGGCGCGTGGCATCCATTTAAAATTTTTGGTCTTATCCGGTCCGATCCGTTCAGAGGTAGAGTCCCGGTGAAAAACTGGTACCCTCGTGCCTCAAGGGTAGGGCGCATGTGCCCTCAAGTCAGGGCACAAGGTCACGTGCCTCAAGGGTAGGGCGCATGGGCACATGCCCTGGGTTCCGGGCGCATGTGACCAGGGACCCAGGAGCATGGGACTGTTTTGCGCATCAATCTTCCAGAAGCCGTTGCGAACACTCCCGAACTCGGAATTCGACGCCGTTTGCTGTGTTGGAAAGATAACAGGCAAAAGAAGCTCTGCATAGCATTGGATCAGCTATCACAGCATAAAAACTTCAGAATTTTTTCCGTAAGTTAGGACAGTGAACAGAAGATCCGATACTAGTCAGAATGACTTTGACGGCAAACCGGAAAGGCACGGTATGCAACAAAACTTGTCCGAGTGTGAAACTGACCATAACCTTCAGTGCATAATCATTAGGCATTGGTCAATCAGCCAATTTCTGTGTTTACATGATTTACGTGTGGCTTTCGCTCAAAAATTATGGCTTTTTGCAGAAAACTTCGGAAAACATTTGATTTCGTTCGGCGAAGCTCCAAATCAATTTTAAAAGACCCAGCATTATTCTAAGGTCAATCAAACATGTTACCCTATAAAACATGAGTTTTATGCTCTGAATTAGGCGAATTTGGCGTGTCTACAACTTGCCTCGTCTTGATGTCAGCTTTGTAAGGGAATGTCATGTAATGAAGCGGAGTGATTCGGAGTGAACTGCAATGGAATGCAAGTGGGCGTAGATAAATGTAGTGGAATGGAATGGTGATGGACTGAAAAGGTGGCATCAAGGTGTAGATATAGACACGCTTATCTACCCGATCCAGCAAAATGAATCTCTCTAAGTATTCTAGAACGCTTTCATGTTCCATCAAAACCTCATATAATTGACTGGTAAAAGACATGCCATTGGCACAAGAGATGAAAAATAAAGGATAAAGGATAAAGGATATAGCCAACCTTCAACGCGGTGAGGAGTCCTCGAATTCGTAGGTTCATCATCAGCCAGCAACCCAAACTTTGCGGTGTTCTTGTACTGTGATGAGCTAAAGTTTTTAAAAGAGAAATTGATCTTAAAATGAAAAGAATACCAATCCATCATATTTGGAATCTCAAGTTCATTCAGGTTTCACCAAAATACTCAGTTTAATTCTGAGTGGAATAATCTCAAATTCTAAAAGGGTTTGTTTTAAGCATAACAAAATTGCTCGGGTATCGTGAAAACCATGAATCACGCTCTGGCAGAAAAACGAGTATTCAGAAAATCGACAGAACAGACTTAAGCCATAGTAGGATTGAAAGATAATGGTGGGACTAACATAGAATGATAGGACAAAAGAAACAATGGCATGACAATTGCCATGGTGGGATAAAATAAAAGACAGTGGGATAAAAGAAAGGAAAGAATAAAACATGGTGGGATAAAAGAGAGAAAAGAATAAAACATGATGGAATAAAATTGGTAATGATGAAGAATGAAAAGGAGATGGATGTGAAAATATAGAAAATTATGTAGAAAATAGTTGAAGATATAGATTGTCTATTGGAGGTCAAGACACCCGATTAGGAATCATCGTCCCTCCAATGTTCAATTTTGGCTTATCCGTGAGTGTGAAGAAATGACCAATCCGTCGTAGATTTTTTTGAAGGGGACCTCGAGCCCAATCATTTTCACTCTCAAGGTCTTCAACATTAATGCATATAATACGTATCAAATGGACCTAACATAACTAAATGACAAATGGTAATAGAGATGTGAAGTGCAAAATGGAGTGATGGTGATGATGTGAAATTTATGAGAATGTGGATTTGAATGAAGTCTTCAGGCGTGGTCTATCAACTTGCATCGACTCCTGATTCATCAGTATCTCTGGTCCATCCTTGTCTTATCTTCTGACGGAATACAGCACCACGATAATGTTCAGTTGGTTCGCGCTTCTTCTCTTTTCGCCACAAGGTTGGCATGACGTTCCTTGGGGAACATCGATCTCACCAATTCACCTGTTAGGACTTAAAAGATTGCCTGCACATTTATGGTTAGTACCCAACAGGCGAAATTGTCATATGAAGCATATTGTTCATGAAATGAACAACTTAAGTTTTTACTATTAAAACCATCATTTGGAGGTCAAAACAATGTTTTTGATGATGGTTTCTTTAGCAAAATTGTCATTCTTAACATTATGGACAATTTCTAATTTTTTGAGATTTTTCTGAATTTTTCGAATTTTGTTGGCCATGTGCCCTGGGGTAGGGCACCTGGCCATGCACCCTGGGGTGGGGCACCTGGCCATGCGCCCTCCAGATGAGGGCACATGCACCCTGAGGCTCTTTTTTTTTTTGCAAAAAGTTGTACCTGATGGCCCTTCTCTTTTGCTTCTTCAGCTTCTGAAAACACTTAACAAAGATGATTAAATTTTCATCATGACTCATCCCTTTGCATGTACATCATTTTCCTTGATTTGAGTCAAAGGGATGAGCCTTCTTAACAAGGTGGAATAAAACAAATGACTTAAATGAAATGGAGGTAAGGGTTAAGAGAACTTACATGCCGTGGTGTGAATCCTCTCTTCTCCTGCATTGAAATGCCTGAAACACTTGATAAAAAGGGATTAGATGTTCACCATGATTCATCCCTTTGCCCATTATGATCAACTTTGACTTAGGTCAAAGGGAAGAGCCTTCTTAACAAGGTGGAATAAATAAAAAAAATGGATATGCAATATAGGAATGGAAATATGCTTGACAGTCAAATAAACATGGATGCCACTAAGGCAATGATCATGACTGAGCATTTTTTTGGTTTTCTTAGAAATATTCATTTTTTTGGATTTTCAAAAATATTTGATTTTTTTATATTTTTGAAATATGCAATTTTTTTGATCTTTTTTTTGAAATATTCTCTTCTTTTTGGGTTTTTGAAATATTCATTTTTTTGTATTTTTGAAATATGTATTTTTTGGATTTTTGAAATATGTATTTTTTTTTATTTTTGAAATATGTATGTTTTTTGGAGATAAAATACTGGTATTTGAGACAGTTCATTGGTCTTTGGGGTTTGTTAAGACTCAAGTGGTAGATACCATGTGCAAAATAAAGTTCCCTACCTAGAATCCTTCTAACCTTCTTCCTTTGATCGACTTGGATTCCACCTGGATTCGGTCGGTTTACCCTACCTAAGGAGTTTAAGGAGGAAGAGTATAGAGGAAGTCCTTGATAGGGTTTGGAGATGTTAAGAGGGATTTCTCTACTCACACTCAAATTACCCATTGGGGTTCGGCCACTTTGGGTCTTTCCTATTTTATTTTGCTCTTTTCTATGTGGCACATATTTGGACAGGTTTTTGACCCGTGGGGACATTGCCCATCTTTTAGTGCCTTTTGCCTTGACTATCATTCTGGGTACTTATTCAGACAGGTTGCTCATTTTTTTTCTGACCTGAGGGGTTCATTGCCCATCTTTTGGCACCCTTTTGCACCCTCTGAGATGGCCTCCTACTAGGGTGGCGAGTGTTTTCGATACTACCCCTCTCTAATCTTCTCTCCCTATCTTGGACCGAGTAGAAAAGAATAGGGTAAGGGTAATCCTTCCGTTTCTAGATTTTTGCCATGTCTTTCACAAGTGTCAGGTTGTCTGGATTCTAGGATCGGGAAGTGTTGTGTGTGTAGGATGGCACCTACCCTTGACTTCTCACGAACAACCTAGGATCGATGACTTGAAATTATACCAGTGGTTTCTTCATTTTTATGGAAAGTATTTTTTAAGGTAAACTCCATTCCAAGGATGATTCAATTTTTCTCCATTTGCATTAGTCAATTCATATGAATTGCCTGGATACTTTTCAGTGATTACAAAAGGTCCTTCCCAGTTAGGTTGCAACTTGGAGCGGGGACCCCCTGGCTTAACGAATATGCGTTTGATTACCATCTCACCGATCTCGAATTTTCTCTCAACCACCCTCTTTTGATAAAACCTTTTAAGTCTATTCTGATAAGTCCGGGCATGCTCAGCAGCGGCTAGCCTTCTTTCATCCAAGAGTTCAAGCTGTGCAAGGAGAGATTCTCGTCTCTCATCAACAGGAATATCCCTGTCGAGCTAAACTCGGAGAGATGTAAGTAATACTTCGTAAGGGACCACTGCTTCCATCCCATATGCCAAAGCATACGGGGTTTGTCCAGTGAGAGTCCTTACAGAAGTTTGATAAGCCCATAGAGCATCTACAAGCTTATCAGGCCAGTCAGCAAATTTGCTAGACTTACAAGATTTCTTGATGATTTTGATTAAGGTTTTGTTGGTGACTTCTGCTTGACCATTGCCTTGAGGATAGTATGGTGATGAATGATGCAATGAAATGCGATACCTGTTGCAAAGATCACACAGATCTTTAGAGAGAAATTGTGGCCCATTATCGGTGACGATGTCGCTAGGGATCCCAAACCTTGAAACGATGTTGCGCTTGATGAAGGAGCAGACTGTTGATACTTTAATCTCCACGAAAGCTTTCGCTTCAGCCCACTTTGTGAAGTACTCCGTTGCCGTCAGAATGAATGATTTTGAGCGCATTTCAGAGTTGAGGTCACTCAAGGGGCCAATGATATCAAAAGCCCACATGGCAAAAGGCCATGGGGCATGAATTGGATGAAGGGAAGATGCAGGAGAGTGAATCTTGTCGGCATGGAGTTGACATGAATGACAATGCTAGACAAAGATGGAGCAGTCTTCTTCTAGAGTTGGCCAATAATACCCTTGTCGGATGATTTTCTTAGCAAGGGCTTGGGCATTCACATGACCACCACAAACTCCAGAATGTGCTTCCTTCAGCACCAACTCGGCTTCTTCTTCATCAAGATACCTGAGTAAGATTCCACTTAGGCTTCTCTTATAGGCACTCCTCCTAGGATTGTATACCTATGGGATACTCTTCTGATTGCCTTCTTTTCTTTGGTGATTGATCCAGGTGGGTATGACTGATCTTGGCAATACATCGCAATCTCGTCATACCAAGGTCTTTCACCTTTTTTTAATTCTTCCAACTCAATTAAGGAGATTTCTTATTTATGTTCTAAGTATTCCTTTCTGTTGAACCTCTCCTTAACCTTTAGAAAACGTCCATCCTCAATTGCTAGAATTGTCCTCTTACAGATGTGGATAGTCCGCACTTGCCTACCTAGCGAGACAGATAGAGATGAAGCTAATGAAGCTAAGGCATCGGAAAGGATATTCTGAGAACGGGGGACATGGACAAATGTGAGTTTGAAGAATAGCTTGATGTAGTAGGTGGTGAGCTCTTGGTAGGGTTTGAGGTTTGGATGGGAAGTTCGGTATTTGTATAAGACTTGGAGTAGGATCAATTGACTATCACCTACTACCCTCAGTTTTGTGGCACCATGGAAATGAGCGGCCTCCAGCCCGACCAGCAAGGCTTCATACTCAGCTACGTTGTTAGTTGCTGGAAAGTTAAGCTGAAAAGCCTGTGAAATGGTGACACCTTCAGGTGATAGAAGGACAATACCTATCCCTCTACCATGAGAGTTCAGAGCCCCGTCAAAATATAATGTCCAAAGATTGGATGATCGGACTGACATTAGTTCGTCATCCGAGAACTCTAACCGGACTGGGTCAAAGATGGGTATGGGATGATGGGCAAGGTGTTCAGCAATAGCATAGCCCTTGATTGCCTTCTGTGGGACATAAGTGATATCAAATTGGGATAAGAAACTCTGCCTTCGCCCTAACCGATCAGTCAAGACTGTCTTCTCTAACAAAAACTTAATGGGATTGATACGAGCAATGAGCTTGACTTGGTGAGCAAGAAAATAATGCTTGAGTTTCTGAACCACCCAAACAAGAGAAGCACAGGTCTTTTCTACCACCGTGTACCTCAGTTCACAAGCATCAAACATCTTAGACAAGTAATAAGTAGCTCGTTCTTTCCCTTCTTCATCAACTTGTGCAAGGACTACCCCAAGAGAGTTCTCAAGAACCAAAATGTAGAGGACTAAGGGCTTGTCGGGAATTGGTGGTCTAAGTACAGGGGGACTTGCCAGGTATGCTTTCAACCCATGAAACGCCTCTTGGCACTTCGAATCCCATTTAAACTCGGCTCCCACCTTGGTTAACTCATAGAAAGGTTTACACCTTTGGGAATGTTGTGAGATAAACCGGCGGACAAATTGTAACCTCCCAATCAATCCTCGAAGCTCTTTCATATTCTTCGGAGGAGGCATACCAATAATTGCTTTGGCCTTGTTTGGGTCGATCTCTATGCCCCTTTTGCTTACTATGAACCCAAGTAGTTTTCCTGATGAAACTCCAAATGTACACTTCTTAGGGTTCATTTTCAGCTTATATTCTCTAGCTCGTTGCAAGACTTTCCTTAGCACTTCAGAATGATCTTCCCGACTCTTGGACTTGATAACCAAATCATCCACATACACCTCTACAAGGGTGTGCATCATGTCGTGAAAGATAGCCATCATAGCCCTCTGATATGTAACACCAGCATTCTTTAACCCAAAGGGCATGACAACATAGCAATATGTTCTCAAGATATAGTGAACGAGGTCTTCTCTTGGTCCTCCTCAGCTAACCGGATCTGATTGTATCTACAATAGCCATCCATGAATGAAAGCATTTCAAATCCAGCTGTGTTATCAACCAAAACATCGATATGAGGTAAAGGAAAATCATCCTTAGGACACACTTGGTTCAAGTCCCTGAAATCTATACAAATCCAAATCCGTCCATCCTTCTTCATAACAGGGACTATGTTAGCCACCCATTGCGGATATAGGACAACTTTAATAAATTTTGCTTGGTGTAGTTTGTCAACCTCTTCTTTCATTTTGAATGCAATATCAGGGTGGAATCTCCTGAACTTTTATTTAACCGGGGTAGTTCCAGGTTTCAAGGTTAATCTATGTTCAACCAATGAATTATCTGATCCTGGCATATCTTCATACGTCCATGCGAACGTGTCCTTATATTCTTCCAAAACTTTGATCAAACGTTGTTCTTCTAAGGGAGTGAGGTTTGCACTGATGAGGATAGTCTTAGGATCTTCTAGGGTTCCTAAATTCAGTTCTTTGGTTGGCTCATTCCCTGTGGCTGATGGTTCCTCAAATCTTTTAAGCCCAGATGCATATGCATTGACCAAGTCCTCAATTTCATCCTCAAATTCAGGATCCTTTTCTAATACCACCTCATATACTCCCAAAGTATGATCTATGTTATGCTCATCCTCATATCGGATTTCATCTAGCTGGATGGTATTCTCTAAAAAGTTTGGCAGCCTTGCACACACTACGCATTTCTGCGCCAATTGTTGTAGATACCTATTTGGAACTCGTTTAACTTTGACTTTTCTATTTCCTAACCTAACTTGAGCTACTAAAGATAAAGTTGGGAAGGTGGTATTTACAATGGAGGGAGGATCGAGTAAATCGATCAATGATTCAGAAAAGGGGGATCCCTGATTGGGAGCACCCTCTTGGATGAGTAGAGACGTCTCCTCAATGGAAATGTGTGTTCTAGAGAAGACGTTTTTTTTTGGAATTTTCAAGTAAAAAGATAGAATGAGTCAGAATGACTCGAGGTTTGCTAGAAAATGACTGAATTAATAGAAAGAAAAACTTAAGGATAAAAGGGAAAAAGGGGCTTATGGGCCCAATGGTAACAGAAAGTGGAGTCCAAAATTGATGAAAAAAGTAAATGGGTACGTGAACCCGATCTTAGAAATGGATGGGCATGTGAGCCCAAGCTGGAAAGAACCCTCAGTTCTAAAGTTGATGAGGGAAGTAAATGGGCAAGCAGGCCCAGTAAGAGTGGAAGGCTGGAAAGGGTGCATGGGCCCAAAGTGGGTAAGTGGGCCCGGAAGCCCATCCAAAAGATCTAAAAACAATGGTACAAGGTTTAAACATGGGATTGTTGTATTTGGACCTCGTAGAATGGTTTTAACTTGGGTGATATGCTCAACCAGATGATCTAAGATTGGTCTGCCCTTGGGTGGTTCTTGGTACTCTTCCCCACTTGAGAACAAACGAGTCAAAGATAAGCACAGGTCCTCCAAGTCTTCTTCTTCATCTGGTGCCTTTCTTCTCTTTACAGCCATCATGGAACTCTTGTCATCTTCAGCCATCATCACGGTCTCCCCTTTGATAAAGAATGTGTGGAGTCCCATGGCATATCTTGGCTGGAAGACCCTCCTTGTGATGGAATCCTCTTCGTATCCCAACCCCTGCCTGCGTGGCCTTCTCACAGTTTGAATCGGCTGAGTGATCCCTTGAAGATGCTTGCCTAAACCTTTTCCAGGCTAATAGCCCAGTTTCATCATCATCCGTCATCCCACTGTGTCAGGTAGAGAGGCGGTCATGCATCTGACTTCTGGCAATTCTCCCACTGAGATCTGGGGCTATATTGATAGTCCTAAGGGCAAAGAAGCATCATTCATCTCGTCCCTTACAGGCATGCTAGTCACCTTAACCACTTGTCATTTAAAGGGAAACTTTATGCACTGGTGGTTTGTTAAAGCCACAGCTTCTATTGCCACCAAGTATGGTCTCCTAAGTATAGCCCGAAAAGTTGGATCCAATTCTAGAACATGAAAATCCGTTGTGACCATACATGGTCCAAGTTTGACTTCTAAAGTGACCACCCCACATGCAGACTTCTTAGAGTTGTCATAGGCTGTCACCATGGCACTGGATGGCTTGATTTCTTGTTCAGAAATGCCGCACAACTGCAAAGTTTCTGGTAGCATAACGTTGATAAAGGCTCCAGCATCAACCAAATAGGATTTCACTTCGACATTGCAGATGATAACATCCACATGTAAAGCATATCTCCTGACCTCTAGATCTGCTAACTCCTCCTGAGAGAAAGTGAGTGTTGGGTGCTCACTTCTAGGGGCTAACACTGTAGTGATCTTCTCAGGTGGGAGATCTTCATTCACCATGACCCTTTGCAAATATTGCTGTAGAATCTCCTGGTGCACCTTTGATCTTTTGATCAACTCAAGTATAGAAATACAGTCCGGTGTCTTATCTAAATGTTTTAACAAATCATACACCGTGCCTGGCAATGGTTCTTCCACTTGTTCCTCCTCCACTGGATCCTGCAGTTGAGTATCGGCTTGGGGAAAGAGCCGTTGGAACATCCTCCCACTGGGGTTATTTGGCGATTGGGTAGAGGTGACGGGTTAACTGGGGTGGGAACAAGTGATGTAAGTGTAGGTATGGTAGGTAATGGGATTGGTGGTTCTGGGATGATTAGGTTAGTGGGTAGAGGGGTAGGATTTGGAGGTGGTAGTGATGGTGATACTGGTGGCCTGATAAGAAGAGGCCGGGGTGCAGGAGTGGTTGATGGGTTTGATGAAGGTGTTGGTAATGTGGTAGGTTGTGGGGTTGGTGGTATGATAGGTTGAGATTTTGGAGTGACAGAGCTCATAAGCTGGGGGTTTAGATTTGGTGGTGATTGTGGTGGTCGGATTAGCAAGGGTCAGTGTGTAACAATGGTTGAAGGAGGTGTAGTTAAGGAGGGGGCTGGCCTAATGATGAGCCGGCGAGAAGAAGTGGCGGCTAGTGGTTAGGTTATTGAACTAGGTGGTGGTTGCAGAGTAGAAGGTGCACGAATTATTTGTCTAGGAGGGATCCTAGCAGGAGGCCTAGCTGGGTTGACTGGCATGGTTGCATTTTGGTTTTCTAGTTGTCAACCTTGAGCACGGTTGGCATCTCCCTGGACAGTGGAGTGTACTAGACCAATTCCTGGGTTTGGATGTGCTGGTGCCGGTGCTGGAGCGGGAGCATATAATGGGAGCGGATTATGGACAATCCCCAAGCCGGGTTATTGTTGAGGTTGAGCCAGTGGACGCTGCCGCTGCTGTTGCCTAGCCTTCATTGCCTGTATGCATTCTCCGATTTGAGCCCAATCAATGCTGCCTTGGTCATTCAGATCGTGGATGTAATCCTTGAATTGAAAACATACTTCTACAGTGTGACTAAGGCACCGGTGGTAAGCACAGTATCGGGACATATCTACATTTGTTGGCCAAACCTCTCTTTCCTTGGGCAATTCCAACTACTTTTCTGCCATGAGTACATTGAGGATGTCGGTCAAGGAGTAAAGGAGTTGTTAGTAGTTCTCTCTCCTAGGACCTCCCCTTTGTGGCGCCTGATTGGGTGGTGGCGGTGCCCTATTGTAGGTAGGTTGACGAGGTTGCTGGGTTGTGCTACTGGTTGAGGGGGTTGTTGTGGTTGTCGTGATTGTGGTGGCCTAACCTGTTGTTGAGGGGGGTAATAGGAAAGTTTCTGTGGCGGGTTTATGAACTGGTTTTGACGGTTCCCTACCTGGTTCCCCACAATGTTTAAAGCTTCGTTGTTGACCACTCCCTTTGTTGTAGGACCAACTGGTGCAGAGGGCGTTTTCCTGAAGTTTCTAGGTTTAGGATCAAAAGGATTTATCATAGTGGCATCTTTGAAGTGGGCTTGCAAGTACTGGGCACGGTCATAGAGTTCATTCATGGTGGTAGGATGGTGCATGATCAATATATTCCTCAAGGCAGGTGTAGTGTTACCGATAAGCATTTTCACTTGTTCCCCTTCATAAATCACATCTGTCAGTTTCTCTGCCATTCCCCTCCAGCGATCAACAAACTTTATGAAGTCCTCTTCGGGCTTCATCTTTTCAGCAATCAAATCTGTGATGGAGCATGATGGTGCCACCCGGTCTCTGTATCTTTGCAAAAATTTGGTCTTGACAGTATCGAAGTCTCCTGCCTTAAAGGAGTTGAGTGAGTAGAACCATTCCAATGCAGACCCTTCTAGTGATCGGCGGAACAAGAAGGCAAGAACCCTACGATCATTTTTCCAGAATGAGGATTCATAGAGAAAATCTTTAAGATGAAGAAAAGGATTGCCAGTACCATTGTAGCGGCGATAAACTGGCAGCTCAGAAGGTGGCAGGTGGAGAACTGGCAAAGAAGGAATAGAGATCTCAGGAACTGACTTGGAGTCCAGGCGACATCTCAGCTCTTCATAACGTTCATTCATCTGTGTGAGTTGATCCATGATTGCCTGGGTGAGAGCAAGTTCTTGGTTTATTGGTGGGGGTATGTGATTAGAGACATGATTCTAGAATTGAGGAGCATGACTTGGCAAATTCACTGAATATTGCCCCATGACTTGATGGGCCAAGGGAGCAACATGGTTGAAATAGGGTGGCTGAAAAAATGATGGTTGAACCACAGATGGTTGAACTATAGATGGTTGAACTACATATGGTTGTGCTAGTGATGGTTGAATCACAGATTGTTGAACAACAGGTGTTTGAAGAAAGGGTGATTGAATGAGTTGTGGTCGAACTAGAGGACAAGGAGATGAGGCAACTTGGTTGGCTTCAGCCTGATTTGAGGCAATTTTTCCCTTCACCATGGATTGTATGCGCGCGTAGGTTTCTGGGTCGGTATAGAGAGACAACTCCCTAAAGAGTTGTTCAACATCACGAGGAGCAAATGGTTGAGGGACTTATTGCGCTTCTGATTCAAACAATGGATTAACATGACCGTCTGACAGATTCGGTCGATGACCCATCTCGTGCTCTCGTTGTTCAGCTTGTTCCACTATTCCAACGTGCCTTCCAGACCTTAATTGCATCAAACAAGTTGGCAAATTAAACAAAGAACTTTTTTCTGGTTTTTAGTATCTTGCAAAAAATGTTAGGGGTTTGAATTTTTGTTTGACAAACAAGTGATGCAAAAACTTGAAAGCAAAATTACGCAATGATTTTGATTAAACCTTAGGTTTATAGATTTTGTTAAGAATTTTTCTCTCAACAAATGGGTTAGGATCCTACTTCCAATCTCCAATGACCTAGGTTTCACACAATCTCACCACATGTAGGTAACATAGGATGCTTCGAGTTTTGGGGAGTGGTACAACCAACCCGATCGTGAAGAGGAATACTCCACGTATGAGGAATTATGGAGGCCTTGATGAAAGCCAACCAAGTCAACTAGGAAGGAATATCCCAGAAGAGAGGCCAGAATTCACCAAGAAGGTGTTTTGGATGGGAGGGGTAAATGGGAGAGTGAGCTCCCGCCTCAAAAAAGTGTAAAAGAAGGAGGTATAGAGAAGGAGCAGAGAATGCAATCAATAGGACTACATCACCCTTCTAGATGAGAAGAAAGAGGACATCCTTAGAGATCTCGAGGTACGTAAAAGAAGTTTGATTCATATTATATTTTTACTTGTAAAATACTGGTTTATATATTCTTCTTGCTTGCAAACAACATTTTACATTTGAGCGATCTCCATCCATAGATGTGGAGATTTTAAGGCATATGGGGGAGATGGAAAGAAAACAAAGGGGTCATATAAAGAAGAAGGCAAAAAATTTCTTTTTTTGTACATTGTTGATTACTGTAACTGATACAATTTTGGCATACAATATTTTACAGGACACTCACTGGAGGAGGCACTTGCCGTTGTGTCTCCACAATGCGACCCATACCATTGGCATCATATGTGCGAGATATGGTCGAGGGACGACAATAAGGTAAAGAATCAGTTTAATTTAAAAGTTATTCACATCTGACAACTTAATATTTTTCTAAAAAACTAACATGTTAAGTACTTATTTGCAGTCACTTAGTCAAAGAAATAAAACAAACAGGACTCATCTGTGCATGCCTTATAGGCGAGGAAGAACCAACATTTATCAGCTTGAGATAGATTTCGTAAGTTTCTAAAATCTTTCTTATTTACTATTAAGTACCTCGTATTGCATATATATATTTAAATAACTTTTTCTTTGAACAGACACGAAAAGAAGAGTGCTTTCCTACCCGTCTAGAGGTTTTTAAGATGACCCATACGTAAGAGACGGAGGATGGATCCCTCGTATGGAGCAATGAGGAAAATAGTCAAATGATGCTAAATATTTAATTTATTTGTATCATTAGAATAATTTTGATTCCATACATCAACTGACTTTATTATATTTACATTAAGTAGAATGATATATGCCAGTTGATGAATGCCCCCCAGTCAGAGGAATCGGATGCTAGGAGTTCCGAGCATCCATTCTCTCCTAAGGATGCATTCATCACCGTGTTCTACAGGGACAGGCTGGGATGGATTCGATGTTGGGAGGAGAGGACAGACCCGCAACACCTGGTATAGTGTAAGCGATGAAGGTGCGAGTACCTTCATGACTCCAAGGTATTAGGAGTTGGCGGATAGAGTGGATAAGCAAAATGAGTTGCTTAACACTCAAGATAGTCAAATAGAGAAGCAAAACTCTCTTATTTACTCGCTCCAACAACAACAATTCAAGGAGTCGATGGCACAGCTAACACAAGAAATATTAGCCCGATTAGAAAGTAGAGTCCCTACACCTGCGGGTCAGTCGAGTTTGAGGTCACCTCCACCACAGAGAGCCACACGTAGAGACGAGGAGGAGGAGGAGGAGTACGACGACGATGACGAGGTAGGTTCATTTGGGAAGGATGAATGAGAGAGTTCTCCCTCCATTATATCATTTGTATACATTTCATGTTATTGTTGTGTATTGAAGAAATTTTAGTTTTTATAAATGAATGTTGATATTAATAAATGAATGTGAACCAATGTTGTTTATAAATGAATGAATGATTTATGATTGAATGAATGAACAAGAATGTATCTTTATGTTAGAGTGTTTTATTTCAATGTGGTGGTGGTATATGTGTTGTAATTGAATATAGTGATGTATACCATGTATTATGTATGGATTTGGTGATTGTAAACGTTGTATATTCATGTACGTATGTGTTCTTGCATGAATTTATAATTTGTGTGCATTGTATATATATTTTAAAATTGCTACTTATTGGCGACGGGCGACGGCTTCCCCAAGCCGTCGTTAATATCCTTATTAGTGACGGCTAAATTTTTTTAGCGACGGCTATTGATCCTTCGCCAAACTAGAAATTGCACCAGTGAGAACCTATTTGGGATGCAAATTTCTAGTTTGGCGATGACTCCACCGCCGTTGCCAATATTTGATTTTTTTGAAACCATTAGCCACGGCCTGAAGCCGTCGCGAGAAAAAGTTTTGCAACGGCTATTAGTCGTCACTATTACATTATTGGCGACAACCTACAGCTATCACTAATAATGTTTCTAGCGACGGCTTCAGTATAGCCATCACCCTTAATATTGGCAACATCGTCATTAATATTGGCGACAGACTTATTTGCGAAAAGTTTGTCGTTTATATAACATGGCAATGGCTTTATGATTATTTGCGATGACTTTCATACGTTGCTAGTAACCCAGTTTTCTATAGTGATTCAAACATCTTTGCATCTGATCAAAGATTTCATTATAATATACGTATCTTACAAGAGTTACAAAAGTTTGCGACGGCGACCAGGGCTGCAGGTGCACGGCGGCGGTGGCGTCCGAAGGCAACCAAGGGGCTACAACAGTGAACGGCCACAAGACGAGGCCAGAGGCTGGCAACAGCGGCGGCAGCGAGGGAGACTCGCGGCGGTTCTGGCTGGAACAGGGGAGGTCCGGCGAGGCGATTGACGGCGACGGAGGGCTCACGACGATGATGCACAACGGCATAGAGGAGGAGGAAGGAGAGACTGGAGGCTGGTGGCAACAGGGGGGCACGATCGTGAGTGTGGATGATGGCACTCGAAAGAGGGAGGCGCGGCGAGGCTTCCGACGATGGTGAGCGCGACAACGCGAGGGAAGAGAGGAGAGGAGAGCTATGGCGTCATGGTTGGAAGAGAGGGAGAGAGAGAGAGAGAAAAAGAGACTGGGGGGGTCTCGCGGGGGATATATATCGAGAGGGGGGGGCTTCCGTAGTCAGGAGGGAGATGAGAGTCCAAGCGAGAGGGGGGGGGGGAGTCCGGGAGAGAGGGGAGAACGGAGAAGAAAAATGAAAAATTTTTTATTATTATTATTATTTAACCAGATATTACATGTACAGTTTAGTAGAGTTTGACTTCTCCGAAATCTCATATCTTTGTAGTGTCTGCGTCTTACTCCGTGGGTGATTGATCAACGGGATTTCTGCAACATCTAGTATCAAAGTTATGGTGATTCGAACAGACAGAATCAATGATGGTGCGGTGAAGATGACTTTGGGTGGCGGCATCCCTGCATCGACCGATTCTGCGGCAATTTTTTGCTGCGGGTGCGGTGGTGCTCGGGTGAAGACCGTTGGTTGTGGTGATTCAGTAGTGGATTCCAGCATCGGCGGAGGTACACCTTCGGATGCTATGGCGAAGGAGGGAGTAGACGGGCCTTACGGTCTGGTGGAGGCCTCCTGGGCGAGATCAGGCAGCACCGGTGACCACTGCACGTTGGGAGGACCTGGCTAACGATGGTGTGGTGCACCAGCATCCGTGAAGAAGGTCCAGGCGATGCGATGGCGAACGTGGCTCTCCAGCAGTAAGGTGGTGGCGGACTCAGGTGTAGGGAGCAGCTGCATTGGGTTGATCTCCATCAGCTCGGCGGAGGAAGGTTGCAATGCTATGCTCGTGGGTGTGCTTGTGAAGGAGGTTTGCAGCGGCGGTGTGCAGCGAAGAAAAGGGCTGCGGTGATAAAAATTGGGTTTTTCTCATTTTTTTATTTTCTCATTTTATCTTTACTGTTGTAAGCACGTGGGAGCAAGGGGACTTTGCTATGTTGATGTGGCAGAAAGAAGAGAGATAAAAAGAGGGTGAGAAGGGAGAGAGAAACGATCAAACTTGATTTACTTATCCGATCAAATTATTAGGACTTAGAATTTAAATCTGATTGGATCATATAAGGTTAGGTTGTTAGGTCTGAGTTTCGGGTAGGGTTGTTGGGTCTCGTCCGTACCCGTTAAAAGGATCCGAGATCGGAAGGAGTAGGTTTACTGATCGGGCAGCCAAGGTTGTTTCGTCTTGATAGGGGGTATTTGGTGTTGGAATCAGGTGATCCAGGAGTCAAAGTCTAGGTTTTCAAACACTCCGAGTTCATTGGACTGGGTTCATTTGATGGTCTGGATCAGACGATTTCCAAACCGACGGTCTAATTTGTGCAAGTGCAGGTGTACGTCGATATCAATCAAAGGCGTACTTGATCGAGATTGATCGATGGCGGGGCAGAAAGGCACAAGTCAGAGGTCCGTTGGAAGGGTTACAAGCTTCTCTGTAGAACCCTTCAACTGTTATGGAGACTTCACTCTATGGCAACAATGCGTGAAGAATATTCTTACGCAAGAAAGACTGGTCAAAGCTCTTGGCAAAGTTGCAGACAAACCAGAGAAGCTGACAGAAGAAGAGTGGGCTGAAAAACGGGCACTGGCAAATAGCACGATTCAACTATTCTTGGCAAACATGGCAGACAATACACTCCGGGAGGTGATCGGCTTGGAAGACCCGATGGATGTCTAGGAGAAACTTGAGAGCGGGTACAAGTCCAAATCGCTAACGAACACGTTGCTAGCGAAGAAGTGGCTATATGGCTTGAAGATGATCGAGGGAACAAGGATTGAAGCTCATCTTGATGACTTCAACAGGATTCTGATGGAGGTGCTATCTCTGGGTGAGGAAATCAAGGAAGAGGATCGAGCACTTCTCCTATTGTCATCATTGCCGATGTTGTATGATCACAACATGATGACCATGCTGTATAAAACTGACACTCTCAAGCTGGATGACATCATAGTCTCATTGTTTTCGAACGAGTCTCGTCGAGAGAGCAACAAAGCGGGGATGTCAAGTGGGAGTCAGGCTTTGATTGCAGGTGGAGGTCGTGGAAGATCGGACAACTGACTGAGGAGACGAGATGACAAAGGACGATCCAATACGCGGGGTCATAGGTGCTACTACTGCGACGAAGAAGGTCATTTCAAGCGGGATTGCCCACAGTGTAAGAAGAGCAAACGGCTACAAGAGACAAAATTGGAGAAGGTAGAGGCGTCAATAGCATAGGACAGCGAGGGCCGAGGAGGACGTAGATGACGTCCTCTATATGACATTTGCAGGAGAGAGAGATTTAGGTTGGATCTTAGATTCTGGCAGTTCATTTCATGTATGCTCGGATAGGACAATGTTTCATAGGTATCAGACATGCGAAGGCGACTCGGTCTGATTGGCAAATGGAGCATGCTGCTTGGTTGCTGGTATCGGATCCGTGAGGATACGCATGTTTGATGGAAAGGTGCGAAAGCTTGTGGAGGTCCGACATGTGCCAGATCTGAAGAAGAACCTGATCTCACTGAGAGTCATGTGTTCAAGAGGATACCGATGCACTCTTGAAGGTGAAGCTCTCAGGGTGTGCAGAGGAGCACGAATTGTACTAAGGGGGCTACTGAAGAAAGGTTTGTACAGGCTCGTAGGGACGGTTGACACAGGTGTAGCTACGATATCCTAGATGAGTAGTACGGTTCAACAGAGAATGATATCTGCTAAAGGTGGAGCACGGAGGAAGCATGTGATGTTTGATTCCAATGATGGTGGTCGATATCTCTTGCATCAACTAAGAGAGGAGGGGCCATATCGGGGCGTGAAATAGAGTCAGGCTGTGCGGGCACTTGGTCGGGGTGTGGGCCATGCTAGTGGAGCTAACAGATGGACATACAATTGTGGAGTTAACCCAAGGTGAAGAATGTTACGTAACTAGTTACGTACGTACGTACGTGAGTTAATCCCCAAGTGGGGATAAGGATCCGATGGTTGTTAACTGGATAGGCATCGGGGCTATCCAAGTCGTTCAAGACTCTGGATAGGGACTAGGAGAGTCCTAGTCGGGATGGGTTTCCTGGGTTGTTCTCCCTATAAATAGCCCATGTCGGTGGCTCATTCAAGATGTCGGGTGTCGAGGGAGCCACCGAGGAAGAGGTTGTACGTCTACAGTTTATTAGAGTTTGACTTCTCTGAAATCTCGACGTCTTCATGGTGTGTGCGTCTTGCTCCGTGGGTGATCGATCGCCGGGGTTTCCCAACAATATAATACTTTGTAAATTAAAATAAAATAATTAAATTACATCTATATATTTAATAATTGTTATAATATAATATTTTAAAGTAAAATATTACATTAAATTATTTTATGTTTGTTTTGTTTATATTTAGGTAAAGTAAAAAAATTAAAATTATATGATTAATTTAATTATGTACATATACTTAAAATTACTTAATTTATATAATTTTTATATAATTTATATTTATAAAATATTTATAAAATATTTTTAAATAGTATATTATATTTTTGAATAGTTTAAATAGTATATACAAATTAATTTATGTAATAATTTAAAAAATATATTATATTTTTGTAACTTATTATTATACTATATAAAATAATAATCTTATATACTATTTAATTGTTAGTCTTAGATATTCTATTTTCTTCTTTTCTAATTTTGTCTTCTTTTTAGATAAAACTATTCCATGTTCTTTACATTTAGCAACAAATATTTTTAAATATTCTTCATGTTATTTCCGGGTGTTGGTGCATATTAAGACAACATCTACATATACAAGGCAAAATTTGTTAAGGCATTCAAATGTTTTATCCATTTTTCTTTGAAATATTTGTGGTGCATTTTTTAATCCAAATGGTATTACTAACCATTCATAATGACCTTGAGGCATACTAAATGCTATTAAAGATATTGATTCTTCATCTAATCTTATCTACCAAAATCCTGATTTACAATCAAATTTCAAAATTTATCTTTTTCCTCTGATGAAATTTATAAGTGTTTCTTTATGGGGTAGAAAATATCCATCAAAAATTTTATAGTCATTCAACTACTTATAGTTTACTACCATTCGGGCTTTACCTCTCTTAATCTCACTATGATTTCTAACTATAAAAGCTGGACTATTATGAGGACTTTTTTATTTTTGTATTATTTTCATTTGTAGATAGTCATTCAACTGCATATAGTTTACTACCATTCTTCATCTTATCTGCCAAAATCTTGATTTAGGATTACCTTACCATCACCACTAGGGGTGTTCATGGTTTGGTTTGGTTTGGTTTTTGAGTATTTTTTCTCAAACCAAACCAAACCAAATTATCTTCCAAACCAAACCAAACCAAACCAAATTAGTTCGGTTTGGTTTGGTTTGGTTCGGTTCAAACCATATTTTACTAAGGTGTAGTAGATATATCAATATATAATTTTATTTTGTTTGTTTAAAATCATATTCTATTAAAATCTTGTGTATATGTTTGTACATTACATTAATTTTACCTTAAAAAATTTTGAAACAAATTTAATTTTATACGAAAAGATGCATAAATACTATCTTATATATAACTTAAACTATAATATTTAATCCAATTCGGGTTATTCGGTTTACCGGTTTGGTTTGGTTTCTAAGACCCTTCAATCCAAACCAAACCAATCGGAAGTTTAAACCAAACCAAACCGAACCAAAGTATTGGTTTGGTTTGGTTTTTCGGGTTGAACCGAACAGTGAACAACGCTAATCACCACGTTGGTTGTGCATCCATTGTATAGGTAAATTTTTATATGCTTTTGTGCTTCTGAATATAGTTATCCAATGATTACGTGGGCTTTTAAATTTTAATAAAATAGGTGTTTAAATATATACTTTGAATTGTGATATAAAATTATTTTTTAATACATATCGTTAGTTATTATTGAACTTACATATATCATTTTTATCATAGTAATATATTTCCCCATAAGGATTTTAGAGTTTTGTATTCCTTTATACATTGTATGAATTTTTCTAGCAATATCTATACCAATTTTACTTGGTACATCTGTTATTAGTTCTTGTGGTAAAATTCCTTCTTTACATTATATCATTCCTGATCCGTTATCTATAAATGTAAATATATATTCAATTTCATAGTTTTCTCTTAACAGTCCTATTGGTATATAAATACTATTCAAACTTGTCATCTGTATAATACAATTTCTTTTCCTTCATATGTTAATATTATTTCATCTTTATGTATTTGAAATGGTTTCATTTTTATTAGAAAGTTTGTTCCTAATAGTATTTCTCTATCTTGTCAGCTATAATTTCCATGTATTTTTAGTAAAATATTAAATGTATAATCTTGTATTTTTATTTGTACTATAGTTTCATAATGTATCTCACTTATTTTTCCATCAAAATTTCTAAAAACATATGGTTTTTCTAATTTTTTGGCAAGTTTTTAGTCATTTTTTCCATTATAAAATCAGCAAATGCTCCTGTATCTATTAATATCTGAGTATCTTTCCATTCTATTCCATCATAATATTTTTTTAATAAATATTTTATCAAAGTACTTTCTCATGGTGTATCTTGTGAAGTTGAAGGGTATGCTATCATAAGGGATTTTGTTCTTATTTCTGATAGATCCTATTGAATCTCTTCCTTGTAATCTTCCATTATTTATTGTTAATAATAATCTTGGCTTCTCATTTATTAATAAAATTTTTTTAGTTATATCTATATCATAGAAATCTGGGATTTCTATTTCTTCTATAGTTGGCTTATGAATTTTTCCAACTTATTGGAATATTGTAGGTAATGTAATAAATTCCAAATTTTTAAATATATCCTTATGATGTGTATTACTTAAAGCATAACTTACCATATAGCTAATCGAATAGGGCATATTGCCTTCTTCCATAAATTCTTTTCTTTTAAAATCTTGTACTAATGATAGTACTTAATTTATATTTTTACCTTTAAGTGATATTCCAAATTTAGAATTAATAAAAAATATTAATTTTTGATAACTTAAAATTTCTTGTATTATTCTTTGGATCGCATCTTTTCTATTTAGTATTCTATTATCTAATAAGTCTAATTCTATAGGTGTATCTATTACTTCTTGGAATGTTGGTTTTATCATAATTTATATAGTTCCTATATGTATCAATTCTATTTTTTCTCCTTCTTTTATTTCTCTTATATTTTGTTGTATATCTTGCTTAGTAATTAATAGAATATTAATTCTATTATTAACATATTTCACATCCATAGGTAATTCTAACTAAGATTACTATTAGATGATGTCTACATATAAGTAAAGAATGGACACTCTAGATGCTAGAATAGCATTTACAAGAATAAAGGTATCTGATTATTGTTATGAAGTAAGATTAATGAGATAATCTAAGAGATTAAAATATTTTAAAAAATAACAAAAATAATGTTTCAATTTTTAATTTTACCTTACCATCACCACGCTGGCTGCGCATCCATTGTATAGCAAATTTTCTTTCATATGCTTTTGTACTTCTGAATATAGTTATTTATTAAAATGGATATGTAATCATTGGATAACCCTTAATTAATGGTACACGTTATCAATCTTAATTATATACACATTATATATTTTAAGTAATTCTAAGTATATATACATAATTAAATTAATTATATAATTTTAATATTTTTACTTTACCTAAATATAAATAAAACAAACTTAAAATAATATAATGTAATATTTTACTTTAAAATATTATATAATAACAATTAATAAATATATAAATTTAATTTAGTTACTTTTATTTTAATTTACTAAGTATTATATATTATATATTATTATATGTTATTAATATTAAGTATATATTAACTTATGATAATTAATTTGAAAATAATTCTAAATATTAATTTTATAATATATCTTAATATGTATTAATATATTAATATAATAATATAAGAGTGAAAGTTTCTTTCTTTTTTTTTGCTCGAAAAGAGTGAAAGTTTCTTTCACTCTAAGTATTTTAAAAAGAACGTGAAAATCGCTGGATAAACTAGCGACTTTATTCTCGGCTGTTAAATTTGTTAACCGATCAAACAACTTTGGTGAAATAATGTTAAATTTGAAAATAAAAATTTTAACGTGTTAGTTTAGAAAATATAACTTTAAATCATGTCAGTTTAAAAAATTTCTCCGTGGTTGCACCAAAGAGGGAGCGCCGATATGCAACGTACAGAAAGTCGATACCCTTTACCCCTCCCCCCCCCGGAATATCCGGGGTCCTAGAGCGCCGAGGAAGTTCGAGACCCGATTGATTTTTAAACACATTTTTCTTAATTGGACATTTATGAGATGTGCTCCTCTATTGATTACAAATAAACAGGTGAAACAATTAATTGCCGATTCTACTGAGTTGGTGTTAAATTCTTCTAAATAAAAAATAATTAAAGGGCTCTCTCGACACTGGATCATCAGTTCTATTCACAATTAAATATTTTTTATTCTTTTTAATTTATTATATATTTTATTTACTCAATAAAATAATATTTTTAAATTATAAATATGAATTTTACTTAACAAATGTCGGACAAAGATATCACTTTATTTTTAATTTAAATTATAATAAAACATGATTACACATTTTATGATCTTAATAATAGTAAAATATTATAAATTAATTTTACTTAATGTTTAGACAAAACGTAATGTTATATAATTACGCCCTATATTTACAAGAATTTTAAGATTGTAAACTTTTTTTTGTAACTTTACCGTTTCCGTCCAGTTTGTTTTATTGGAATTTTCTTTTTAACTAGCACTGTTTTTTTATTTTTAGTATTAACACCTTACAGGGTGTTTGGTTGCATGATAATTTTTTGTACACTTTCATGATAAAAAATGGTATTAAAATAAAAGTGAAACAACTCATGACATAAAATTATCATGTTTGGAGGGATGTGATTACAAAAAAGAGTAATTACCACACATGACCAAACAAAGTGGGGGACTACAAGAAAAAAGAAAGAGGTGAGACCCTCTTTTTTGTTTAAGAAGAAAATCACTTTTAAAACATAAAATTGTCATGTTTACCAAACACCTCTTTTAACAAGTTTTCTTATAATTTTTAAAAATTAAAACAAAAACCTTCATTATCATGCAACCAAACACCCCCTTAACTTTTGATTTTGCAAAATTAGGACTCTTTGACCAAAATCGTGGTCAAAAAATACGACTTTACACTAAAATATTAAAGTCAGACGTTTTAAAATCTTACTTTAAATGTTTTTATTAAAAAACTTAAAAAAATTTAATAAACAATTTACTTAAAATTATAAGATAATAAAGTCGGTGTAATAAATATCAACTTCTAAAATAAAAAATAAAGTCAGAATTTTTTACTCTGCCTTTTGTATTAAAGTATGATTTAAAATATATAATTTTTATATTTTAATTTTAATTTTTAACTCAAAAGCTACAACTTTAGATCACAATGTTATAGTCAGAGTTAAAAACAACGAACTTTAGAAAATAATGTGCAAAAATTAATGTCTAATATAAGTCAAATATCAAAAATTCAACTTTTCTATTAAAATTGTGTTTTTTACTACGATTTCAGTCAGTGCTAGTTTTAAAAAAACTCTTGTTTTATTTTATTTCACTTATTTCCACAACTAGACTCCCACAGGAAAAAAACGTGTTAATAAGAAAAGCCCATGACACTTCCCTTTCCGTATTTATACAGAAGACTGGAGAGAGAGAGAGATCCCCCCCGGAGTTCGTTATGCTTCCTTGCTTCTCTCACATCCTCTCTCCCGTCTCTTCTCTTTCCGGCCTTCGTTCCTCTGGCGACATGTCGACATCGGCGAAGACGCCGCCCGCCAGTGCCAACGCCGCGGCGTAGGTGATGCTGGGCGAGAAGAGACGACTGACGCTGATCTTGGATCTTGACCATACGCTGCTCCATACCGTCAGCGTCCGCCGCCTCTACTCCCAAGAAGTTCACCTCCTCGGGGCAGCCGGACGACGCGGCGAAGTCCGCAGCGAGCTGCACCGGTTCAAGACGGCCGGGGGCACGGAATACCTCACGAAGGTTCGGCCCTTCGGGCACGCATTCTTGCGCGAGTGCAGGATGTTCCGCCTGTGCATCTGCACCATGGGGGAACCCGCCTACGCCCAGGAGATGGCCCGACTTCTTGACCCCGGCGTCGCCTACTTCTGCCCCCGCAACATCCTTTCGAGGTGGAATTTTGCGACCAAGGACGCCAAGGAGCTTGGCGCCGTCCGCTGCGGTGACGAGCGGACCACCCTGATCGTGGACGACACGATCGCCGTGTGGGAGAAGCATCAAGATAATCTCATCCCCGTACCGGAGTACCACTACTTCGCCGACGAAAGGCGCGGGAGCGGTGTCAAAGGGCGCTCGCCGGCAGAGCTCAGAACAGATGAAGACGATGCCACCGGAGCATTGTCGACGGTTCTCTGCCGACTCCGGCAGGTTCACCGCGCGTTCTTCAGCCCCATCTGCGGCGAGAGCGAGCCGGGTGGCAGGGACGTGAGGGAGATCCTGAAGCGAATCAAGCTATGTAGTGAACTTGACTATGTAAACTGTGATGCATGATATTGAATACAATCTTTTCTCCTCTCTATGAAGTCTGGTTTTGATGATCTGATAAACCTTAGAATGTTATTGGAACTGTGGGTGTGCGGTCAAACCCTAGTCAAACACCTTTGACTAATTTATTTTCAATTCCATCAGCAATGAGAGTAGTTGATGTTTGCGCATTTAGCTGTACCACAAATGGAGTTTTCGTTGAACAATCCTATTTTTGTGATAAAAGTTGTCAAGAAAGTGTTTAACAGTAATTACAAAAAATTTCAATTTAATATAAGTCTTTTTTTTGAACAAAAAGTTGTGAACATTCTTTTTCCCTCCTTGCGTGGTCCCTTACCTTTTACAAGGTCCCCGCATTTTTTTTGCTGTAATATGTTAGATTTTATTTTGAAATAAGTTCTGCCATAAAAGTATGCACAGCTCGTCAATTGATGTGGACTTGTATCATCGACTAGTCGATTGGTGCCATTTTAATTTATAAGAAGTTTTCTTGTATTTTGAAAAATTTAGGGTCATGCACCAGATCTGTATCAACTTCTTCAACCCATAACAGAGTTTGCCGAACACAGGCTTCTCTTTTGTTTCTGTGGTTTTGGTCAACCGTTAAATGAAGATGGAGCTAGAGCTTTTAACATCACTATCCATCGTGGGAAACCCTTGACCCTTTCGAAACCACCAAATCATCAACGTTTATGTCATATCCCGTATTTTTAAAGAGTTTTAAAATAATCATCATTTGGAAAAAAAATAATGAATTGAGAATAATACCATGAAGATTATAATATCTATACCAAGGATTTTTGCTATCGAATTTGATATGCATCACTTGTTATTATTTAACTGCAAGAATATTAATTAGGCATACACGATAGAGGTTAGACAAGAGGGCATAATCGTTTGGTACATAAAAAATAGAGTATATGTCTTTGGTGTTATAAAGGATTGGGAAAACAAAATGATCCAAATAAGGAACAAGGACGGAGGATGGCCATTTTGGGATAAGGTGGAAATTTATGAGAAATTTGTAATTTCGACAAGTTGAGAATGACTACAAATGTTGTCTTAGTAATTTGAAGGATAAGCGGACGATGGTGGTAAGGAAACGATAATGGTGCAAGAAGGATTTCTCCAAGGATTTGATAATAAATAAATAAAATTATTTAACATAAAATGACAATTACTTCAATACAGTAAGAATGAATAATATAAATATCTCTAATATTTTTTTGTGAAATAATATAATGCTAGTTATTAATTAATTTGATTTTGAATGAGTGAAAGATTCATTTGGAAGTAGAATACGTTTAGCATAAATTGATTATTAAGAGAAAATATGGAATGAGAGGATTCAATGAATGGAGACAAAATGAAATCTTATCTTAATTCTTACATAAATGTTTAGATAACTAAATGAGACATGAAGTTCAAGAAAAGTTCCAATTTAGTTCGATTGTGATTTCAGAAGAAAAACTTAATCGTAGATCACTATTATTTAAAGGTAACCCTAATTGATCACGTCATGTATCACTGCTGTCCTCATTGTAGAAATTTCTTACTCTTTTGGCATCTCTTTTGGAGCCTTTATAGTTCACATGTAGCACTTGCACTCCACACTCCGCAAAAGGCACTTCTCTCTCTCTCTCTCTATGTGTGTGTGTATGTGTGAAATGAGCCATTGTCATTAACTTACAAGCAATGGATGAAAGCCATTGTTGATATGTTATTGGTGACAGGTTAAGTAATAGTCTATAATAACTTTTGTCACTGGTGATGGTTTGTAAGTTGTCTCCTCAATTACTTTCGTCAGATTTTTTTGTACTCAATCTATTAACTATATTAGATCGTCAAATTAGACAATTTATAAGTCAATAATCAAAGTATAAGATATGCTTGATAAGATATTTTTTACGACTTTGGTCAAAAGTCAAACCATGCAATCAAGATGATAGAAAACTATAATTAACAGTTAGGTATGATATCATTCAATATTTCTTATTTGGTCAATTTAGTAAACTCATTTATTTAATGAGCACTTGTATACATATCTCAATAACTCCACATTAATGACCAATGAGATCGATCATCTTCATCGTATGAGAATATATCATATATATATTAGTCTATCTGAATCAGTGGCAGATCTAGAATTTGTGAACAATGGGGTCACCAAAATTTTTGAGTGGGGTCATCACTTTTATGAATTTATTAACATTAAATATTTTTATCAAACATTTTATATTATAAGTTTTAATCAAACATGACCCCACTTACTATATGCTGGATCCGCCACTAATCCGGATCATTAACATCTCATTTCAAAGATTATATGACTAAGAATATCTACCCTACATACTTTTAGATGATTGATCTCATATTTATATTACATACTTTTAAATGATTAATCTCATATTAATATTACATACCTTTAGATGATTGATTTCATATTTACATTACATATCTTTAGGTGATTGTTCACATTATCATGATTTTATCATGATTCAATACAAAATAGGATGGTATTCGGGACAGATTAATGGCGACGGCTTCCAAAAGCTATCTCCAATTTTGGTATCAGCGATGACTTAAGCCATCGCCGATAAAATCGTCACCGCTACATAGTTATATGCGACGGCTACTAGAAGCCATCGCTATTAAACTTACTAGCGACGGCTTAAGCCGTCCCTAAACTAGTAATAATATTTTCCCGATCTCCCCCTGCAACAGTAATTAGCAACAGCCTCACTAAGCCGTCGCTAGTTGCCGTTAATAGCAACGGCTAAAGCCGTCGCTAATTGTTCCTACCGACCATTCAACGATCGAGTATATTTAGTTATGGCTTCAGCCGTCGCCATTGTACTTTAATGTGCCATTGGCAACGGCTTCAGCCATCACCAATTTTTTGAGGGTCTTCTAAAACCCACAATCGCCTTCTCCTCCGACCCTCTCGCTCTCTCTCTCGTGTGCAACCTCACCGTCGCCGCCGTGCCTTGTCTATCACTGCCTCTGTGCAACCACCGCCGGCCGCCGCCGGTCTCGTTCTCCATCGCCGCCAATTTCCTCCTTCTCAAGGTAATTTATACTCCTAACAACTCCTATAAACGAATTTAAGATTTATTCTTTTAATTAAACAAGGTTAAGATTATTAATTTATGAGTTTAGGGTTATTGTTTATGAATTTAGAGTTATCGTTTATCATGTTAACCATGTTAAAGAATGTGCTAAGTATCATAAAATTATTTAAATTAAATCAAACATATGAATTTTGAGGTTAAGCATATTAGTTTATGGTTAATCATCTTTATTTAGAATTTGTCATTAAGGTGGTTAGGCATATTAGTTTTAGATTAATCTAAAAATATAAATTATTAATGTCACCTTTAATCTCTTACTTGGTCGTAAAATAATATTTAATTTGATTAACATACAAGTGAAATGTTTTGTTTGATAAAAAATTTAAAATTAATGTCTAATTAGACTAATTTCATATCAGCCGTAATAAATAAATAAATTTAAATGCATATCATAATATAAAAATTGAAATAACCTCATTAAAATTTTGAATCTTTATTTATATTATTTTTATCAATAATTAAGGTAATAAATCTTGGATTGGCCAATCCAAGCTGGCAAACCGGCCTTGGATTGGCCAAAGCACCCAATAAGCATGGAATTTGGAAGAGTAGCCATACTGGCCATAAACTTGAAATTTGGAAAACCGGCCTTCCTATGGCCAATTTGTCCAATCCAAACTAGAATTCGGCTTGGATTGGCCAAACTGGCTATGAACTTGAAATTTGGAAAAAAAACCCTTTCCATTAGGCATGTTAAATAATGAGCTAAGTATCTTTATGTTGGGCGTTAATAACCAATTTAAAAAAGTAATCAAGTTCGTTGTCTTAAATCAAATCCAACCAAAGAGGTGTAGAGATGGATTAAATTTCAAAATTGGTTTCAATTGGTTAAAATGCCATGATAGAATAAACTCAACCCGATTTTTCGGTTTGATTTGTTCTAAAGTGGCGATAGAAACTACTTAAATTCTCAAACTAGTCTCAATTGGCCAAAATTCCATGGACACCAACCCAAATCAGGTTTTTGGTTTCATTTGTCCCACAGTGACATTAGAAACTAATTTAAGGCTTTCAAATATAATTTTATCAATTTTTTATCTTATGTTGGCTCTACTTCTCGTTTTCAGGTTGTTTCAAGTGACATTCTCATTCGACACTTGCTTCTTTTGGAGGAGATTCGGTTTATTTTCAAGTTTTGTAATATAATTCTTCACTTTTGTCTATATATTTGTTTATAGCGTTAAAAGACCAATTATGGAACATGACGAGTAATTTAAACAAGTCTTCGATAGATATTCCTAACAGATTAAGTCCTACGTATCTTCAAGAAGTATAAGAATTTCTAGAATTTTCTTTTCATGAATCCGAGACCCGATTTAGGCATAGACTAGATAAAAGTTTGATTCAATGCCCTTGTAAATGGGGTTGTAACACATTCACTTTAAAAAGACATACAGTTAAAGAACATTTATGAGGTGTTTGGTTGCATGATAATTTTTTGTACACTTTCATGATAAAAAATGTATTAAAATAAAAGTGAACCAACTCATGACATAAAATTATCATGTTTGGAGGGATGTGATAACAAAAAAGAGTGACCATCATACATGACCAAACAAAGTGGGGACCATAAGAAAAAAGAAAGAGGTGAGACCCTCTTTTTTTGTTTAAGAAGAAAATCACTTTCAAAACATAAAATTGTCATGGTTGCCAAACACCTCTTTTAACAAGATTTCTTATAATTTTTAAAAATTATAATAAAAACCTTCATTATCATGCAACCAAACACCCCATAAATATGTGAGGGTATATCGCCAAATTATTGAATGTGGATAAGTCACAGGAAAATAGAACAGAGCTTAAGTAGGGAACATGAAGTTCAATTAGATGAACCACAAGATGAGAATTTAAACGATGATGTGGTAGAAATGATTAAAGATATCCAAAATCTTCAGGAACCATGTAGACACAATGAGGGTGAACTAAATCAAGATACACACAAGCATTTCTTGTTATTAAAAGATGCTGAAACACCTTTATATGAAGGTTGCACAAAAATATCTAAATTAAAATTTATTTTAAAGTTGATTTAATTGAAGTCAGTAAATGATTTGACTGAAAAATGTATGAATGGTATATTATCTTTATTTAAGGATATATTTCCCAAAGATGCAAGTGTTCCTAACACTTGGTATGAACTTAAAAAAATTATTGAGGACTTAGGACTTAGTTATGAAAAGATAGATGCAAGTAAGAACGATTGTGTTCTCTTTTGAAAAGAGAATGCACATAGAATTACGTGTCCACAATGTGAGAGTCGTAGATATAAAGATGATCATAAACATATGAGTAAAAAGTGGCATGGAAGATATTACATTATTTTTCTTTAAGAGATAGGTTGCAGCGTTTGTATATATTAACGAACATTGCTAAGTAGATGTTATGGCATAGTGAGCCACGGTCCTATATATCAAGACGTGAAAATGTGTCATTCTGTTGACTCTCCCTCATGGAAAAGAGTGGATGAACTTTATCCAGGTTTTGCATTGGAAAAACACAATGTTCGCCTTGGATTGGCCGCCAACGGTTTTAACCCATTCGGCAACATGTCCTCAAAGTACAGTATATGGCTTGTCGTTACAATGGTTTACAATTTACCATCATGGATGTGTATGAAAGCTGCGCACACGACGATTTCGTGTCTAATGCTGTGACCCAAAGCCCCCGGAAATGATATTGCTGTCTACTTGCAGCCGTTGGTGGACGAGTTAAAGTCCTTGTGAGAGATCATATTGGATACACACGATGTTTTAATGAAGGAGAATTTTCTCATGAGAGCCATCTTGCTAGTCACCATAAATGATCTTCCATGTTATGCCACCCTATTCAGATGGAGTACGAAAAAAAAGCATGTCCAATTTGTAATTAGGAAACATATTCGGTTTGACTAGTTCATAGTTGGAAACAATGTTATCTGGGATATCATTGATTTTTACCGATAACACATCGGTGGAGAAAACATCATTATAGACATCTATTTGATGGCCGACGGTGTGAGAGGGGCACACCAGTGATGCTAACTGGACATAGGATTTGGATACAATAAGAGGATATGGACCCATTAAGATTTGGAAAACCGTTTAAGAAAGATTCAGAAAACTTGAGAAATAATTTGGAAAAAAACAAGAATTGGAAGAAAAGAAGTATCTTTTTTAAGCAACTACCATATTGGGCATCTCTGATTGTCCGTTATCATTTGAACATCGTGCACATTGAGAAGAATGTGTGTGATAATATTCTAGATACATTCAACATCTCAGAATTGGATAAAGATAACCTGAACTTGAGAAAAGACTTGGTAGAGTTAGGAATCTGTCCAAAGTTGCAAACACAAGAGAGTTCATCTAAGTTTCCACATGCTACTTATAGGCTTAACAACGCACAAAAATCTCATATCCTCAATTTTGTGAAGAACATTCGAGTGCCGGATGGGTATTCATCAAATTTGAGTAGGAGTATAGATCTAAGTAGTAGGATCATTAGTGGATTAAAAGTCATGATTGTCATGTCATGATGCAGATGATTATTCCTCTACCATTTCAAGGGATCGTACCAAAGGACGTACTCCACCCCATTAAGGAGTTATGTTAGTATTTTAAAGTCGTATATGCTAAGGTTTTAGATACTAGTATTTTAATAAATTGGGAATCTAAGATTGCAATCACAATGTGTAAGTTGGAACAAATCTTTTCACATTCATTTTTCGATGTTATGGTCCACCTTGTTGTGCATCTAGCTTATGAAGTTAGAATGTACGGACCTGTTCAATACCAGTGGATGTATCCGATTGAAAGATATTTAAAGAGGCTGAAAGATTATGTTGGCAACATGGCAAGAGTCGAAGGATTCATTGCCCAGGGTTCTTTAGTAGAGAAGTGCACACAATTTATTTCTTTGTACATACAACATGACAACGAATATAGTAGGGATCGGAACTATGTTGGTGGTCCCTATGAAGATGATCATGAAAAGAGTTCAATATTTAAGCCAGTTGGCCATCCATTGAGATGCATTTGTTTCCCTAGAATGTTGATGGAAAGAGAACAAGATTTAATCCACTCATATGTGTTAAATCAAATTGATGATATCGATTATTTTTTTCAGAAGTATAGTGATGCTCTTATTGATGGAGGAAGTTGCGAGCAAAGTTTTACGGTTTGGTTTAAAGCACGCGCTAAAGAATTGGGGAACATTGGGTCTTCCAGCTAAACTTTGGCTTGGCTTGGCCAAATCGGCCATATAAGTTGGAAATTGACAAATACCCCCATCTTAAGGCCGGTTTGGCTGATTCAATGCGGAATTCGGCTTGGATTGGCCAAACCAGCGATATAAGTCAAATATTGACATATACCTCCATCTTAAGGCCGAAATTCAGCTTGGATTGGCCAAACCGGCCATATAAGTCGAAAATTGATTCTTTACCCATCCCATGGTTGGTTTGGCCGATCCAAGCTAAATTTTGGCTTGGATTTGCCAAACTGGCCATATAAGTTAGAAATCAACAAATACCCCATCCTAAGGCCGGTTTGGCCGATCCATGGTGGAATTTGGCTTGGATTGGACAAACTGATAATGGAAGTCAAAAATCAACAAATATCCCCATCCTAAGGCTGGTTTGGCCGATCCAAGCTGAAATTTGGCTTGAATTGGCGAAACCAACCATATAAATTAGAAATCGACAAATACCCCGATCTTAAGGCCATTTTGGCTGATTCAATGTGGAATTCGACTTTGATTGGCCAAACCGGCCTTAGGATGGAGGTATTCAAAAATCGACATATACCTCCATCCTAAGGCCGGTTTGGCCAATCCAAGCTGAATTCTGACTTGGATCGGCCAAACCGGCCATGTAAGTTGAAAATCGATTCTTTACCCATCCCTTGGTCAGTTTGGTTGATCCAAGTCAAATTTTGGCTTGGATTGGCCAAACTAGCCATATAAGTCAGAAAGTAACAAATACCCCCATCCTAAGGCTGGTTTGGCCAATCCAAGCTGAAATTCGGCTTGGATTGATCAAACCGACCATATAAATCAGAAATCGACAAATACCCCAATCTTAAGGCCAGTTTGGCCAATCCAAGGTGGAATTCGGCTTGGATTGGCCAAACCGGTCAAGGAAGTCGAAAATCAACAAATGCCCCCATCCTAATGTAGACACGCCAATTTGGCCTTATTTGGGACTTAAACCCTTATTCTAATGGCAATACTCTTTATCTGATCTTTATCTGATCCATATCACCTTTTGGATATGAGCCAAGGATGTCAGTGGAGAGCCGCATGAGTTGAGAATAGACCAAAGATTTTCCTAACAATGCCGTAACCTTCAAATGAGAGCCACGCGTTAATCGTGGAAACACGAAACTTGCTTAATGACTGAGCCTTAATGATCCACAATTGAAGATCTCAGAAGTCCCGCATGAATTCTGCAACATTTGGTTTTCCAACAATTCGTTTCAACAGTTGCAGGTTTAAAACAACTTTTATCACGGCTTTCTGATCCATACCATTATGGCTATCCCAGACCGCGTGTTAGGTCTTTCTGGTCATCACCAAGCCTTTCCATGTCCTATGGGTCGTCCCTAACCATATACTGTCACCAACCGGTGCCGTACCATCGTTTCAGCCGATCATAGGGTTTCCCATTTATTCCCAACTTTTCCGAGGTTCATTTCACATTTACCAGGTTATTCTTGACATTTTTGATGATTCAGAGTTTTTCGATCATACCGGACTTGTTCGGTCATCATTTTAAGTCATCCCGAGCTGACCCTAGGCTCCTTGGTCAAAATCGTGTCTTTTCGGATCACCTTTCTGGCTTTCGGCATCCTCAAAATTGTAAACCGGATTGTAAAATCCCATATAGAGGTTTCAGAATATGTGCCATTTGGTTTACCAATTTGGGAAGTTACGTTTGCGAGTCCTCTTTCATACGAAACAAACGGGAGTCGAAACAGACATTCCGTTTTCAAGTTACGGCTTGCGGACGTAGGCACATAGGAGAGAGAACTGAACGTTCCCCCGAACCAGGGGCGCAGTCAACGCGCCCTCACAGTGAGGGCGCGGTCGATTCCAGAAACCAGAAAATCACTCCATTTTGGACTTCCAAATCGATTTTTGGTAGGTTTCCTCTCTTAAAAGTGTTTATTTTGATCGCACCCAGAGTCGGGGGCACGTCCATTTTGTCAACCGCATTTTTAACAGTTTTCTAGAATTTTCGGACAATTTTTAGAAGTAATGTGCTGAACGCGCCCCCAAACTGGGGTGTGCTGACCACATCCTCACCCTGAGGGTGCGGCCTGCGCGCCCTCGTGTTGAGGGTGTGGCTTGCGCGCCCCCAAGCCGGGGCCGCGATCGTCTTCTTTTGTGTTTTGTGATAGAAATGTATCCCCTACAAGCCAATCATATATGATATGATTCAACATTTCTAGGAATATCTCATTCAATTAAATAGGCAAAACTTCGTTACTAGTTTTTATTAGAAGCGTATATTGTAATGAAGTCCTCGATCACATGCAATGATGATTGAATCATGATGAGATCATGATAATGAGATTGATCATCTAGAGGTATGTGATCTAAATGTTCCTAGTCATAGGATCCTTGAGACGGGAAATCAAGAATCCGGATAGACTAGTGTGTGTGATGTCTTCTTATGTGATGAGAATGATCGATCTCATTGGTCATCAATGTGGGGACACTGAGATACACACAGGTGCTCATTAGTGGAATGAGTTCACTGAACTGACCAATTTAGGAAAACCTGATCGGTATCTTACCGAACTGTCTATTAGGTTATTCTTACATCTCAATAGCACGGTTGGATCTTTGACCTGAGTCACCAAAGATGTCTTATCGGATGTATCTTGTACTTTGATTATTGACTTATGGATCACCATCTTGATGGTCCAGCATAGTTGATGTATTGGGTGCAAGAGAAACCCGGTGGAGGCAATTGAGTGGACAACAAGGGATCGTTCACTCTCGGTAGGAGAGAGAGAATGTCCTATGGGATAGTACTCTAAATCCTTGGACAAGGTACTTAGGATAATTGGAAAATGAGTTTTCCAATTGATTCAAATCAGAGTACAGGATCCTATAGAGTTGAAATATTTAGGGGTTGACAGTCAGTGCCGAACCCCTAACTGACCGGGACATTATATGAAAGAGGATTTAAATCTGTGTGGTAATTGATGATGGAAAGGCTCAATGGATGTTATTTAACTCCCCAAAGTCATTTGGAATCATAGGATGTGGCTTGTGTAGACACGCAATTTTGGCCTAGTTGGAGAGCTTAAATTCTTGTTTTCGTGAAGTATATTTGAGTAACCTTTCGAGGGAACCAAGTTTTTCGGAAAAATCAAGTTTTTCGGCACATTTCGAAGTAGATTGATGGGGCGTTGACCAGGTCAACGCGCCCTGCTTATAGGGCACCTGGCGCCCTATAAACAGGGCGCCAGGCGCCCTACTGATGGGACACCTGCATCTGGTCTGACTGACTGGGCAGGTTGATGGGACAGTTGTGCAGATAAAGTTGCCCTCTTCTTGCCTATAAAAGGACCCCCATTTGGAAGGTTTAGGAGAGACCAAGGGCGTCCCTCACCTCCTCTCATCCACCACTACACATCCCAAGCCTTACAACCCCCCTCCCAGCTCTCAAACCGTCCCAAAACCATCTCCCAAAACCCTAAAAATCATAGTTGCTTCTTGAAGGGATATTCCAGCAGAATGAAGTTACCCTCTTTTGTGCTGTAGAAAGACCCTCATATGAAGGTTTTTGGACACCCCAAGTCCGTCTCCCACCTCATCTCATCCACCACTACGAATCTAAGCCTTCATAGCACCTTATCAAGCCCTTAGAGTATCCCAAAATCCTTCCCCAAAAACCCAAAAACCTGCAGTTTCCTTCTTCAGAAATATGATTTTTCTCCAACTTTGAGGGCCTCTACACTCTAATTCTCTTACATCTAGTACCAAAACACTCTTCCATTAGCTTCACTTGAGTATTGGCTGCTTGAAGAAGTCCTTTTTCCGTCTTGAAGGTCTTCCTACACTCCGGGGCGACACCGCGAAGAAGGGAAGAAAATCTGCTGAATTCAGTCCCTGGTGCCCTATAAATAGGGCGCTTTGACTTTGGTCAACGCGCCCCATCAAGGGGACACCTGCAGCAGGCGCCCCATATATGGGGCACTAGCAGGGGCAGACCCCGTTTTGCATTTTTTTGAGTTTATTTACCTTTCCGGTCAATCTTTTACTCCCCCCTTTCATTTTAACTTTCATTAACATGTTATTTAGCATGCATTAAGCCACTCATTTGCATTTTTATGCATATCTAAACCTTCTAAATAGGGGTTGGGATTTAGTCCCAATCCGGTTAGTCTCTTTCCTTTTGCATGTTTGAATTCAAATTTGAGCACAATATTATGCTTTCATTAGAACTAATGAACCTTTCACTTGTTCCTATGTTTTCTTATGGACATTTTTAGGTAAATCCGATTGAGGCGGAGCTCCAACCGGATCAAAGACGAAGGACTCACTAAGCTCTTTTCTTTCGGCCGACCGAGAGAGGAGAAGTCGGAACCCAACAATCTCTCCACTTTCAAAGGTATGACGGTCATTTTCATTTCTCCATTTCATTTCTTTTCATTCTACTATATTTTGGAGCCTTTGGCTCCTGGCGACCACACCCACTAACATCCCATCCACCAAGTCACCAAGGCGGGCGTAAGGGGCCGGAAGGGGGAGATCCGCGGATGTCCCGTTTCGGGTGCTTACACCTTTTGGCAACCACGGTGGGACCGACTTTGCTTTAGTGAGTTCTTCTCTTTTTTTTCCTAAGAATGTCCACTTGAAAACATGCTTCTTTTCTATCCAGTTCTCATTTAAGCCATTTCTATATCTTTGCATTTCTATTTGCTTGCTTACATGCTTGTTTATTTCCTTGAAGCATTATCTTGTTCCTTCCTATTTACTTGCCTTCCGTTGGTCCTTTTAAAAACATACAATCTGATTTCTAGCTTGGTTTATCAACTTATTTCACCTTAGTATTTTAGATATCATCTTGTTTCATCTCTTGTTAAGTATACTTGTCTATTTCCTTCTAGGCCTAGTTTTCCTTTAGCAAATCTTTCAAAGCATACTTAGTTAAATTAATGCTTTCTTCCATCTTAGTTTAATTTCATATCATTGTCTTGTTTACTTGCTTCCTACAACATCTCATTAATCATTGTATGCTTTTATTTTCTTCTTGGTTGCTTCTTATTCTTTGAAATTTCACTTGCATTTAGTTTGCATTGGAGTTTCGGGTTCGCCCGTCTCCTTAGGACATCCGAGAAGGGAGGCTCTCTCCTCCCAAAGCCCCACACATCCAAACACCCCTCTTGGTGGGTGCCAACTCCTCCTCCGGGGATTCCCTCTCCGAAGGACCGGGTAGCTTCCATCAAGACCTCCGTAAGTCCCCAGACGTGAAGGATTCCCTCTTCACTGATCGGGCTAGTTGTACCATTTTATCCCAAAACCCGGAGTACCTATTACCTATCATTGTGAAAAGAGTGACAACCTTAGATTGCTCGGCGTTGTGAGAGCATAGGGTCCTACCCATTTATTTGAGTGGACAATATTTCTCTTAACAAGCCATTAATTTGAGGTTGAAACAAAAAAATTGCATTAATCATTCCAAGTCTTTGCTATTACTTGTTTGCAAACAAAAACTAAAAATTAAACAAAAATCCCAAAATCACCTAAAAAGAACCAAAACAAAAATTTGCTTGAGGTTAATTTGCTTGACAACTTGCTTGTCTGATAAAAGAAAATCAAAACAAAAAAGGGGTAAAAAAATTAAAACTAAAAAAAATCTTAAGCTTTTATTTGTCAACTTCTTTTTCTATTGTGTTTATGAATTTAAGGTCAGGTCGAGTTATCGGAATGGCGGATCAAGGATACGAGCAACTACAGTTGGAGTATGACCAATCTTATTTCTATCCTGATGCCGTGTGTGCCGTCAATGAACTCGAAGTTCTCCCCGAACCTAGTCAAAATTCTCCTCAACCCAATCCAAATTCACTTTGGGAGGCATTCTCTCATGCCGACCCTACCCAACTTCAGTCTATCAAAGCCATCCTCAAGGGCAAGTCGCCCTCCGACCACATTCCTCCCGAAGGTGGTCTTTGATAGAAATGTATGCCCTACAAGCCAATCATATGTGATATGATTTTACATTTCTTGTAATATCTTATTCAGTATAAATGGCATAATCTTCATTACTTGCACTATCTAGATGCGTCTATCGTAATGAAGTCCTAGGTTGCATGCAATGATGATTGAATCATGATGAGATCATGATAATGAGATCAATCATCTAGAAGCATGTACTCTAAATGTTCCTAGTCGTAGGATCCTCGAGACGGGACATCAAGGATCCGGTAAGACTAGTGTATATGATATCTTCTCATATGATGAGAATGACCGATCTCATTGGTCATCAGTGTGGGGACACTGAGATACATATACAGGTGCTCATTAGAGGAATGAGTTCACCGAATCGACCATTATAGAATCCCCGAATGGTATCTTACCGAACCGTCGATCGTGTATTCTATCATCACGGTTGCACGGTTGGATCTTTGACCTGAGTCGCCAAAGATGTCTTGCCGGGCGTACCATGTACTTTGACTATTGACTTATGTATCACTTAGTATTGTGGTCCTGTATAGTTAATGGATTGGGTATATGGGAAACCCGGTGGAGGCAATTGAGCGGACAATAAGGGATCGTCCACTCTCGGTAGGAGAGAGAGAATGTCCTATGGATAGTACTCTAAATCCTTGGCCAAGGTAGATAGGATAATTGGAAAAGAGTTTTCCAATTGATCCAATTACGGGTACAAGATTCCATAGTGTCGGTATATTTAGGAGTTGACAAATAATGCCGTACTCCTATCCGACCGGGACATTGAATGGATGAAGTTTTATATCCGTGTGGTAACCGATGATGGAAAGGCTCTTTGGAGAGGAGTTTATCCCCGAAGCCGTTTGGGATCATAGGATGTGGCTTGTACCCTTCATGATCGGTAGGCCGTTAAATCTATTATGAGATAATAGATTTAATTTAAAAGAAGTTGTTCTTTTAATTAGGCCTCAACCAAATGAGCTATTGGGCCTAGTGGGTCACACACATAAGGGCTAATCCATAAGTTTGGGGGCAAGGGTGTAAATATAGAGAAAGGAGGGGCTTTTGTGAAAAACTCCAAATTCTCTATATAATAGCGAATTGAGCATGAGCCCCACAAGCCAAGGCTGCAAAATTCGTCCCTACCTCTCTCCTTCACGTTTTCCCATGCGGAGGCCGTCGAGAGTCGATGGGACTTCATCCGGGCGAGTCGGAAGGTCCGACGCGAAGGAGAACCCGACTATGGAGGCGGCTCGTGTGGATACGACTAGAGGCCGCACACTTGAGTGGCTGAACGAGCGTGAGAACGCTCGATCTTCTCCGATCTTTAGGGATTATTTGAATCCCACAAAGGTACGTATTCGAAATCGTTTCGTATACCGGTTTTTTGGCGACGTCGTTCGGTTTCGATCGAGACCAAGACAATGATATACGGGGAATCGTAAATTTTCCGCTGCGCCAATCTGATTGGACCGATTCCCAACAGTCTTCACATCTCTACCCCTCGGTCAGGGGCACATCAACCCAATGTGCCCACTCATGACCATTCTCATACCGGGCTCATGGCCCCAATTTCTCCTCATCTGGTGGCTAATCTAGATCATCCCAATCCAAATGTTGTTGTTCCTTCTAGACCACCAGTTTATTCTTCTAATCATGTCAACCCTACTCACCCTTTGGTGCATCCCCCAATGTACCCTTCTTATCCGGCCACTTCAGCCCATCAAATCCCAATTCCGGTGCACCAAGCACCCACTTCTCCTCCTCCTCTTAGGGAACCTTCTGTCGATCAGGCCATGATTAACAAGATCAATCGCATGGATGAGCAGTATAGAGAGCTTAGACGTTTGATCGACACAAAGGCAGCCCCTGAAATTTCTCTCCCTTCTCTCCCTACTTTTCATCTACCTCCCTCTGAGATACCGGTATACCGTCGCTACAACGGAACCGGTAATCCCTTCATTCATATCAAGGACTTTCTGTATGAGTCGGTAATGTGGCAAAATGATCCAAGGGCCCTTGCTTTTCTTTTCAGAAGATCATTAGAGGGTTTAACTTTAGAGTGGTTCTACTCGCTTGACTCTTTGGAGGCGAGTAACTTTGAAATTGTCAAAGCTAAATTTTTGTAGAGATATCAAGATAGAGTCGGACCAACATATTCCATCACCGACCTCATGGCTAAAAGAATGAGAAATGATGAAGACTTTACCAGATATGCTGATAGATGGAGGTCAATAGCAGAAAGGCTTATTGATTCCATTTCAGAACCGGAGCAAGTGAAGATGATCATCACCAATGCCACTCCGGCCTTAAAAAATATGCTGGCTTTGCATCACCCCACCTCCATGAGTGAACTCTATGAGAAGGCACGGTACATTCAGACACAGCTTAGGGACTCACCTATCATGAACTTGTTTGATCCTAGACCCCGAGTACATCAAGAAAACCACTTTTACCACAACCGGCCCAGTGACTGAGGGCGTAGTGACAAATGAAAACCTTAACGTTTTAGGGAACCCACCTATAAATTATCAACACCAGTTCAGGAACCCTCAACAAAATCAACCATTTAGAAACCCTCGTCAACCTCAACCTCAACCTCAGTTCCAGCCCCATCAGCAACAAGTCCCGATCCCTCAGCGACCGCAAGCCCTGGTTCCCCAACCAGCGCGGCAACAACTGGCCAACTACAACCAGGCACCCCCTCCCATGGCCTATGAACCCCGAAAGGTTGGACCCAAGAGGAACGATTACCCGCCTTTGCCGTACTCTCTCGTGGACATCTTTAATGCACTCATGGCGGCAGGGCAAATTGCATTGCCAAGGGAGAAGTCGGAGTGGCCTCAGAATGCCAACACATAGCGATACTGCTTGTTCCATAGATATCCTGGGCACACCGTGGAAAATTGTTTTCAGTTCAAAGACTATATCCACGATCTTAATGAGCAAGGCAGTATTGACTGGGACCAGATGGGGGAATACATCAGAACAGTGAAAAATCAACCTCAACGGCAGCATGCACCAGCTCAGCAGCAACAACAACAGAACCCCGGCCTGGGGATTATCCAAAACCCTTTACCTCCACATGCACCCGCGCCTGGGAATCAACACGTTAATCCCATCATGATTTCTTCTGAGGAGTATCATGATCGGGGCCAGAATTGGCAAGTCGAGGGAGCCGCCTCCTCCATGCAAATCAACTTACTTCACCCTCCTAACCGAACCGTCCACTCTATACCCCGAACAACTATGTCACATAATCCCATCACATTAAACAGAATGCCCATCATCCGAACACCATCACAACCCATCATCACAGCACCAGCCATTCAACTCCAATCAGGACGGACCCTAACCCTCCCGGCTAATCCACCACAAACATCACCACCACTAGGACCTATCATCATCCCGCCTCGTGCAAACATACCTATCTACTCTACCATGCCTCAAACCACCATCATTACGCCCGTCCCAAGAGCTCTCATCATTCGACCTAACCCGCCACCCACCACTACTATCCCAGCCATAGCTCCTCAACTTGCCACAGTACTTAGAAGTGGGCGCATGTTCCAAAGGGTCTTTCCCCAGGCCGGTCAGTCAGGGTTGGTACCAGAAATAGAAGAAGAACACATCGAAGAACCGTTTCCTGGGACGTCCTATGACCTATTGAAGCATCTTGATAAAACCCCGGCACGAATCTCTATCTTAGAGTTGATCAAAAGATCCAAAGTCCATCAAGAGGTTCTCCAACAATACTTACAGTGGGTGATGGTGAATGAGAGCCTCCCCCCAGAAAAAATCTCATTAGTTCTGGTCCCGAGAAGTGAGTACCCGGCCCTCACATTCACAAAGGAAGAGTTAGCCGACCCAGAAATAAGGAAATGTGCCTTGTGCATCACAGTCCACATCAATGGTGTAGGCATTAAGTTATGTTTAGTCGATACTGGAGCATCTATTAATGTTCTGCCACCAGAAACATTACATCTTTGTGGATTCTCCGAGGAAGACATCCGGCCATCTCAAATAACAGTGACTGCATATGACAATTCGAAAAAGCCTGCCGATGGCATGATTACATTAAATGTGAAACTTGGACCTCGAACAGTCACTGTTGACTTCCACATACTTGAGATGGATCCAACCTACAAAGCTATTCTGGGAAGGCCCTATTTGGAAGCACTAGAGGCAGTCGCCTCCACCAATCACCAGTGTCTTAAATTCCCTCACAAGGGACAAGTGATTAAGGTGACGAGCATGCCCTTAGATCATCCATCTTCTCCACCACCACCCCTTGGGTTGCCAAACGAGCCAATTTTGACAATCTTGGATCTTCCATAAATGAGTAGGCAACCCAGGCAAGTGTGGAGAAGGAAAAGAGAAGAAAATGAAACTATTGGGTGGCATATAATGAAGATTTTGTGATACCAGGAGGGCCGAGGACTAGGCAAAGAACTGCAAGGCATAGCTGAGCCAATCAATCCGGTGAGGTTAAAACCAAAAAGCGGCGTTGGGTATGATGTAACGACTGCGATTGGTCAGAATCTCAAAAGAAGATACTTTTCTGAGTGCTTACAAAAGTTTTTCATAAAGAAAGAAACCATTCAACTGTCTGAGAACAAGGAAGAACAAGAGATTGAGCAAGACAAGAGAAGAAGAACTGACGACCCTGAAGATAACTTGTATCCTGAAATATCTCTTTTGTTTTCCACTGATGAAGAAGGGTCAAGCAATGAACCACTCCAGGTTGAACCACCTGTTGACCCACCAGAGGGTCATATTGCCAAACCGACTCGAGAAAAAGTCCAACCAACTCCACGAGGGCCTTCCCTCATTATGTCATCTTTTTGGGCCGACGCCCCAACACACTGTGATGCTCTCCCCGGGCTTCTTGGCCCGATCCCTATTTCTATGCCCTCAGGCCCAACTCATGGGCCCACGAACCCACTTGTTGATTTTGGGCCACCGAGCCCCTCTACTAAATCTGGGCCTTTGTGCCCATTTTCTCCAACTCTTGGGCCACCGAGCCCCTCTACTAAATCTGGGCCTTTGTGCCCATTTTCTCCAACTCTGGGGCCATCGAGCCCCTCTATTGAATCTGGGCCTTGGTGCCCATTTTCTCCAACTCTTAGGCCATCAAGCCCCTCTATTGAATCTGGGCCTTTGTGCCCATTTCCTCCAACTCTTGGGCCATCGAGCCCCTCTATTGAATCTGAGCCTTTGTGCCCATTTTCTCCAACTCTTGGGCCACCGAGCCCCTCTACTAAATCTAGGCCTTTGTGCCCATTTTTTCCAACTCTAGGGCCATCGAGCCCCTCTACTAAATCTGGGCCTTTGTGCCCATTTCTTCCAACTCTTGGGCCATCGAGCCCCTCTATTGAATCCGGGTCTTTGTGCCCATTTTATCCAACTCTTGGGCCCTCAAGCCTATCTCTTAAACCCAGGCCCTCGAGCCCACATCCTCCTCTTATTGGGTCCATGAACCCACCTTCTTCCATGATCATCCGGCCTACTAGCCCATCATCTCTTTCTGTCAACATTGGGCCCGAAAGCCCCCTCTATCAAACATTACTCGAAGTCTTCCCCTCTTTATCAATATCTTCGCCTACTTTGACCCCCGTAATTGATCTCAACCCAAATCGGGCACAAGAAGCCCATTCTGTCTTTATGTTTAGCACTCCCCAAAAAACAATGCCCTCCTCGAAACTGAAATTTCGATCGAGGAAACATCTCAACTTGCCTCGGAAGGGCATTCGACCCAAGGAGCCACCACCTCCTTTGCCCTCCATCCTCTCCAATAAATTCTTCTCCATCCACCTCCTCTTCTTCCTCTTATTCTTCCTTAGGTTTAGTTTCCAATAAAAATAGAACAAAAATCAGAGGTAGAAGAGTTCCAGGAAGATACTTGCATCAGTTAGCCCAGAAGAGCTTAGAATGTGCCAAGCTACCGGAGTATCTAGAAAATGCGATTCAGCTGGATGAAATCCGATATGAGGAGAAAGATAACATTGATCAAACTTTGGGGATTTCTTCCTCTCTCAGTTCAACATCACCTACATCCAACAGAAGGCAATCAAGGGCTATGCAATTGTTGAACACCTTGCCCATCATCCTATCCCAAATTTGACCCTATCCAATCAGAGTTCCTCGATGAAGAATTGATGTCCATTCGATCTTACAATCTATGGACTTTGTATTTCGATGGGGCATTAAACTCACAAGGTAGAGGGATAGGGATTGTTCTTCTATCACCCGAAGGTGTCACCATTCCACAGGCTTTTCAGCTCCATTTTCCAGCAACAAACAATATAGCTGAGTATGAAGCCTTGTTGGCCGGACTGAAGGCCGCTCACTTCTATGGTGTCACTAAACTAAGGGTGATCGGTGATAGTCAGTTGATTCTCCATCAAGTGCTTGCCAAATACCGCGCATCTCATCCCGGGCTCAGACCATACCAAGAACTCACCACCTGTTACATCAAGCTATTCTCCAAACTCGAATTCATTCACGTCCCTCGTGCTCAAAATATTCTTGCCAATGCTCTCGCTTCCCTGGCATCTTCACTATCTGTCCCACTAGGCAGACAGGTTAGGACGATCTATGTCCGCCGACGTACCATTCCGGCAGTGGAAGATGCACGATTCTTGAAGGTTAAAGAAGAGTTTGAAAGGAAAGAGTATATTGAGCAAAAGGAGGAAGTATCTCTGATTGAGTTGGAGGAATTAGAAGAGGGTGAGAAACCATGGTATCATAAGATTGCGAATTACTGTCAGGATCAGACATATCCACCGGGATCGACTGCCGAAGAGAAGAAAGCCATAAGAAGGGTCTCCCAGAGATACACCATTTTAGGTGGAGTACTTTACAAAAGGAGCATGGCCGGTGTTCTGTTAAGATGCGTAGATGAAGAAGAGGCTGAATTGGTGCTTAAAGAAGCACACTCCGGAGTATGTGGAGTCCATGTAAATGCTCAAGCCCTCACCAAGAAAATCATCAGACAGGGGTATTACTGGCCTACTCTGGAAGAAGATTGCTCGATCTTTGTCCGGCATTGCCATCAAGGTCAACTTCACGCCGACAAGATTCACTCTCCCGCATCTTCCTTTCACCCGATTCACGCACCATGGCCCTTCGCTATGTGGGCTTTTGATGTTATCGGACCCCTCGGTGACCCAAACTCCACAAACAAAACCAAATCCTTCATTCTAACTGCAACAGAGTACTTCACCAAGTGGGCGGAAGCGGAAGCATACGTGAAATTCAAGGCATCAACAGCCTGCACCTTCATCAAACGCAACATCATTGCCAGGTTCGGGATCCCAGGCGACATCATCACCAACAATGGACCGCAATTCATCTCTCAGGAGCTGCATGACCTTTGCAACAGGTATTGCATCATATTGCATCATTCATCTCCATATTATCCCCAAGGCAACGGTTAAGAAGACTTGTAAGTCTAGCAAGTTCGCAGACTGGCCAGATAAGTTAGTTGATGCTCTATGGGCCTACCGCACTTCTATTCGAACCCCAACAGGTCAGACCCCTATGCCTTGGCATTTGGGATGGAGGCGGTAGTTCCATACGAAGTAATCATTCCTTCCCTCCGAGTCCAGATCGATCGAGATATCCCGATGGATGAACGCCGAGATTCTCTTCTCGCGCAACTCGAACTCTTGGACGAAAGGAGGTGGCCACCGCCAAACATGCTAGATCTTATCAGAATAGACTTAAAATATTTTATCAGAAGAGGGTGGTGGAGAGAAAATTTGAAGTCGGTGAGGTTGTGCTTAAAAGAATATTTGTTAAGCCGGGCGGTCCCCGCTCCAAACTTCAACCTAATTGGGAGGGTCCATATGTAATTTCGGCTGTTTATCCCGGTAATTCATATAAGCTGACTAATGCAGAAGGAGAAGAACTAGCTCATCCCTAGAATGGTGTATACCTCAAAAGATATTTACCTTTAAAACAAAAGTCACAAAAAATCTATAAAATCCGAAGGTGTGAAGGATAATGATAACGTCTAACGCTTGCTTGCTCGGTGCACCAACTTGTCACTTAGGGAAATAAGGATAGGCATCATACTGCACACACTACACGTCTAGTCTTAAGATCCGATGATCGAAAGTCAGAGAGAAAGCTAGGCAATGCTTGGCAAAAGAAGGTGAACCCAATTCCATTCTCTTCTCGTTTCAGTCCAGAATAGATGAAAGGGGTTAGAATAAGGAGTATCGAAAATGCCCATTGCCTTAGTTGGAAAATGCCTCCGAAGGTCTGACTTCTTAAAAAAGAAGAAAAGGTACCAAAATATGGGCAATGACCCCTCAGGTCGGCAAAAGAATAAACCTGTCTGAATGTGTACCAACAAAAGCCCAAGAAAAAAGGCTCCAAAAGATGGGCAATGAACCCCTCAGGTTAAAATCAAGCAAAAAAAAAGACCTGTCTGAATGTGGGCCATCAAAGAAAAAGGGCTAGAAAGAAGGACCCGAAGAGGTCAAAACCCAGACAGGCAACGTGGGTATTAGTAGAGAAACGAGTTCGACATCCCTGAATTCTACTAAGGACTTACCATCAGTCCTCTTCCCTCTTTAACCTTGCGGGTAAGGTTGACCGACTGGGTCCAAGAAGAGCCATAGCCTATCGAAGGCAGAAGGTCAGAAGATTCCGAATAAGGCACTTTCTCGCACGTGATGCCTACTCTTAACCCTTAGGTAACAATGAGAGGCACCTGTGGCAAGCAAGGCAAAGGATGAGATGGTCGTTTCTTTCACACCAAACAAAAAAAAAATCAAATACTTCAAAAAGCACCAAACAAATCTATAAAGTCAAAAATCTTAAAAATTAAAAGTTCCAAAACATCAAAAACATTATAAAACCATCAAAACCCAAAAAAATCAAAAATTTCAAAACACCTAAAAATTGCTTTCTAGATTGGCTAGCTGCCTCTGCATTCATGTTTAATTTCAGTCTTGCATATTTTCTTTTGTGCATACTTATGTTTTTATGTTATCTTTACTTTGATAAGGCCGATGTCCCTTGACAAAAGATCAAGGCAGTTTCGCCCTTTTCTTGCAAGGGACTAAGCCAAAATAAAGTTCTAATATCTTCTCTCAAGTGGATGCAGGAATTGGAGAAGGCATACCAACTTCATATCCCCAGGCACTTCGAGGAGGCAAAAAACAACAAAAAAATCAAAGATTGAAAAACAAAAGTGGACTACCCCGACCCCTATTAGGACTTGCATTTAGTATTGCATCTATCAAAATAAGTAATATTTGAGATGTTGAAGACCTCAAGTCTAGAGGGGGGCTGAGCCTGAGAACCCCTTCAACAAAATCAGTGAGGGCTCAGTCATTCCCTAGGCTTGCGGATAGGCCAAAGTTGAATATGCGGGGACGACGGTTTCTTCATAGATGTCCTGACCCGTTATAATCAACCTATATCTTCAACTATTTTCTTATACTTATTTGTCTTTCTATAAACCCAGCATGCATCATTTCATACACCATCATGCATCATCCCACCACAACCATTTCTTGTTTCCTAATCCTACCATAACCTCCTTCCAGTCACATCGTGAACCCTTTTAAAGATGGTCTTGATTTTTCGCAGAATCGGTTTCCACCATGTTTTAACAATGATTTCATCGAAACAAGAAGTTTTTCCATGTCGAACTGAATCAGTATTGTTGAGTAAAACCTTATGAATTTGAAGAACCCAACCATGGTTGATTGGCTGTCTCCTCTTTACCTTTTGCAATTTACTTTTCAATGCATTTCTACCGAGTCCAGCACACCATGCAGTTCGGGTCCTGGTCGGTAACAATTCTCCCCAACGTGGGATTTTAGTTATTTACTTTCAGTACTGTTCTTCTCTTTAACCAATCAACCAGAGGGAAGGTTTCGATAAGACAAAGGGTAATCTCGGAATCCGGTAAAGTTTTATTCCACTCAACTAGGCCAATGAGGGCGTGTCTAAATCTACACCTTGGCGTCACCTTTTCAGTCCATTACCACTTCATTCCGCTACGCCTCATTACGCTTCGCTACATTCGCCTACGTTTCATTCATGTCACTCCCCTACAAAGCCGACGTCAAGGCGAGGCAAGCTGTAGACACGTAATTTTGGCCTAGTTTGAGAGCTTAAATTCTTGTTTTCGTGAAGTATATTTGAGTAACCTTTCGAGGGAACCAAGTTTTCCGGAAAAATCAAGTTTTTCGGCACATTTCGAAGTAGATTGATGTGGCGTTGACCAGGTCAACGCGCACTGCTTATAGGGCACCTGGCGCCCTATAAACAGGCGCCGAGCGCCCCTGCGATGGGGCACCCGCATCCAGTCTGACTGACTGGACATGTTGATGGGACAGTTCTGCAGATAAAGTTGCCCTCTTCTTGCCTATAAAAGGACCCCCATTTGGAAGGTTTAGGAGAGACCAAGGGCGTCCCTCACCTCCTCTCATCCACCACTACACATCCCAAGCCTTACAACCCCCCTCCCAGCTCTCAAACCGTCCCAAAACCATCTCCCAAAACCCCAAAAAATCATAGTTGCTTCTTGAAGGGATATTCCAGCAGAATGAAGTTACCCTCTTTTGTGCTATAGAAAGACCCTCATATGAAGGTTCTTAGACACCCCAAGTCCGTATCCCACCTCATCTCATCCACCACTACGAATCTAAGCCTTCATAGCACCCTATCAAGCCCTTAGAGTATCCCAAAATCCTTCCCCAAAAACCCAAAAACCTGCAGTTTCCTTCTTCAGAAATATGATTTTTCTCCAACTTTGAGGGCCTATACACTCTATTTCTCTTACATCTAGTACCAAAACACTCTTCCATTAGCTGCACTTGAGTATTGGCTGCTTGAATAAGTCCTTTTTACGTCTTGAAGGTCTTCCTACACTCCGGGGCGACGCCGCGAAGAAGGGAAGAAAATATGCTAAATTCAGTCCCTGGTGCCCTATAAATATGGCGCTTTGACTTTGGTCAACGCGCCCCATCAAGGGGACACCTGCAGCAGGCGCCCCATATATGGGGCACTAGCAGGGGCAACCCCCATTTTGCATTTTTTTGAGTTTATTTACCTTTCCGGTCGATCTTTTACTCCCCCTTTCATTTTAACTTTCATTAACATGTTATTTAGCATTCATTAAGCCACTCATTTGCCTTTTTATGCATATCTAAACCTTCTAAATAGGGGTTGGGATTTAGTCCCAATCCGGTTAGTCTCTTTCCTTTTGCATGTTTGAATTCAAATTTGAGCACAATACTATGCTTTCATTAGAACTAATGAACCTTTCACTTGTTCCTATGTTTTCTTATGGACATTTTTAGGTAAATCCGATTGAGGCGGAGCTCCAACCGGATCAAAGACGAAGGACTCACTAAGCTCTTTTCTTTCGGCCGGCCGAGAGAGGAGAAGTCGGAACCCAACAATCTCCCCACTTTCAAAGGTACGACGGTCATTTTCATTTCTCCATTTCATTTCTTTTCATTCTACTATATTTTGGAGCCTTTGGCTCCTGGCGACCACACCCACTAACATCCCATCCACCAAGTCACCAAGGCGGGCATAAGGGGCCGGAAGGGGGAGATCCGCGGATGTCCCGTTTCGGGTGCTTACAGCTTGTACCCTTTATGATCAGAAAGCCGTAAAAACTGTTATCGGATAATAGTTTTGATTTAATTTAAAAGAATTATTCTTTTAAATTAATTTAGGCTTCAATCAAATTAACTATTGGGCCTAGTGGGTCACACACAATAGATCTGGTCAATAAGCTGAAAGCATGGATGCAATTTTATAGAAGTTTTGAGTTTTTTTGAAAAATTTCATCTTCTATATATAAATGGCTTATGAAGCCAAACCCTAACAAGCAATAGGGCTGAGCATGTCCCAAGCATCCTCTCTTCCACATATCTCCTCTATAAGGTGATCTCCCATCGTGAAGTTTGGATTTGGAAGGTTTCTGGAGGACCGAAGGAAGGGAGAATTTGTCTATTGAAGCAGATCGTGTGGATACCGCTAGAGACCGGACACTTGAACGGTTTTTAGCAAGGAGGAATGTCCTCTCTTCATCCATAGTGAGAGATTTTAGAAATACAAAGAGGTGCTCTCATTATACTTCATATTCGGTTCCCGATTTTACTCGTTCGGCATCGATCAAGGCAAAGATCATGGTTTTATGGAATCAAATATTTTCCGCTGTCATGTATTGATTTCTTACATTTTGCACCGGTATTGCTTCCCCTATAAATTGAGGGCCATTCTCAATGACCAGAGGTTACCATGCATGCTTTAGCATGTCCAGAGGTCGTCCAAGCTCTTCTCCAAGCTCTCATTAATGTTCTACTCCAATCCGGTGGTGAGAGATCGATCCCGACGTGAAGAAGGAGGCCCGATTCGTGATCTCTACATCCAATTTCTTCATTGGCTTCTAAATAATTCTAGAGACATGTTCTGACAAAGTCGTCAACGGAAGAAAGCTGCATCTCTACGTTCTCTTCCGTTTGAAACCAGTGGCACTCAATTCAAACATGTCGTTTGTCTGTGGTGATTGCTGCACCGAGGGCGCACAACCAGGTTCTGATTTCACATCTATTCACTTCCATAAATTCTACAGGTCTTTAAGTGCATATTATGGAGAGGTTGTGAACATAATATCTCTTCCTCTCTAAGTTATCTATCCATAGAAACAAATAGAACTCGATTCCAACATCAATATCGACTGTAGCATTATCTGCACCGAAGTTGCGCCGACAAGACATTGCACTCACCCGAGAGCAGGCCATCCGAACTGCCTTCCTTTACTTGTTTTGGCTCCGATCTGAGCCATCTTACTCTCTAATCTTTTATATTTTATTTATGGCATATTTTTATCATTTTATTTCAATTTTGCATTATTTTTATCATCTAAAAATACAAAAAAGGGTTAGGCCTCGCCCCAATCCAATTGATATTTTCCTTATCTTTCTTTTTACAGTTTCTACACTTCTCCTAGTCCTAATAAACTTTTTTCACTTGTTTTCTTGTCTTATTGTCTTCTAGTTTCACAAATACATCAAGCTAGCATCGGTTGGAGACTCTTCTTCATTGGCTGGTCTAAGAAGAAAAAGGTTGAACCCTCACACACTCTTTCCCGTGCTAAGGTACACACGGTCAAATCTTTCTATTATTTCATTTAAATCGGAGCCCGCGGCTCCTGTGACCACATCCTCCAACTTCTTTATACATTAAGTTCTTTCATTCTGTCCTCACTCTCCTCCCACACGACTTGAACCGTCTTTCCGGTGCTCGAGTAATGCCAGGAGATGAAAGTTCAGGGATCAATGTGAGTGTGGGACTGAGGTGAGAGAGTGTTTTTCACGTTTCCTACCTTCTTTCTCATCCCCTTTCTTGAGGTGGCGATCCAGAAGATGACAAACCCATTTTTAGAGTCGACACCTAAGTCCGGTTTGGCCAATCCAAGCTGAATTTTGGCTTGGATTGGCGAAACTAGGTATATAAGTCGGAAATCAACAAATACCCCCATCCAAAGGCCGGTTTGGCCGATCCAAGGTGAAATTTATGGCAATAGGACTACATCACCCTTACAGATGAGAAGAAAGAGGACATCTTTAGAGATCTCGAGGTACGTAAAAGAAGTTTGATTCATATTATATTTTTACTTGTAAAATATTGATATGTATATTCTTCTTGCTTGCAGCAACATTTTACATTTTAGCGATCTCCATCCATAGATGTGGAGATTTTAAGGCATATGGGGGAGATGCAAAGAAAACAAAGGGGTCATCTAAAGAAGAAGGCAAAAAATTTATTTTTTCGTACATTGTTGATTACTGTAACTAATACAATTTTGGCATACAATATTTTACAGGATGCTCACTGGAGGAGGCACTTGCCTTTGTGCCTCCACAATGCGACCCGGACCATTGGCATCATATGTGCGAGATATGGTCAAGGGACGACAATAAGGTAAAGAATCAGTTTAATTTAAAAGTTATTCACATCTGACAACTTAATTTTTTCTAAAAAACTAACATGTTAAGTACTTATTTACAGTCACTTAGTCAAAGAAATAAAACAAACAGGACTCATCTGAGCATACCTTATAGGCGAGAAAGAACCAACATTTATTAGCTTGAGATAGATTTCGTAAGTTTCTAAAATCTTTCTTATTTACTATTAAGTACCTCGTATTGCATACATATATTAAAATACCTTTTTCTTTGAACAGACACGAAAAGAAGAGTGCTTTCCTACCCGTCTAGAGGTTTTTAAGATGACCCATATGTAAGAGATGGAGGATGGATCCCTCGTATGGAGCAATGAGGAAAATAGTCAAATGATGCTAAATATTTAATTTATTTGTATCATTAGAATAATTTTGATTCCATACATCAACTGACTTTATTATATTTACATTAAGTAGAATAATATATGCCAGTTGATGAATGCCCCACAGTCAGAGGAATCGGATGCTAGGAGTTTCGAGCATCCATTCTCTCCTGAGGATGCATTCATCACTGTGTTCGACAGGGACAGGCTGGGACGGATTCGATGTTGGGAGGAGAGGGTAGACCCGCAACACCTGGTATAGTGTAAGCGATGAAGGTGCGAGTACCTCCATGACTCCAAGGTATTAGGAGTTGGCGGATAGAGTGGATAAGCAAAATGAGTTGCTTAACACTCAAACTAGTCAAATAGAGAAGCAAAACTCTCTTATTTACTTGCTCCAACAACAACAATTCAAGGAGTCGATGGCACGGCTAACACAAGAAATATTAGCCCGATTAGATAGTAGATTCCCTACACTTGCGGGTCCGTCGAGTTTGAGGCCACCTCCACCACAGAGAGCCACACGGAGAGACGAGGAGGAGGAGGAGTGCGACGACGATGACGAGGTGGGTTCATTTGGGGAGGATGAATGAGAGAGTTCTCCCTCCATTATATTGTTTGTATACATTTCATGTTATTGTTGTGTATTGAAGAAATTTTAGTTTTTATAAATGAATGTTGATATTAATAAATGAACGTGAACCTATGTTGTTTATAAATGAATGAATGATTTATGATTGAATGAATGTGCTTGTTTATGAATGAATGAACAAGAATGTATCTTTATGTTAGAGTGTTTTATTTCAATGTGGTGGTGGTATATGTGTTGTAATTGAATATAGTGATGTAAACCATATATTATGTATGGATTTGGTGATTGTAAATGTTGTATATTCATGTACATATGTGTTCCTGCATGAATTTATAATTTGTGTGCATTGTATATATATTTTAAAATTGCTACTTATTGGCGACGGGTGAAGGCTTCCCCAAGCCGTCACTAATATCCTTATTAGTGACGATTAAATTTTTTTAGCGACGGCTATTGATCCTTCGCCAAACTAGAAATTGCACTAGTGAGACCCTATTCGGGATGCAAATTTCTAATTTGGCGATGACTCCACCGCCGCTGCCAATATTTGATTTTTTTGAAACCTTTAGCGACAGCCTGAAGCCATCGCGAGAAAAAGTTTTGCAATGGCCATTAGTCATCACTATTACATTACTGGCAACAGCCTACAGCTATCACTAATAATGTTTCTAGCGACGGCTTCAGTATAGCCATCACCCTTAATATTGGCAACATCGTCATTAATATTGGTGACAGACTTATTTGCGACAGGTTTGTCGTTAATATAAAATGGCAATGGCTTTATGATTATTTGCGACGACTTTCATACGTTGCCAGTAACCCAATTTTCTATAGTGATTCAAACATCTTTGCATCTGATCAAAGATTTCATTATAATATATGTATCTTACAAGAGTTAGTAACGAAGATATGCCCGTTTGATTGAATGAAATACATATTTTAAAAAATATTTAATCATATGAAATATAATTGATCTATAGGATATACATTTCTATCAATATTAACTCTAATTTTTTTTAACAAAATTACATTTAGCCATGTTTTATTTGCATATATTATTAAACCTTAAGTTAAATTCATATTAATTCAAAACAATTTAAAAATCACATAATCAACTATTAACTCATCTTATATGGGATTTTTTAGTTGTAAACCCTTTACATATATTATTAAGCCTTTGCATATATTATTAAGTCATATAATCATTTGTTAATACATGTTTGTGTTACTAACCACCCAATCATTTATTAACTACATGTTGGTAATATAACATGCACATTAGTATCATATATAGAGGTTTAGTAATATAAGTAGGTAATTAGTGTTTTATGTAAGAGATTAGTATTATTTACAAAAGGTTAGTAATACATGTACCGAGTTAGTAACAAAGAAATTTTAAAACATATTGGTTAAGAAATGATTACAATATTTTCAAGATTTTTTGAGTTAACATCGATTCGTACCGAAGGTTAGCAATATACTTAAATAGTTAGTAATATATATAAGGTTGATAATTGAAAATTTTAAAAGAATATGAGTTAATAACTATTTAAGTAATTTTTTTTAAGTTTTTTTGAAGTGAATGTCGATTTATTTTGAGAGTTTATAATACATGTGAAGAATTAGTAATATATCTAAAAATTAGTGATTTAAAAAACTAAAAATAGCAATATACGTAAAATGTTAATAATATACCTAAATGGTTAGTAACCGAAAAGTTCAGAGGAATAATATATACATGCATGGTTAATAACAAGAAATTTTGATACTTTTTGTTTTAGTTCACCAACATTGTTCAATCTCGTCACGAGTAAATCAAGGGAAGAAGCATTATGACTTTTTTTTATTAGAGACTGTGGATGTCTTCTTCGGTTGCCTGACGTAATCCGAACTCACGTGGTGATGGTCACTTCACAGCAGGTAGTCGCAAGAATGCCTCACCGATCATTTTCAAACTTAAAAAAAAGAAGAAAAGAAGAGGAAAACAAAGGAAGACGTTTGCACAGAAAACTTTTAAACTTACACCATTCAAAGTTATATTTTCATAACTAACATGTTAAAAATTTTATTTTTAAATTTAACATAATTTCGTCAAAATCATTAAATTCGTTAGCGACTTTACCTATCAGAGACAAAGTTGTTAGATTTATCTAAGGACTTACACGTTTTTTTTAAATACTTTGAGACCAACGACTTTCACTCCTATATTATTATATTAATATATTAATACATGTTAAAATATATTATAAAGTTAATATTTATAATTATTTTCAAATAAATTATCATATGTTAATATATACTTAATATTAATAATATATAATAATATATAATATATATTGTTACGTAACTAGTTAGTTACGTACATACGTGGATTAATCTCTAAGTGAGGATAAGGATCCGGTGGTTGTTAATCGGATAGGTATTGGAGTTATTCAAGTCGATCAAGACTCTGGATAGGGGCTAGAAGAGTACTAGTTGGGATGGATTTTTTGAGTTATTCTTCTTCTAAATAGCCTAGGCCGGTGGCTCATTAAGGATGTCGGGTGTCGAGAGAGTCACATGGGGAGAGGTTATACGTCTACTGTCATGACCCAGAAAAATACAACACAACCACAACTACGCAGCGGAAAACACACAACGTCGTGACAGTGGGAGAAATCATTCACTCGGATTTCATAACCCAGCAAGCATGAATCAACTCCAAACATTAAGTCCACACGTAAGAATCACAAGATCTCAATATAACTTTAACAATTAAAACCAAACACTAGTCTAAGTTCATCACCAATTCTATCTCAAAAGAAAAAGAAACAACTAGATATTGTTCAACTACATATTAACCAACAAATCCTAATCAAACCACCTAAGAAGAGAAAAAGATCTCTATGCCTCAACTCCAGGGGATGCTGGTTCCACCATGGGCTCCTCCTAAGCCTCCAAGCCAAGCTCTTGATCTTCAATACCTGCTGAAAAATTTATCCCACAATGGGGTGAGTCCGGGGACTCCGTAGGATTTACACCTGTTTCCGGCCAATCGGATATCTAACATATAATCATGCAATGATAAATAACATATCTAGATTGAGATGTAAATACAAATATATAGAATGTTTTATATATTAAGCTCACAACCCATATCCAAACCATGAATTAACTTTAAGGAAACAATTATGCCAATATACACTTCTAGACCAAAACACACAAGACCATACAAGCTAGACAAATATCATCTAAATGACCTCAAGACTTAACTTAACAAGACCAAACTATCATAGGACAAATCTGATTTTTCTAACCTAAACATGGATTAACACCTATACATGACATGCAATTAACATAAATGCATATTACTTTCGAACACATAGTCAAATAGCAAGAAATTGGTCATCTTGGTTCACATCACATGTACAAAATGCATTCACCAGCTCTAATATATATAGAAGTAACATATACTAAGCTAGTCCAAAGTCCACCTAGGCAGTGGTGACACTAAGGGAAAAACCGCGGTAATCCGGGATCTGTGGGAGGGTCGGATTCAACTAAGTTACCCGTTGCCCACGGGCAATTGACTAAAATAGACTGGTGAGCCTTCATAACATGCCGTAACAAGAATTAATAACAAGTTTCAAATAATGACACCCATGATGCACACAAGACATAAACATGACTTTCTAGTATCTTTCATGCAAAACAACTTATTTTACCATAAACTAGACAAGACTTGTACTAACCAACTTGGGTGACATATCTAAATCAAACCTATACCAAACTTGCCATATAAACATAACCACACCATGCATGATATAATACCTAATCTGAAACCAAACTAACCAAAATTTACATGATTTATATACATGAAATGACAAGCCGAACTAGACATACTTAATTACATATACAAGACAATTAACCTAAATCAAGCTTGGCATAAACTAAACAAATTAAGTTCTGAGGTAATCAACCACAATCTGACCTAAACAGGTTCTAAAAGGTGTGATTTGATGACTCATGATTTTTCCAAATCTACACATAATTATATTTCAATTCTAGGTCCAATCTAGCATATAATCACATACATAACTAACATAAGATCAAATCTTCTGAAAAATATTTATACCCATCTAGAATCAAGCTAAACATGTTTCATAATGTACAAAATAGCAATTTCAAGTTCCTGGTTTCAAGTATTTTTGAGAAGAATCACTAATCTTAAGTCCAAGGTCTAAACTAGTCAAATTAAGGTCCATAAGTTAAATCATGCATATTTTCTAATCAAAATGAGGTCAAATAAATAGACGAGCTTGAGAAACCTACCTGGAAGCTCCTATTAATTTTTCAGATTTTTCTGTATTTTTTGCTAATTTCTCTAGCTTTAAATCTGATTTCCGGATTTAATAATTTATTAAATCCCAAAGGTTGTACTGGTGTTGAACTAGACGGTTCGACCGGCGGCTTAGGGCACTGGGCCAGAGGCTGGACCGGGCAGCTCGGGGGGGCTGAGTCAGGCTTGACCGGCAACTCGGACGGCGTTCGCGCGAGCTCGTGCGGCGGTGACGTTCGTGGCGGGCGGCGGTGGCACTCGCCGACAACGGCGACCGGGGCTGCAGGTGCACGGCGGCGGCGGCGTCCGAAGGCAACTGAGGGGTTGCAACAGTGAACGGACACAAGATGGGGCCGGAGGCTGGCAACGGCGGCGGCAGCGAGGGAGACTCGCTGCAGTTCTGGCCCGAACAGGGGAGGTCCGGTGAGGCGATCGACGGTGACGGAGGGCTCACGCCGGTGATGCACAATGGCGTAGAGGAGAAGGAAGGAGGGACTGGAGGCTGGTGGTGACAGGGGGCACAATTGTGAGCACAGACGATGGCACTCGAAAGAGGGAAGCGCGGCGGGGCTTCCGGCGATGGCGAGTGCGACGACGGCGAGGGAAGAGAGGAGAGGAGAGCTATGGCGTCGTGGCTGGAAGAGAGGGAGAGAGTGAGAAAGAGACCGGGGGGGGGGGCGGTCTCGCGGGGGATATATATCGGGAGGGGGGCTTCCGTAGTTAGGAGGGAGATGAGAGTCCAAGCGGGAAGGGGGGGGGAAGTCCGGGCGAGAGGGGGGGGGAGTCCGGGCGAGAGGGGAGACCGGAGAATAAAATTGAAAAAAATCTTATTATTATTATTTAACCAGGTATTACATCTACGGTTTAGTAGAGTTTGACTTCTCCGAAATCTTGTGTCTTTGTAGTGTCTGCGTCTTGCTCCTTGGGTGATCGATCCCCGGGATTTCCGCAACATCTAGTATCAAAGTTATGGTGATTCTATCGGACAGAGTCAATGATGGTGCGGTGAATATGACTTTGGGTGGGGGCATCCCTACATCGACCGATTCTGCGACAATTTTTTGCTGCAGGTGCGGCGGTGCTCGGGTGAAGACCGTTGGTTGTGGTCATTCAGTAGTGGATTCCAGCACCGGTGGCGGCACACCTTCGGATGCTCTAGCGAAGGAGAGAAGCAGGTGGGCCTTACTGATAGAAATGTATGCCCTACAAGCCAATCATATATGATATGATTCGACATTTCTAGAAATATCTTATTCAATTAATTAGGCAAATCTTCATTATAAGCTCTTATTAGAAGCGAATATCATAATGAAGTCCTTGATCAAATACAATGATGATTAAATCATGATGAGATCATGATAATGAGATTGATCATCTAGAGGTATTTGATCTAAATGTTCATAGTCATAGGATACTTGAGACGGGACATCAAGGATCCGGATAGACTAGTGTATGTGATGTCTTCTCATGTGATGAGGACGACCGATCTCATTGGTCATTAGTGTGGAGACACTGAGATACACATGCAGGTGCTCATTAGTTGAATGAGTTCACCGAATCGACCGAATTAGAAACCCTGAATGGTATCTTACCGAACTGTCTATCAGGGTCTTCTATTATCACGGTTGCATGGTTGGACCTTTGACCTGAGTCGCCAAAGATGCCTTGTTGGGTGGAACTTGTGCTTTGACCATTGACTTATGGATCACAATTTAGATGGTCCTATATAGCGATGGATCGGGTACAAGGAAAATCCGATGGAGGCAATTGAGCGGACAACAAGGGATCGTCCACTCTCGGTAAGTGAGAGTGAATGTCCTATGAGATAGTACTCTAAATCCCTGGCCAGGGTAGATAGGATAATTGGAAAAGGAGTTTTCCAATTGATCCAATTCCGAGTACGGGATCCTATAGAGTCGGTACACTAAGGAGTTGACAGTCGATGCCGTACTCCTTTCTGACCGGGACATTGGATGGATGAGGGTTTATATCCATGTGGTAACTGATGATGGAAAGGCTCAATGGAGATGAAATTATCCCCATAGCCATTTGGGATCATGGGATGTGGCTTGTACCCTTCATGATCGGTAGGCCGATTAATCTGTTATCGGATAACGGTTTTAATTAAAATTAAATAGAATTGTTCTATTTTATTTAGTCCTCAACCAAATAGGCTATTGGGCCTAGTGGGTCACACACATAAGGACTTATCCACAAGTACAGGGGCAAGGACGTAATTTATAGAGATTTTGGGTTTTTATGAAAAATTCCATAATTCTCTATAAATACTAATGGTTTCAGCCAAACCCCATCAAGCCAAGGGTGAAAACCACGTCCCAAGCCTCCTCCCTACCTCCTCCTCTCTCTAGAAGGTGTCCATGGTCGATGGAGCTCCGTTCGGGAAGAGTTCTCGAGGCCGGTGCGAAGGGAGAACCTGCTGTGGATGAAGTTCATGTGGATACTGCTGGAGACCGGACACTTGAACGGTTTTAAGAGCTTGAGAAGCTCATCTCCTTCCTCTCCATGGGATTATATGAATCCCTATCAGGTATATTCGAACCCGATTTGATCGGTTTTCGGTTTTCGTCGTTCGGTTCTAATTGAGACGGATTCTAAAGGAACCCATAGGAATCGTCGCTTCCGCTGCACCAAATTTTAATGGACGATTCCTTACACTTACGGTCTGGTGGAGGCCTCCTGGGCGAGATCAGGCAGCACTGGTGACCACTGCACGTTGGGAGGACCTGGCTAACGACGGTGTGGTGCACCAGCAACCGTGAAGAAGGTTCATCCGGTGCGACGGTGAACGTGGCTCTCCAGCAGTAAGGCGGGGGTGGACTCAGGTGTAGGGAGCAGCTGCATTGGGTTGATCTCCTTCGGCTCAGTGAAGGAGGGTTGCAACGGTATGCTCGTGGGTGTGCTTGTGAAGGAGGTTTGCAGCGGCGGCGTGCTGCGAAGGAAAGGGCTGCGGTGATAAAAATTAGGTTTTTCTCATTTTGTTTTATTTTATCATTTTATCTTTACTGTTGTAAGCACGTGGGAGCAAGGGGACTTTGCTATGTTGATGTGGCAGAAAGAAGAGAGATAAAAAGAGGGTGAGAAGGGAGAGAGAAACAATCAAATTTGATTTACTTTTCCGATCAAATTATTAGGACTTAGATTTTAAATCCGATTAGATCTTATAAGGTTAGGTTGTTAGGTCCGGGTTTCGGGTAGGGTTGTTGGGTCTCGTCCGTACCCGTTAACGGGATCCGAGATCAGAAGGAGTAGGTTTACTGATCAAGTAGCCGAGGTTGTTTCGGCTTGATAGGGGGTGTTTGGTGTTGGAATCAGGTGATCCAGGAGTCCAAGTCTAGATTTTCATACACTCCGAGTTCATTGGACCAGGTTCATTGGACGGTTTGGATCAGATGATTTCCAAACCGACGGTCTAATTTGTGCAGGTGCAGGTGTACGTCGATATCAATCAAAGGCGTACTTGATCGAGATTGATCGATGGTGGGGCAGGAAGGCACAAGTCAGGGGTCCGTTGGAGGGCTACAAGCTTCTCTGTAGAACCCTTTAACGGTTATGGAGACTTCACTCTATGGCAACAATGCGTGAAGAATATTCTTACGCAGGAATGACTAGTCAAAGCTCTTGGCAAAGTTGTAGACAAACCAGAGAAGCTGACAGAAGAAGTGTGGGCTAAAAAATGGGCACTGGAAAATAGCACGATTCAACTATTCTCAGCATACCGGACAGACAATACACTCCGGGAGGTGATCGGCTTGGAAGACCCGGTGGATGTTTGGGAGAAACTTGAGAGCAGGTACAAGTCCAAATCGCTAACGAAACACGTTGCTAGCGAAGAAGTGGCTATATGGCTTGAAGATGATTGGGGGAACAAGGATTGAAGCTCATCTTGATGACTTCAATAGGATTCTGACGGAGGTGCTATCTCTGGGTGAGGAAATCAAGGAAGAGGATCGAGCAATTCTTCTGTTGTCATCATTGCCGATGTCATATGATCACATCATGATGAACATGCTGTATAAAACTGACACTCTCAAGCTGGATGACATCATAATCTTGTTGTTTTCGAACGAGTCTTGTCGAAAGAGCAACAAAGCGGGGTGTCAAGTGGGAGTTAGGCTTTGATTGCAGGTGGAGGTCGTGGAAGATCGAACAACCGGTAGAGGAGATGAGATGACAAAGGACGATCCAATATGCGGGGTCATAGGTGCTACTACTGCGACGCAGAAGGCCATATCAAGTGGGATTGCCCACAGTGTAAGAAGAGCAAACGGCTACAGGAGGCAAAATTGGAGAAGGTAGAGGCATCAATAGCATAGGACAGCGAGGGCCAAGGAGGACGTAGATGACGTCTTCTATATGACATTTGCAAGAGAGAGAGATTAAGGTTGGATCTTAGATTATGGTAGTTCATTTCATGTATGTTCGGATAGGACAATGTTTCATAGGTATCAGACATGCGAAGGTGACTCGGTCTGATTGGCAAATGGAGCATGCTGCTCAGTTGCTGGTATCGGATCCGTGAGGATACACATGTTTGATGGAAAAGTGCGAAAGCTCGTGGAAGACTGACATGTGCCAGATCTAAAGAAGAACCTGATCTCACTGGGAGTCATGTGTTCAAGAGGATACCGATGCACTCTTGAAGGTGAAGCTCTCAGGGTGTGCAGAGAAGCACAGATTGTACTAAGGGGGCTACTGACAAAAGGTTTGTACAGGTTCGTAGGGACGGTTGACACAGGTGTAGCTACGATATCCTAGAAGAGTAGTACGGTTCAACAAATAATGATATATGCTAAAGGTGGAGTGCGGAGGAAGCATGTGACGTTTGATTCCAATGATGGTGGTCTATATCTCTTGCGTCAACTAAGAGAGGAGGGGCCATATCGGGGCATGCAACAGAGTCAGGCTGTGTGGGCACTTGGTCGGGGTGTGGGCCATGCTAGTGGAGCTGGTGGATGGACATACACTTGTGAAGTTAACCCAAGGTGAAGAATGTTATGTAACTAGTTACGTATATACGTACGTGGGTTAATCCCCAAGTGGGGATAATGATCTGGTGGTTGTTAACTAGAAAGGCATCGGGGCTATCCAAGTCGATCAAGACTCTGGATAGGGACTAGGAGAGTCCTAGTCGGGATGGGTTTCCTGGGTTGTTCTCCCTATAAATAGCCCAGGTCGGTGGCTCATTTAGTATGTCGGGTGTCGAGGGAGCCACCGAGGAAGAGGTTGTACGTCTATGGTTTAGTAGAGTTCGACTTCTCCGAAATCTCGGCGTCTTCGTGGTGTGTGCGTCTTGCTCCATGGGTAATCGATCGCCGGGGTTTCCACAACAATATAGTACTTTGTAAATTAAAATAAAATAATTAAATTACACACATATATTTAATAATTGTTATAATATAATATTTTAAAGTAAAATATTACATTAAATTATTTTATGTTTGTTTTATTTATATTTAGGTAAAGTACAAAAATTAAAATTATATAATTAATTTAATTATGTACATATACTTAAAATTACTTAATTTATATAATTTGTATATAATTTATATTTATAATATATTTATAAAATATTTTTAAATAGTATATTATATTTTTGAATAGTTTAAATAGTATATACAAATTAATTTATGTAATAATTTAAATAATATATTATATTTTTGTAACATATTATTATACTATATAAAATAATAATCTTATATACTATTTAAATTTTAATCTTAGATATTCTATTTTCTTCTTTCCTAATTTTGTTTTCTTTTTAGATAAAACTATTCCATGTTCTTTACATTTAGCAGCAAATATTTTTAAATATTCTTCATGTTCTTTCCGGGTGTTGGAGCATATTAAAACATCATCTACATATACAAGGCAAAATTTGTTAAGGTATTCAAATGTTTTATCCATTCTTCTTTGAAATATTTGTGGAGCATTTTTTAATCCAAATGGTATTACTAACCATTCATAATGACCTTGAGACATACTAAATGCTATTAAAGATATTGATTCTTCATCTAATCTTATCTACCAAAATCCTGATTTACAATCAAATTTCAAAATTTATCTTTTTCCTCTGATCAGATTTATAAGTGTTTCTTTATGGGGTAGAAAATATCCATCGAAAATTTTATAGTCATTCAACTACTTATAGTTTACTACCATTCAGGCTTTACCTCTCTTAATCTCACTATGATTTCTAACTATAAAAGCTGGACTATTATGAGTACTTTTTGATTTTTGTATTATTTTCATTTGTAGATAGTCATTCAACTACTTATAGTTTGCTACCATTCTTCATCTTATCTACCAAAATCTTGATTTAGGATTACCTTACCATCACCACGTTGGTTGTGCATCCATTGTATAGGTAATTTTTTTATATGCTTTTGTACTTCTGAATATAGTTATCCAATGATTGCATGGGCTTTTAAATTTTAATAAAATAGGTGTTTAAATATATACTTTGAATTGTGATATAAAATTATTTTCCAGTATCATATCGTTAGTTATTATTGAACTTACATATATCATTTTTATTATAGTAATATATTTCCCCATAAGGATTTTAAAGTTTTGTATTCCTTTATTCATTGTATGAATTTTTTTAGCAATATCTATACCAATTTTACTTGGTACATCTGTTATTAGTTCTTGTGGTAAAATTCCTTCTTTACATAATATCATTCCTGATCCGTTATCTATAAATATAAATATATATTTAATTTCATAGTTTCTCTTAACAGTCCTATTGGTATATAAATACTATTCAAACTTGTCATCTGTATAACATAATTTCTTTTCCTTCATATGTTAATATTATTTTAGCTTTATGTATTTGAAATGGTTTCATTTTTATTAGAAAGTTTGTTCCTAATAGTATTTCTCTATCTTGTCAGCTATAATTTCCAAGTATTTTTAGTAAAATATTAAATGTATAATCTTGAATTTTTATTTGTACTATAGTTTCATAATGTATCTCACTTATTTTTTCATCAAAATTTCAAAAAACATATGCTTTTTCTAATTTGTTGGCAAGTTTTTAGTAATTTTTTCCATTATAAAATCAGCAAATGCTCCTATATCTATTAATATCTGAGTATCTTTCCATTCTATTCCATCATAATAATTTTTTAATAAATATTGTATCAAAGTACTTTCTCATGGTGTATCTTGTGAAGTTGAAGGGTATGCTATCATATGGGATTTTAATCTAATTTCTGATAGATCCTATTGAATCTCTTCCTTGTAATCTTCCATTATTTATTGTTAATAATAATCTTGGCTTCTTATTTATTAATAAATTTTTTTTAGTTATATCTATATCATAGAAATCTGGGATTTCTCTTTCTTCTATGGTTGGCATATGAAATTTTCCAACTTGTTGAAATATTGTAGGTAATGTAATAAATTCCAAATTTTTAAATATATCCTTATCATGTGTATTACTTAAAGCATAACTTACCATATAGCAAATCGAATAGGGCATATTGCCTTCTTCCAAAAATTCTTTTCTTTTAAAATCTTGTACTAATGATAGTACTTAATTTATATTTTTATCTTTAAGTGATATTCCAAATTTAGAATTAATATAAAATATTAAATTTCGATAACTTAAAATTTCTTGTATTATTCTTAGGATAGTATCTTTTCTATTTGGTATTCTATTATCTAATAAGACTAATTCTTGTCGACTCCAGAAACGGGTTCCGGATCGGCACCTCAAGAGAAAGGGTGAAAGATAGAATAGGAGAAAAAGGGAGAGTGAATTGGAAAACACTCGGAAAGTGGTAAAAAGTCCTCACCTCAACCCCACACTCACATTGATCCCCGAACTTTCATCTCACGACGTCGCTCGAGCACCGGAGACGGTTCGGGTCATGTGGGTGGAGAGTGAGGAATAGAATAACTTAGAACATAATAAGAGAAATTGTGGTCGCCAGGATCCGCGGGCTCCGCTTTATGGAATAAAAGCTAATTTGAGTTGATTTGACCGTGTGTACCTTAGTGCAGGAGATGATATGTTGGTTAAACCTTCTTCCTCGTCGGCCGGTTGATGAGGGAGAGTCTAACTGATGCTAGCTTGATCAACCTGTGCAACTTAAAGACAATGAAAACAAGTGAAAGAATGAATTAGATTTGAGTGAAGTGTAGTAACTTGTAAAAACAATAACATAAAACGGCAATTGGAAACAAACTCACCGGATTCGGAGTTAGCCCTAACCCCTTTTTTTGGTTTTTTGTGATATATGAAATGATGAAAAACAGAATAAAATTATGCTTAAATATAAACTAAATTATTTGAATGAAGAGTTAGCAAAGAGAATATGAATGGTTAAAGACAACACAACCCAGGCAAAGTGGCAACCGGGTTGGACAGATTCAATGTAAACTGCGCGGCTCTAATGCAGAGACCGTAACAAACAGCACCAATGTCAGAATAAAGTGATATTTGTTTCAAAATAAGGAGGACTCACCGAGGGTGGTTTGATATGAAGACAAGTTTGCTTGAATTTTATGTTAAGTAATCTGAATTTACCTGATAAGCCGGATCTTGGACAGTGATGTTCTGGAAACTCCCAGCATAATGTCGATGTAGGATGTTATATGGGCACCAAAGATATCTAAATTGAATGATTATTGTTGTAAATAAAACAGGACTCACCGGGAAACAATTTCTATGAAGGATGTATAGGCTGAATCCACCATTAAATGTACTGAAATTGACTGAGAAGACGATGACTTAGAAAAGAAGACTTCGGATCTATCTGTGCAGTGTCAATGTTGAAGCTGTAACAAGCCGAGGGAATGTCAGAATTGATCTCTGTTTGTTGGAGATGAAAGATATCTTGATGAAGAACACTTATTATGAAGGAAGTCAGGCTATAAAATGACTATAAAGATCTGTAGAAGCCAATGATCAGCAGTGCAGCACGTCAGAGCATAGACCAACTTCTTCTTCACTTTGGGATGATCTCCGGGCACCGGGACGAAGAGAGAATGATTTGGGAAGGTTGGGATGAGCCAAGGGTGGCTGGAGGATTATTATAAGAGTTATAGAGGATGGGGATTAACCTTGGGTCATTGAGAATGGCCTTCAATTTATAAAGGAGAGAAACCGGTGCAAAAAATGGAAACTGGACCGACCGCGCCCCCACTTTTCAAAGGAAACGAGGGCATGCAGGGTGTGCCCTCACCTTGGGGGCATGGTCTGCGCGCCCCCCATTTCAAAGAAACTAGGGGCGCGTTACGCATCTCACTGCTAAAAATCGACTTGACAAATGTAACGCGCCCCCGAACCGGGGGCGCGGTACAAATAATCGAAAATCATCGATGGTAACCTTCCAAAAATCAGGTTTAGAAGGTGTAAACCGGGGCAATTTCCGATTTTCGGAAACTGACCGCGCCCCGCCTTTAAAAGGAAGCGGGGGCGTGCTCTGCGCTCCCCCAGTTTGAGGGCGCGCAGAGCGCGCCCTCCCCTTTCAAAGAGAGCGAGGGCACGGTACACTCTCTCTCCTACGTGCGTGTTCCGTGAGCTGTAACTTGCAAACGGGATGTTCGATTCAGCTCACGTTTGTTGTGTTGGAAAGAGGGCCTTCAACCGCACCTCCTCAAGTCGGTAAACAAGCCGGAATGACTCCCAAGACATTGACACGTGGTTTTCTACCGGTTTACCCTTTTACAAAAAGTCGAAAACTGCGGCGGAGATCCGGAAGGGCACGGTTCCGGTCGAGGAATCTCGGGTCAACTCGGGATGACTTAAAATGATGACCGAACAAGTCTGGTATGGTCGGAAAACCCGAAATCATTGAAAAATTTGAGATTAACCCGGTAAACATGAACCGAAACTCGGAAACGCCGTAAAACCCTAAAGTCAACCGAAATGGCCGTATGCCTCGGTTGATGAAATATACGGCTAGGATCAACCCGGATGACTCGAAAAGACCCAGTGATGACAAAAAAGGTCAAACGCGTGGTCCAGGATAACTGTGTCACTACAGATCGAAAAAGCCGTAACAAAAGCCGTCATTGACCGACGACTACCAAAATGACTTCTCGGAAACCCTGAATGCTACAGAACACATGCGGGACTGCCGAGACCTTCAATTAAGAACCATTCAAGGTCGATCATTGAACAGGCTTCGTGATTTCACGGTTCACGTGTGGCTCTCGCCTGAAGGTTACGGCATTGTTCCGAAAATCATCGGTCCATTCTCAACTAACAAGGGGATCCACCAGCGTCCTTAGCTCATGTCCACGAGGTAATCTAGATCAGATAACGGTCAAATAATAGATATTGCCAATGTAATAAGAGTCTGGGGCTCCGAATCAAGCTAATTTGGCGTGTCTACAGCTTGCCTCGCCTTGATGTCGGCTTTGCAAAGGAATGGCGTGTAGCGAAGAGGAGTGAAACGTAGAGAAAGCGTAGCGAAGCAAGATGGATCGTAGTGGAATGTAGTGGAGTGAAATGGTGATGGACTGAAAAGGTGGCATCAAGGTGTAGATATAGACATGCTCAATGACCAGATTCGGCAAGATGAATCTCCTCAAGTGTCCTAGATGACTGCCATGCTTCATCAAGTCTGCCTATGTTCGATTGGTAAGAGATGTGTCATTGGCATGAGAGAAGAATAACCAACCCCCAACGCGGTGGGGAGTCCTCGAAACATGGGTTCGTAGGTTCATCATCAGCCAATAACCCGATCTTTGCGGTGTTCCTGTACTGTGATGGGCTAAAGTTTTAAAAAGAGATTTTTTTTGAAAAAGTAAAAGAATACCAATCGAGCACATTCAGGCTCTTAGATTCATTTAAGTCTTCCAAGAGACAAGATTTGATTCGGAATGGAATGATCTCAAATTCCAAAAGGCAAATGTTGAAGCCCAGATCGTGAAGATAATGGCAATGCAAGTTCTGATAAAATAGGAGGCCCTTGGCTGGATAAGTTGACTGCCACAGTGGGATAAATAGCAAGAAGGTTGTTGCAGTGGCCACAGTGGTGATAGAAATGAAGGAGTTGGAGGCACAAGGTGATTACCGAACACGGTGGGATTAACAGACATGGTGGGATATCTGAAGGGTCGGTGGGACTAGAGAACACAGTGGGATTAGAAAACACGGTGGGGTTCAGAATGATCGAAATTAGGATAAAAGATTCAGAGACTATGGTGAGAAGGTGAAGATTATGAAAGGATGTATGCAATGACAAAACAAAATGTAATGCAACTAATGCTACATGATGCATATTGGGCTCAAGAAAACAAAACAAAACTTGTATAACAAATAGTTGAAGATATAGATTGTCTATGAGGTCAAGATACCCATTAGGGAACCATCGTCCCTTATAGCACAACTTTGGCCTATCCGTGAGTATCGGAGATGACCTGACCGTCGTAGATTTTGATGAAGGGGATCTCGAGTCAAGTCTTCTCTGCACTCAAGGTCTTCAACAAATAATGCACAGAATAATAATACACGACTAACGACTTATATGTTAGCCGGCAAGAAATGAGGGTTTCTCATGTCCATTCTTCCATTTCTACGAGCATTTTCTTAGCCACTCCTTCGGAGCATCGCCGGAACGAGGCAGTTGCGACGGTATTCGTGGACATGGCTTCCATGCCTTCTCCACGTGGTCGTTCCCCTGGAGCCAGTGGCAACAAACATTGATATATGTAGCAGACTTTAGATCTTCTGGTGTTGTAACTACTTTCCTTCCTTGTTGCAGCACTTGATGGTGTAATCAGATATTTGTCTTTTCTGGAGTCACTTGCACTGTTCTCCCTGCTCGACATTACTCAAAAGGATTGTTAACATTACATTTTGGCTTGGTCCCATGCAAGTTTGTCAAGGGGCAGAAGCCTCTTAAAGATGGTAACTGTTAATAATAAAGAAGACAGTAGATGTAAGGTTAAGAAACTTACATGTTGGCAAGATTTCTCCCTCTTTGACTCGTGTTTTTTTCTTGAAATACTTAATAGAGGGGTTAGATCTGCTCTATGGCTTACCCCCTTGCCTATTGTCATCTTGCCTTGCTTACATGTCAAGGGGGGTAGCCTTATTATCAAGGTAATATGAACAAAATGATTGAAAATGAATAAGATAAGGGTTAAGAAAGCTTACCTGCTATGGCGAGAGTCACTCCCTTCTTGATCTTGGAATTCTGAAACACTTAATAAAGGGGATTAAATCTTCACCATGGCTCATCTCTTTGCCTATTGTTGTCTGCCCTGACTTAGGTCAAAGGGAGGAGCCTTATTAACAAGGTATAAAAATAAACTAGATGACCGAAATGAAATGGTTAAGAGAACTAACCTGTCGTTGAGAGAATCTTCCTCTCTTACTTTAAAATCTGATAAAAGAGGATCATATTTTCACAACGACTCATCCCTTTGCCTACTATGGCCATCTTTGACTTAGGTCAAAGGGAGGAGCCCTCTTAATGGGGTGATCATGAAGATAAATATGCAATGTAGAAATAAAACATGCAAGACATAAGAATAAATATGAATGCTAGCAAAGACAAAAATCAAGGTTATGCCAAGTTAAATGATGCATTTTTTTGGTTTTCTTAAAAAGTATTCATTTTTTATTTTTTTGAAAATATTCATCTTTTTTTTGGATTTTTGAAAATATTCATTTTTTTTGATTTTTTTTGAAAATATGCATTTTTTTGAATTTTTGAAAATATTCAATTTTTGGATTTTTGTGGAGAATGTGCCGGTATTGAGACAATTCATCGATCTTTGAGTGTTAATCAAGATTTAAGCGATAAACACCACGTGAAAATAAGGTTCCCTACTCAGAATCTTTCTTGCCTTTTTCTCTTGATCGTTTTGGATTCCCCTGAGTTTGGATAGTTTACCCTACCCTAGGGTTTTAAGATGGAAGAATAATAAAGGAAGTCTTTGATAGGATTTTGGGGTGTTGAGGAGGGTTTCTCTACACATGCCCAAATTACCCGTTGGGGTTCGGCCTCTTCGGGTCTTTTATACATGTGGCACTTACTTAGACAAGTCTTTGACCTGTGGGGTCATTGCCCATCTTTTGGTGCCTTTTCTTCATTTTATATTCTTCCGGGTACTCATTCAGACAGGCCCATATTTGTTTAAACTTGTGGGGTTCATTGCCCATCTTTTGGCACCCTTTTGCACCCTATGAGACGGCCTCCTACTAAGGCGGCGGGCATTTTTGATACTATTCTCCTCTAGTCCCCTTCACCTATCTTGGACCGAATAGAAGAGAAATGGGTAAGGTTTCTTTTCCGACTTCAGGGTTCTGCCTTGCCTTTCTCGAGTGTTGGGCTATCTAGATTCTGGGATTGGGAGGTGTTGTGTGTGTAGGGTGATGTCTACCCTTAACTTCTAGCTAACACCCTTGGATCGATGACTTAATATCATACTAGAAATTCTCCATTTTCTTCTCTAGGGAAAATATTTTTTGAGGAAAACACCGTTCCATTGATGGTTCAATTTTTCTCCATCGGCATTGGTTAGCTCATATGCATTACCTGGTTATTTTTCAGTTATAATAAAAGGCCCTTCCCAGTTAGGTTGCAACTTGGAGCGGGGACCACCCGGCTTAACAAATATGTATTTTACTACCATCTTGCCGATTTTGAACTTTCTCTCTACCACCCTCTTTTGATAAAACCTTTTCAATCTGTTCTGATAAGTCCGGGCATGCTCGGAGGTTGCCAACCTTCTTTTATCTAGGAGTTCAAGTTGTGCAAGGAGAGATTCTTGCCTCTCATCGACAAGGATGTCCCTATCTAGTTGAACTCGGAGTGATGGAAGGAGTACTTCGTACGGGACCACCGCTTCCATCCCATATGCAAGAGCATATGCGGTTTGACCAGTGGGGGTCCGTACAGAAGTATGATAAGCCCATAGGGCATCTATAAGCTTATCTGGCCAGTCTGCGAACTTGCTAGACTTACAGGTTTTCTTAATAATTTTAATCAAAGTTTTGTTGGTGGCTTCTGCTTGACCATTGCCTTGCGAGTAATAAGGAGATGAATGATGCAATGCAATGTAGTACCTGTTGCAAAGATCACGCAGATCTTGAGAAAGAAATTGCAGTCCGTTGTCGGTGATGATGTCGCTGGGTATCCCGAACCTGGCGATGACGTTGCATTTGATGAAGGAGCATAGCGTTGATGCCTTGATCTCCATGAATGCTTCCGCTTCTACCCACTTGGTGAAGTACTCTGTTGTCGTCAAGATAAATGATTTGGAACGGATTTCAAAGTTAAGATCACTTAGAGGGCCAATGATATCGAAAGTGCACATGGTGAAGAGCCATAGGGCATGAATCGGATGAAGGGAGAATGGATCTTGTTGGCAGGAAGTTGGAAAGAATGACAGTGCCGAACAAAGATGGAGCAATCCTCTTCTAGGGTTGACCAATAATACACCTGCCTGATGATTTTCTTGGCAAGAGCTTGAGCATTGACATGGCCCCCATAGACCCCGGAATGTGCTTCCTTTAGCACCAATTTTGCTTCTTCTTCATCAATGCATCCAAGAAAGATTCCACTCAAGCTCTTCTTGTAGAGCACCCCTCCTAGGATGGTATACCTATGGGATACTCTCCTGATGGCCTTCTTTTCTTTTGCATTGGATCCAGGTGGATATGTCTAATCTTGACAATACCTTGCGATCTCATCAAACCAAGGCCTCTCACCCTCATCTAACTCTTCCAACTTGATTAGACAAATCTCCTTTTTCTGCTTTAAATATTCCTTCCTACCATATCTCTCCTTGACCTTCAGAAATCGACCATCCTAAATTGCCGACATCGACCTTCTACGGATATGGATAGTCCGCACTTGTCTACCTAGCGGGACTGATAGAGATGAAGCTAAGGAGGCTAAGGCATCAGCAAGGATGTTCTGAGCTCGAGAAACATGGACAAAAGTGAGTTTGGTAAAGAGTTTGATGTAGCAAGAGGTGAGTTCTTGGTAAGGTTTGAGGTTTGGATGAGAAGTTCGGTATTTGGTTAGGACTTGGCGAATTAGTTGGCTATCACCTATCACCCTTAATTCCGTGGCACCATAGAAATGAGCGGCCTGCAACCCGGCCAGCAAGGCTTCGTATTCAGCTATATTGTTGGTTGCTGGGAAGTCAAGCTAAAATGCCTGTGGAATGGTGACACCCTCGGGTGATAGAAGGACGATTCCTATTCCCTTACCGTGTGAATTCAGAGCCCCGTCAAAATATAATGTCCAAAGATGGGAAGATCGGATCAACATTAGTTCGTCATCCGGGAGCTCCGACTGGACCGGGTCAAAGAGGGGTATAGGATGGTGGGCTAGGTGTTCGGCAATGGCATAGCTCTTAATCGTCTTCTAGGGGACATAAGTGATATCAAACTGGGAAAGGAATCTCTGCCAACGACCTAATCGATCAGTTAGAACAGTTTTCTCTAGAAGGAATTTGATGCCATTGATGCGGGCAATAAGATTGACCTCATGAGCTAAGAAATATGGTTTAAGCTTATGAACTACCCAGACTAGTGCAGCACAGGTCTTCTCCACTATAGTATATTTCTGCTCACATGGATCAAAAATATTTTACAAGTAGTACGTTGCCCTCTCTTTCCCTTCTTCATCCACTTGTGCAAGGACTGCCCCAAGAGAATTCTCCAAAACCGAGATATACAGAACTAAGGGCTTGCCAGGGACTGGTGGTCTAAGTACAGGGGGACTAGCCAGGTATCTTTTCAAACCATTGAATGCGTCCTGGCACTTCGAATCCCATTTGAACTCGGCCCCCGCCTTGGTCAACTCATAGAAAGGTTTACACCTTTCGGAGTGTTTTGAGATGAACCGGCGGACAAACTGTAGCCTCCCGATTAATCCTCGAAGTTCTTTCATATTTCTTGGAGGAGGCATACCAATGATTGCCTTGGCATTGTTTGGGTCGATCTCTATGCCCTTTTGCTCACTATGAACCTCAATAATTTTCCTGAGGATACTCCGAACGTGCATTTCTTTGGGTTCACTTTCAATTTATATTCTCTAGCCCTTTGCAAGATCCTTCTTAACACTTCAGGATGATCTTCTTGGCTTTTGGATTTAACGACCAGGTCATCTACGTACACCTCTACAAGGGTATCCATCATGTCATGGAAGATAGCCATCATGGCCCTCTGATACGTTGCACCAGCATTCTTCAATCCAAAGGGCATGACGACATAGCAGTAGGTTCCCCAAGGTGTGGTGAACGAGGTCTTCTCTTGGTCCTCTTCGGCCAACCGTATTCTATTATAACCGGAATAGCCATCCATGAATGACAACATCTCTAATCCAGCAGTGTTATCAACCAGTACATCAATATGAGGTAGAGGAAAGTCATCTTTAAGACACGCTCGATTCAAGTCCCTGAAGTCTATACAGATCCGAACTCTACCATCCTTCTTTATGACAGGGACTATGTTTGCCACCCATTGCGGATAGAGGACAACTTTAATGAATTTTGCTTGATGTAACTTGTCGACCTCTTCTTTCATCTTAGGTGCAACATCAGGGTGAAATCTCCTTAATTTTTGTTTAACCGGGGTAGCTCCAGGTTTCAAAGTTAGATGATGTTCAACTAACGAGTTTTCTAACCCCGGCATGTCTTCGTATGTCCATGCGAACGTGTCCTTGTATTCTTTCAAAATTTTAATTAAGCTCTGTTCCTCAGTGGGAGTGAGGTTTGCACTTAGGAGGACTGTTGTGGGATCTTCTAGTGTTCCAAGATTTTATTCTTTTGTCAGTTCATCCACCATGGCTGATGGTTCTTCAAACCTTTTAAGTCCAGATGCATACGCATCAGCCAAGTCCTCAATTTCATCCTCGAAATCAGGATCCTTTTATGATAAGGAGGTTCACGCGGGAACCGGCTTGTGATGGAGTGTCCAAGTGGGTACAAATCTGAAGTAAAGGTAAAAGGATGGTCCACGCGGGGACCAATTTGAAAATAAAGTGGCTTACGCGGGAGCCAGGTTTCGGAAAGTTAGGTGGTTCACGCGGGAACCGGTTTTTTTAAAGGAAAAGGGGTGGTTCACGCGGGAACCGGTTTGTTTGATTGGAAAAAGAAAAGGAGGGCCACGTGGGGCCAATCTAATTGGTGCAAAGGGGTGGTCTACATGGGGACCGATCTGAAAGTGAGTTGTTTTACGCGGGAACCGGTTTAGAAAAGGGTTTGGTTCACGCGGGAACCGGTTTTAATGAAGAAAGGGGTGGTTCAGGCGGGAACCGGTGTAAAAGTTGACAAAATAGAAAGAGGGTCACGTGGGGCCAATCTGAAGATGCTATAAATGGGTGGTCTACGCGGGGACCGATCTTAAAATAAGTTGGTTCACGCGGGAACCGAGTTGGAAAAGAAAGGTGGTTCACGCGGGAACCGGTTTATAAGAAGAAAAGTGGTTCACGCGGGAACCGGGTTGAAATTAAAGACAAGCAAACCAAGTCTACATGGGGGACAATCTTAAAGGAAGAGTAAATAGCAAGTTTAAAAGTTAATGAACATGGAAAAGGTAAAGGACAAGCCGGTTCACGCGGGAACCAAGTCGGAAAACAACTAGTTGCACGGATTGATCAAGCTAGCACGGTTGAAGACATTGATTGTCCCACCGTGGTCGCCAAAAACCTGTCGACTCTGAAAACGGGTTCTGGATCGGCACCTCAAGAGAAGGTGAAAGATAGATTTGGTAAAAAGGAGGAGTGGATCGGAAAACACTCGGAAAGCGGGAAAGACTCCTCACCTCGATCCCACACTCACATTGATCCCCGAACATTCATCTCACGGTGTCGCTCGAGCACCGGAGATGGTTCGGGTCATGTGGGAGGAGAGTGAGGAGGAGAATAACTTAGAACATGATAAGAGAAATTGTGGTCGCCAGGAGCCGCGGGCTCCGCTTTATGGAATGTAAATTAAGAGATGAGTTGAATTGACCATGTACCTTAGTGTGGGAGATCGGGATATGGGTTCAACCTTCTTCTTCTTCGGCCAGCCGATGAAGAAGAGTCTCCAACCAATTCTAGCTTGTTAAACCTGTGCAACTAAAACAATAAACCAAATGAAGAAAATAATTAGAACTATGGGAAGTGTAGTAACTGTAGTAAGAATATAAGAAAAAAGCATTTGGAATTGAACTCACCGGATTGGGGCGAGTCCTAACCCCTTTTTTGTATTTTTGATTATGTAAAAATGATGTAAATGGACTAAAATATGCTTTAAAACGATAAATAAACTGATTTAAGGCAGTTGAGAAAGCTTATGGAACGGATCGGCTTGAGTTGAAGCCGAGTTGGTTGAAGAAAGTCGGTTCGGGTAGCCTTTGCACCCTTCTGGCGCGGCCTTGGTGCAGAGGATGCTACGGACGACCCCGATTACAGAATCGAGTGCCGTTTGTTGGAGTAGACAGAGAACTAAGAGAGGAAGAGTACCTTTTTTTATGATTTCACCGAAATCTTCCTTTAAAAGTCTGTAAAAATTCTGAAAGTGGGTGAATATAGAAAACAGAACCTGGATGCGCGCTCTCAGTACAGCAATTTCCACTAACAAACGGCAAGTCAGAATTGAGTGCCGTCAGTCGGAGATGAAAGAGGACGAAGAGAGGAACAACTTCTATGTTGAAGACTTTTGCATTAGGAGTCTCAAATTTTCTTCATAAGTTGATGAAATTGACTGATGCAGAACACCCGGATCGAGCTTTCTCCTTCACCTCGGGATCGATCTCTTGACTTCGGATCGCCTTTAGACGTTGGGACAGATTTGGAGAAGAGCCTGGACGACCTCTGGATGAGCTAGTCATGGGGGATTCACCTTGGGTCGTTGAGAATGGCCCTCAATTTATAGGGGAAGGAAGCCGGTGCAAAAAATGGAAACTGGACCGACCGTGCCCCCACTCTTCAAAGGAGACGAGGGCACGTAGGGCGCGCCCTCAAGCCAAGGGCGCGCAGGGTGCGCCCCCACTTCGGGGGCGCGGTCTGCGCCCCCCCCCCCAGTTTCAAAGGTAGCGGGGGCTCGTTACGCGTCTCACTGCTAAAAATCGACGGAAACTTCCGAAAATTGCTAAAAATTGACTTGACATACGTAACGCGCCCCCGAACTGGCGGTGCGGTACAAATAATCGAAAATCAACGCCGGAAACCTTCCAAAAATCAGGTTTAGAAGGTGCTAATCGGGGTAATTTGCGATTTAAAGAAATTGACCGCGCCCTCGCTTTTCAAAGGAACCGGGGGCGCGCAGGACGTGCCCCCGGTTTGAAGGAGCGCAGGCGCACCCTCGGGTTGAGGGCGCGCAGCGTGCGCCCTCCCCTTTCAAGCGGAGTGGGAGCGCGGTACACTCTCTCTCCTGCGCGCGCGTTCCGCCAGCCGTATCTTGCAAACGGGATGTCCGATTCGGCTCCCGTTTGTCGCGTTGGAAAGAGGGCCTTCAACCGCACCTCCTCAAGTTGGTAAACCAGCCGGCATGACTCCCGGTATGTTCGCACGGGGCTTTCTACTGGTTTACCCTCTCGCGGAAAGCCGAAACCCGTGGCGAAGATCCGAAAGAGCACGGTTCCGGTCGAGAAATCTCGGGTCAACTTGGGATGACTTAAAATGATGACCGAACAAGTTCGGTACGATCGGAAAACCCGAAGTCATCGAAAAATCTGAGATTAACCCGGTAAACGTGGACCAAAATTTGAAAAAGCCGCGAAACCCTAAAATTGGCCGAAATGGCCATATGGCCCCGGTTGATGAAAATATTCAGCTTGAATCGACCTGGATGACCTGAAAAGACTCGGTGATGACATGAAAGGCCTAACATGTGGTCCGGGATAGCCGTGTCAGCACAGATCGAAAAAGCCATAACGAAAGCCGTCATTGACCGACGCCTACCGCAATGACTTCTCGGAAACCCTGAATGTTATGGAACACATGCGGGACTCCCGAGACCTTCAATTATGGACCATTCAAGATCGGTCATCGAGCAGGCTTCGTGTTTTTACAGTTCACGCGCGGCTCTCGCTTGAAGGTTTCGGCATCATTCTAGAAATCATTGGTCCATTCTCCACTTGCGAGGGGCTCCACCCATGTCCTTAGCTCATCTCCACGAGGTAATCCAAATCAGATAATGGTCAAATAAAAGATATCGCCTATGGAATAAGAGTCGGGGGCTCCGAATCAGGCCAATTTGGCATGTCTACAGCTTGCCTCGCCTTGATGTCGGCTTTGCAAGGGAATGGCATGTAGCGGAGCGGAGTGAAACGTAGAGAAAGCGTAGCGAAGCAAGATGGATCATGGTGGAATGTAGTGGTGTGAAATGGTGATGGACTAAAAAGGTGGCATCAAGGTGTAGATATAGACACGCTTAACGACCAGATTCGGCAAGACGAATCTCCTCAAGTCTCCTGGTTAACTGCCGTGTTTCATCAAGTCTTCCTATGTTCGATTGGTAATGGGGTGTTTGGTTGCATGATAATTTTTTGTACACTTTCATGATAAAAATTATATTAAAATAAAAAGTGAAGTAACTCATTACATAAAATTATCATGTTTGGAGGGATGTGATTACAAAAAAGAGTAACTACCACACATGACCAAACAAAGTGAGGGACCACAAGAAAAAAGAAAGAGGTAAGACCCTCTTTTTTGTTTAAGAAGAAAATCACTTTTAAATTATAAAATTGTCATGGTTACCAAACACCTCTTTTAACGAGTTTTCTTACAATTTTTAAAAATTAAAACAAAAACCTTCTTTATCATGCAACCAAACACCCCATAAGATATGTGCCATTGGCACGAGAGAAGAATAGCCAACCCCCAACGCGGTGGGGAGTCCCCGAAACATGGGTTCGTAGGTTCATCATCAGCTGGTAACCTGATCTTTGCGGTGTTCCTGTACTGTGATGGGATTAAATTTAAAAAGAGATTTGTTTGAAAAAGTAAAAGAATACCAATCTAGCACATTTAGGCTCTCAGATTCATTTAAGTCTTCCAAGAGACAAGTTTAGATTCGGAATGGAATGATCTCAGATTCCGAAAGGCAAATGTTTGAGCATAGACCGTGAAGATAGTGATGGTGCAAGTTCTGATCAAGTAGAAGGCCCTTGGTGGGACGAACTGGCTTTCATGGTGGGATGAATAGCAAAGAAGTGTTGTAATGGCCACAGTGGTGATGGAGGATTTGGAGGTATAAGGTGATTATGGAACACGGTGGGATTAATAGACACGGTGGGATATTAGAGAGGTTGGTGGGACTAGAAAACACGGTGGGATTAGAAAACACGGTGGGATTCAGAATGATTAGGATGAAAGGTTTAAAGATTAGGGTGAGCAGGAAATGATGTATGCAATGATAAAACAGAATGTAATGCAATTAATGCTACATGATGCATGTTGGGCTCAATAAAACAAGACAAAACTTAACAATTAGTTGAAGATATAGATTGTCTATGAGGTCAAGATACCCATTCGGGAACCATCGTCCCTCACAACACAACTTTGGCTTATCCGTGAGCATTAGAGATGACCCAACCGTCGTAGATTTTGATGAAGGGGATCTCGGGTCAAGTCTTCTCCGTACTCATGGTCTTCAACAATTAACGCATAAGATAATAATATACGACTAGCGACATATATGCTAGTCGGCAAGTTACGGGGGTTTCCCATGTCCATTCTTCCATTTCTGCAAGCATTTTCTTGGCCACTCCTTTGGAGCATCACCGGAACGAGGCGGTTGCGGCGGTATGGTTTCCATGCCTTCTCCACGTGGTCATTCTCCTAGAGAGGGTAGCAGCAGGCACTGATTTCTGTAGTAGGCTTAGCTTTTCTGATGTTGTAGCTGCTTTTCTTCTTTGTTGTAGCACTTAATGGCGTAATCAGATCTTTACCTGTTTGCTTTAGTGTTTGTTTGATCTGCTTGACATCGCTCAAAAGGGTAGTTAGCATCACATTTCGGCTTAGCCCCTTGCAAGTTTGTCAAGGGGTGAAGCCTTCTAAGGGATGGCAAATAATAAAAATAAGTAATAGATGTAGGTTTAAGAGACATACCTGTTGGCGAGATTCTCACCACTCCTTGACTTGTGTTTCTTTTATGAAATACTTAATAGAAGGGTTAAATCTGTTCTATGGCTTACCCCCTTGCCTATTGTCATCTTGCCTTGCTTACATGTCAAGGGGGGTAGCCTTATTAACCAGGTAGAATGCACAAAATGACAAACAAGGTAAAAGTTAAGAGAGCTTACCTACTATGGTGAGAGTCACTCCCTTCTTGATCTCAGAATCCTGAAACACTTAATGAAGGGGATTAAATCATCACCATGGCTTATCTCTTTGCCTATTGTTGTCTCCCTTGACTTAGGTCAAAGAGAGGAGCCTTCTTAACAAGGTGTAATAACCTAAATGATCGGAATGAAATGGTTAAGAGAACTTACCTGTCGTTGAGAGAACCTTCTCCTCTTATTTTAAAGTCCCTGAAAACACTTGATAAAAGAGGATTAGATCTTCACAACGACTCATCCCTTTGCCTTTTATGGCCAACTTTGACTTAGGTCAAAGGGAGGAGCCCTGATGGGGTGATAATAAAGATAAATATGCGATGCAGAAATGAAACATGCAAGACATAAAAATAAACATGAATGCTAGCAAAGGCAAAAAAATCAATGTTATGCCAAGCTAAATGATGCATCTTTTTTTTTAGAAAATATTCTTTTTTTTAGTTTTGAAGATATTCAATTTTTTTTGGATTTTTAAAAATATTCAATTTTTTTTTTGAATTTTTGAAAATATTTGATTTTTTTATTTTTGAAAATATTCATTTTTTTTTATTTTTGTAGAGAATGTGTTGGTATCGAAACAATTCATCGATCTTTGAGTGTTAATCGAGATTCAAGCGATAAACACCACGTGAAAATAAGGTTCCCTACCGAGAATCTTTCTTGCCCTCTTCTCTTGATCGGTTTGAATTCCCCCTGAGTTTGGATAATTTACCCTACCCTAGGGTTTTAAGATAGAAGATTAATAGAGGAAGTCTTTGATAGGATTTTGGGGTATTGAGGAGGGTTTCTCTACTCATGCTCAAATTGCCCATTGGGGTTCGACCTCTTCGGGTCTTTTCTACATGTGGCACTTAGACATGTCTTTGACCTGTGGGGTCATTGCCCATCTTTTGGTGCCTTTTCTTCATTTTCTATTCTTCCGGGTACTCATTCAGACAGGCCCATATTTGTTTAAACCTGTGGGGTTCATTGCCCATCTTTTGGCACCCTTTTGCACCCTATGAGACGGCCTCCTACTAAGGCGGCGGGCATTTTCGATACTATCCTCCTCTAGTCCCCTTCACCTAGTTTGGACCGAATAGAAGAGAATAGGGTAAGGTTTCCTTTCTGCCTTCAGGGTTCTACCTTGCCTCTCTCGAGTGTTGGGCTATCTAGTTTCTGGGATTGGGAGGTGTTGTGTGTTCAAGGTGATGCCTACCCTTGACTTCTAGCTAACACCCTTAGATCGATGACTTAATATCATACCAGAAATTCTCCATTTTCTTTTCTAAGGAAAATATTTTTTGAGGTAGACGCAGTTCGATGGATGGTTCAATTTTTCTCCATCGGCGTTGGTTAACTCATATGCATTGCCTGGATATCTTTCAGTTATAACAAAAGGCCCTTCCCAGTTAGGTTGCAACTTGGAGCGGGGACCACCCGGCTTAAAGAATATACGTTTGACTACCATCTCACCGATTTCGAACTTTCTCTCTACCACCCTCTTTTGATAAAACCTTTTCAATCGGTTCTGATAAGTCCGGGCATGCTCGGAGGCGGCCAACCTTCTTTCATCTAAGAGTTCAAATTGTGTAAGGAGAGATTCTCGCCTCTCATCGACAGGGATGTCCCTATCGAGTTGAACTCGGAGTGATGGAAGGAGTACTTCGTACGGGACCACCGCTTCCATCCCATCTGCGAGAGCATACGGGGTTTGACCAGTGGGGGTCCATACAGAAGTACGATAAGCCCATAGGGCATCTACAAGCTTATCTAGCCAGTCTGCGAACTTGCTAGACTTATAGGTTTTCTTGATGATTTTAATCAAAGTTTTGTTGGTGGCTTCTGCTTGACCGTTGCCTTGCAGGTAATAAGGAGATGAATGATGCAATGCAATGCGGTGCCTGTTGCAAAGATCACGTAGATCTTGAGAGAGAAATTGCGGTCCGTTGTCGGTGATAATGTTGCTGGGTATCCCGAACCTAGCGATGATGTTGCGTTTGATGAAGGAGCACATAGTTGATGCCGTGATCTCCACGAATGCTTCCACTTCTGCCCACTTGGTGAAGTACTCTGTTGCCGTCAGGATGAACGATTTGGAATGGATTTCAGAGTTAAGATCACTTAGAGGGCCAATGATGTCGAAAGCCCACATGGCGAAGGGCCATGGAGCATGAATCGGATGAAGGGAAGATGCGGGAGAATGGATCTTGTCGGCATGGAGTTGGCAAGAATGACAGTGCCGGACAAAGACGGAGCAATCCTCTTCTAGGGTTGGCCAATAATACCCCTGCCTGATGATTTTCTTGGCAAGAGCTTGAGCATTGACATGGCCCCCACAGACCCCGGAATGTGCTTCCTTAAGCACCAATTCTGCCACTTCTTCATCAACGCATCTATGTAAGATTCCACTCAAGCTCCTCTTGTAGAGCACCCCTCCTAGGATGGTATACCTCTGGGATACTCTCCTGATGGCCTTCTTTTCTTTTGCATTGTATCCAGGTGGATATGTCTGATCTTGACAATACCTTGCGATCTCATCAAACCAAGGCCTCTCACCCTCATCTAACTCTTCCAACTTGATTAGAGAAATCTCCTCTTTCTTCTCTAAATATTCCTTCCTGCCAAATCTCTCCTTTACCTTCAGAAATCGAGCATCCTTAATTGCCAGTATCGACTTTCTACGAACATGGATAGTCCGCACCTGTCTACCTAGCGGGACTGATAGAGATGAAGCTAAGGAGGCTAGGGCATCAGCAAGGATGTTCTGAGCTCGAGGAACATGGACAAAAGTGAGTTTGGAAAAGAGTTTGATGTAGCAAGAGGTGAGTTCTTGGTTAGGTTTGAGGTTTGGATGAGAGGTTCGGTATTTGGTTAGGACTTGGCTAAGGATTAGTTGGCTATCACCAATCACCCTCAATTCTGTGGCACCATAGAAATGAGCGGCCTCCAGCCCGGCCAGCAAGGCTTCGTATTCAGCTATATTGTTGGTTGCTGGGAAGTCAAGCTGAAATGCCTGTGGAATGGTGACACCCTCGGGTGATAGAAGGACGATTCCTATTCCCTTACCGTGTGAATTCAGAGCCCCGTCAAAATATAATGTCCAAAGATGGGAAGATCGGATCAACATTAGTTCGTCATGCAGGAGCTCTGACTGGACCGGGTCAAAGAGGGGTATAGGGTGGTGGGCTAGATGTTTGGCAATGGCATAGCCCTTAATCGCCTTCTAGGGGACATAGGTGATATCAAACTGGGAAAGGAAGCTCTGCCAACCACCTAACCGATCAGTTAGAACAGTTTTCTCTAGAAGGAATTTGATGGGATTGATGCGGGCAATAAGGTTGACCTCATGAGCTAAGAAATAGTGTTTAAGCCTCTGAACTACCCAAACTAGTGCAGCGCAGGTCTTCTCCACTATAGTATACTTCTGCTCGCATGGATCAAAAATCTTTGACAAGTAGTAAGTTGCCCTCTCTTTCCCTTCTTCATCCACTTGTGCAAGGACTGCCCCAAGAGAATTCTCCAAAACCGAGATGTATAGAACTAAGGGCTTGCCAGGGACTGGTGTTCTAAGCACATGGGGACTAGCCAGGTATCTTTTCAATCCATCAAATGCATCCTGGCACTTCGAATCCCATTTGAACTCGGCCCCCGCCTTGGTCAACTCATAGAAAGGTTTACACTTTTGGGAGTGTTGTGAGATGAACCGGCGGACAAACTGTAGCCTCCCGATTAATCCTCGAAGTTCTTTCATATTTCTTGGAGGAGGCATACCAATGATTGCCTTGGCCTTGTTTGGGTCGATCTCTATGCCCCTTTTGCTCACTATGAACCCCAACAATTTTCCTGAGGATACTCCGAACATGCATTTCTTTGGGTTCCTTTTCAATTTATATTCCCTAGCCCTTTGCAAGACCTTTCTTACACTTCCGGGTGATCTTCTCAGCTTTTGGACATAACGACTAGGCCGTCCACGTACACCTCTACAAGGGTACGCATCATGTCATAGAAGATAGCCATCATTGCCCTCTGATAGGTAGAACCAGCATTCTTCAGTCCAAAGGGCATGACGACATAGCAGTAGGTTCCCCAAGGTGTAGTAAACGAGGTCTTCTCCTGGTCCTCTTCGGCCAACCTAATTTGATTATATCCAGTATAGCCATCCATGAATGATAGCATCTCAAATCCAGCAGTGTTATCAACCAGTACGTCAATATGAGGTAGAGGAAAGTCATCTTTAGGACACGCTCGGTTTAAGTCCCTGAAGTCTATACAGATCCGAACTCTACCATCTTTCCTCATTACAGGGACTATGTTTGCCACCCATTGCGGATAAAGGAAAACCTTAATAAATTTTGCTTGATGTAACTTGTCAACCTCTTCTTTCATCTTAAGTGCAACATCAGGGTGAAATCTCCTTAATTTTTGTTTGTCCGGGGTAACTCCAGGTTTCAAAGTTAGACGATGTTCAACTAACGAGTTGTCTAACCCCGGCATGTCTTCGTATGTCCGTGCGAACGTGTCCTTATATTCTTCCAAAATTTCAATTAAGCTCTATTCCTCAGTGGGAGTGAGGTTTTCACTTAGAAGAATTGTCTTGGGATCTTTCGGTGTTCCAAGATTTAATTCTTTTGTCGGTTCATCCACCGTGGCTAATGGTTCTTCAAATCTTTTAAGTCTAGATGCATACGCATCAGCCAAGTCCTCAATTCCATTCTCGAAGTCAGGATCCTTTTCTGATAAAACCTTGTAGACTCCCAAAGTATGATCTATGTTATGCTCATCCTCATATCGGATTTCATCAAGCTGGATAGCATTTTCCAAAAACCTTGGCAGCCTTGCACATTCCTTGCATTTTGAGCTACTTGTTGGAGATATCTCTCTGGAACACGTTTACTTCGAATTTTCTTCTTTCCTATCCTAACTACTCCTAAAGAGGACGGAATTGAAAAGGTGGTATCTACAATGGGTGAAGGATCGAGCAGATCGATCAGTGAGTTGGAGAAGAGGGGTCCCTGGTTGGGAGCACCCTCCGAGACAAGAAGAGACGTCTCCTCAATGGAAAATTGGGTTTGCGAGAAGATGTTTTTTTAGGGTGTTTTGTGTGTTTTCAATAACAAAAAGTGAATGAGCCGAAATAGAAAGCTTAAGCAAATGGGAGAAAAATGGGCTCGCGGGCCCGATGATGACAAGAAATGGGCAGATAGGCCCATAGCTAGTGAAAAGATCTAAGGGGCACGTGGGCCCGAATGGTGGGCACGCAGGCCAAAAGCAAGAAAATAAATCTAAAGGGCACGTGGGCCCGACTGGTGGGCACACGGGCCCAAGGTTGTTGGATTGGAATGGGCATAGAAGCCTAGTGGAGTAAGAAGATTTGAATGGGCTCTCAGGCCCAGTGATCAGTTCAGGTGGCCATTTTGGCCCAAAAGTGGGAATTGGGCTAGATAGCCCATCAAGTGAATCTAAGAGGGATAGAGTGAGGATTTTGAAATACGTGACCGTAGGATACGGCTCACGCGGGATGTTGTTTGGAGGTTGGTTCGAGTGGACAAGTTGTTTAGAGATGGACTTGCCCTCGACTGGTTCTTCCTCCTCTATGAACAACTGAGCCAAAGATGAACTCAGGTTGTCCACTTCCTCATCTTGCTCTGGTGCCTTCTTCCTTTTGACTGGTTCTTCTTCTTTGTCCCCGGCCATCATCATGGTCTCCCCTTTGATAAAAAATTTTTGGAGTCCCATGGCATTTTTTGGCCGGTAGACCATCCGCGGAGTGAAACTGGGCTCATAGCCAAGTCCGTGTCTCTTTTGTCTTTGTTCAGCTTTAATGGGGTGCACAACCCCCTGCAGCTCCTTTCCCAACCCCTTTCCTGGCTGATAGCCCATCCCTTTCATCATCCGCCATGCAACTGTTTCTGGAGGCGTTGTCAACACCATGACCTCAGGTAGCTTTGTAGTTGAAACTAATGGCTGCATAAATTTTGATATTGGCAGTGCAGAAGAGGGGTCATCCACGTCATTTAGAATGGGGATGTTGGTTACTTTAATCACCTGACCCTTGTATGGAAACTTCAGACATTGATGATTAATGGAGGCGACAGCTCCTATTGCCTCCAGATATGGGCGTCCCAAGATAGCTTTAAATGTAGGGTCCAGTTCTAGAACATGAAACTCGACGGTGACAGCACATGGTCCGAGCCCTACTTCCAATGTAACCACCCCTCGTGCCGGCTTCCGGGAGTTGTCATAGGCTGTCACCGTGACGGCAGAAGGCTCGATTTCGTCATCGAAGATGCCGCAAAGTTGCAATGTTTCTGGCGGCATGACATTTATGGACGCTCCGATGTCAATCAAGCAAGATTTAATCTCCACGCCTCGGATGACTACTGCGACACGCAAGGCATACTTTATGATCTCTGGCCGTGCCAACTCCTCCTTCGTGAATGTATGTGCCGGATGTTCACTCCTCGGGGTCAGAACAGTAATGATCTTTTCGGGCGGGAGGTCCTCATTGACCATGACCCGCTGCAAGTACTGTTGTAGAATGTCCTGATGGTTCTTCGACCTCTTTATCAGCTCCCGAATTGAAATCCGTGCCGGCATTTTGTCCAGATGCTTTAATAGTCATATGCCGTGCCGGGCAACGGTTCTTCCACTACCTCCTCCTCTACTTGCTCCTGTGGTTGCATCACGGCCTGGGGGAAGACCCTTTGGAACATCCTCCCGCTACGAAGTACCGGCGCCAGCGTGGTAGGGGAAAGGGGTGATGACGGTGATGGCAGGGTTGGTTGGTAGGTTGAGGAGCCCATGGTAGGTAGGGGTGGTGAGGATCGGATGATGAGGGGTCATGGATTGGTGGAGGCCGGTATGTTGGGTGATGGTTGGGGTGTTGGTGGTGATGGTCTAATGATGAGGGGTCGTGGAGTGGTGGAGGCCGGTATGTTGGGTGATGGTTGGGGTGTTGGTGGTGATGGTCTAATGATGAGGGGTCATGGGATGGCAGTGACTGGTAGGTTAGGTTATGTTTGGGGTGTTGGTGATGGTCTAATGATTAGACGTCGAGGAGGATTAATGGTGGTTGGTAGGTTAGGTGATGGTTGCGGTGCTGGTTGGGATGTTGGTGGCGGTCTAATGATTAGGCGCCATGGAGGGTTGATGGTTGTTGGGGGAAGTGGTGTTTGGGTAGTTTGTGGGCTGGGGGCAGCTCTCGGTATGGAGAGTATGGTGCGGTTTTTAGGTGGGGTTGGTATGGCGAGCATGGAGGTGATTTGATCCTCGACCTGCCAACCCTGGGAATGGTGGGTTGACTCCTCGATGGCGGAATGGACGAGGCCGAGTCGTTGGTTTGGTGGTGCTGGTGCCGGTGCTTGTACGGGTGCATGTACCGGGAGCGGATCGTGGACTATGCCCAGGCTGGGCTGCTGTTGTTCTTGCTGTCGCCGTGGTTGATTTTGGCGTGCCTTCATTGCTTGAATAGATTCTCCCATCTGTGCCCAGTCAATGTTCCCTTTATCATTGAGGTCATGGATGTAGTCTTTAAACTGGAAACATACATCCACTGTGTGCCCAGGATACCGATGATAAGCACAGTACTTGGTTGTGTCAACATTGGCTGGCCATCCTTCTCTCTCCTTTGGAAGTTCCAACTGTTGTTCCGCCATTAGTGCGTTAAAGATATTGGTGAGGGAGAATGGCAGTTGAGGATAGTATTCTCTCTTAGGTCCCCCCCTCCAAGGTCGGTTGGCTGGTGGTGGCACTTGGTTGTATGCTTGTTGTTGTGGTTGTGGTCGGTTGTAGACATGTTGTTGTTGAGGCGCTCAGTTGTAGGTATTTGGTTGCTGGGGCACTCGGTTGTAGGTGGGTTGTTATGGTGGTGCTCGGTTGTACGCAAGTTGCTGCTGGGCCTGAGGAGCTGGTTAAGGAGCTGGGCGGTATTGTTGGTTGGTGTCGACTCTGAAAATTCGACGGGGTCCTCTCCTTTTCAGGGAAGTCCGTGAACCCAGATCGTCACCTCAAGAGGGGATGAGAAAAGAAAGAAATAAAACTCGGAAAGCAACTCTCACCTCGGTCCAACACTCACATTGATCCCCGAACTTTCATCCCTTGGCGTCGCTCGATCACCAAAGAGACGGTTCGGGTCATGTGGGAGGAGGGTGAGAAGAAATAAATGTGGTCGCCAGGAACCGTGGGTTCCGATTTATAGAATTAAAATGACCGTGTGTACCTTAGCGTGAAGAATGTGAGTTAAAGCTTCTCCTTCTTTGGCCGGCCGATGAAGAAGAGTCCTCAACGCGGTGGGTGCGCTTTATATTCTATGCAACTACACAAACAAACAAGTTAAATAGGCTATTATAACTAAAAAAGTGGAGTATATGTAAAGAGAATAACATAAAACACACAATTGACTAGAAACTGACCGGATTCGGGTTATCTCTAACGCCCTTTTTTTATTTTCGGAATAATAGAGTAAATGTAATGAAAAAAATGTAAAAAAATAATATGAGGATGTATAATCACTAAACAAAGATATAGGAAAAAGAACTGAAATATTCTGAGTTGAATAGAGAAAGATATAGCCAAATCTGTGTTGTCGAAAAAGCCGAGCAGCAGTCCAGGATCTGTAAGGCGCGACTTTGCTTCTGCGCTCCTCACGACCAGCCCCAACCTCAGAATCAAGTGCCATCAATTTAAAACTGAAGAAGACTTGGAGAGAAAGAACTTTTATGAAGAGAGCTCGGGCAGAAGACGTCCACACACATCTGTAGAGGCTGAGGAAGAGAGACTGGGCAGATCCCCTGCAGAACAGCCTTCCTCTCTCTTGAACCAACTTTTCTCTCTCTAAAAGCTCGAAATTCTCTCTCTAAAAATCATGAAATCAATGCAGGAGGGATATTGGACGTCTTGAGATTCCTGGGGAGTCGTGCTCATGCCTTTGGAATGACCGGAATCGGAGTTAATTTATAGGAGAACAGATAGCGTTATCAAGGCTAAAAAATAGGGGCCTTGCGCCCCACCCCTGGGCGCATGCGCCCTGGTGCAGGGCGCATGCGCCCCACTGAGGGGCGCATGTGCCCCCTAGTGAGGGCGCATGGGCACAAATCCCGATAAAGTTGGTCTTATCCGATCGGCGGTTCAGTGGTAGAGTCCCGGTGTAAGACTGAGTCCCTCGTGCCTCCAGGGTAGGGCGCATGTGCTCTCAAGTGAGGGCACGAGGTCACGTGCCTCACTGGTAGGGTGCATGGGCACATGCCCTGGGTCCCGGGCGAATGTGTCCAGGAACCCGGGCGCATGGGACTGGTTTCGCGCATCCTTCTTCCGGAAGCCATTGCGAACACTCCCGAACTCAGAATTCGACGCCGTTTGTTGCGTTGGAAAGATAACAGGCCGAAGAAGCTTTATATAGCATAGTATCAGCCATAACACCCTACAAAACTTCAGAATTTTATCCGGAAGTTAGGGCAGTGAACAGAAGATCCAATACAGGTCAAAATGACTCTGACGGCAAACCGGAAAGGCACGGTATGCAACAAAACTTGTTCGGGGTGTGAATATGACCATAACATTCAATGCATGATCATTAGGCATTTGTCATTCATCCAACTTCCATGTTTACACGATTTACGTGTGGCTTTCGCTCGAAAATTATGGCTTTTTGCGGAAAACATCAGAGAACGTCCAATTTCGTTCGGCGAAGCTCCAAATCAACTTTTAAAGACCCAGCATCATTCTAAGGTCAATCACACATGTTACCCTATAAAACATGACTTTTATGCTCTGAATTAGGTGCATTTGGCGTGTCTACAACTTGCCTCGCCTTGATGTCGGCTTTTTAAGGGAGTGGCATGTAATGAAGCAGAGTGATTCGTAGTGAACTGTAATGGAATGCAAGTGAGCGTAGATGAATGTAGCGGAATGGAATGGTGATGGACTGAAAAGGTGGCATCAAGGTGTAGATATAGACACGCTTATCTGCCCGATCCAGCAATATGAATCTCTCTGAGTATTCTAGATCGCTTGCATGTTCTATCAAAACCTCATATAATTGACTGGTAAAAGGCATGCCCTTGGAACGAGAGATAAAAAAGTAAATGATAAAGGATAAAAGGATGTAGCCAACCCTCAGCGTGGTGAGGAGTCCTCGAATTCGTAGGTTCATCATCAGCCATCAACCCGAACTTTGCGGTGTTCTTGTACTGTGATGGGCTAAAGTTTTTAAAAGAGAAGTTGATCTTAAAATGAAAAGAATACCAATCCATCATATTTGGAATCTCAAGTTCATTCAAGTTTCACCAAAATACTCGGTTTAATTCTGAGTGGAATAATCTCAAATTCTTAAAGGGTTCATTTTAAGCAAAACAAAATTGCTCGGGTATCGTGAAAACAATGAATCACGCTCTAGCAGAAAACCCGGTATTCGGAAAATGACAAGACATATTTAAGCCATAGTGGGATTGAAAGATAATGGTGGGACTAACATAGAATGATGGGAAAAAGAAACAATGACATGACAAATATGACACAGTGGGTAAAATAAAAGACACGGTGGGATAAAAGAAAGGAAAGAATAAAACATGGTGGAATAAAAGAAAGGAATAAAACATGAAGAGATAAAATTGGTAATGATAAGAATGAAAAAGAGATGGATATGCAAACATAGAAAATTATGTAGAAAATAGTTGAAGATATAGATTGTCTATTGGAGGTCAAGACACCTGATTAGGAACTATCGTCCCTCCAATGTTCAATTTCGGCTTATCCGTGAGTGTGAAGAAATGACCATGCCGTCGCAGATTTTGTTAATGGGGACCTCGGGCCCAGTCATCTTCACGCTCAAGGTCTTCAACATTAATGCATATAATATGTATCAAATGGACCTAACATAACTAGGTGACAGATAGTAAGAGTGATGTGAAGTGCAAAAATGATGGTGATGATGTGACATTGATGAGAAGCTAAGTGAAGTCTTCAGGCGTGGTCTATCGACTTGCATCGACTGCCTGATCCTTGTCTTGCCTTCTGACGGAATACAACACCATGAGAATGTTCAGCTGGGTGGTGCTTCCTTTCTTTTCACTGCAAGGTTGGCATGACATTCCTTGGGGAACACTGATCTCGCCAATTCACCTGTTAGGACTAAAAAGGGTGCCTGCACATTTCTGGTTAGTACCCAACAGACAGAATTGTCATATGAAGCAGATTGTTCATGAAATGATCAACTGAAGATTTTACTATTAGAACCATCATTTAGATGTCAAAACAATGTTTTCGATGATGGTTCCTTTAGCAAAAATGTCACTTTTAACATTATAGACAATTTCTAATTTTTGAGATTTTTTCTGAATTTTTCGAATTTTTTTATCCATGTGCCCCCGATCGGGGGCACTTGGCCATGTGGATGAGGGCACATGCGCCCCGAGGCAAAAAAAAAATTTCTTTTTTTTTTCAGAAAAAATTGTACCTGATCGCCCTTCTCTTTTTGCTTCTTCAGCTCCTGAAAATACTTAATGAAAATGATTGAATTTTTTATCATTACTCATCCCTTTGCCTGTATATCATATGCCTTGATTTTGAGTCAAAGGGAGGAGCCTTCTTAACAAGGTGGAATAAAACAAATGACTTAAATGAATAGGGGTAAGGGTTAAAAGAACTTACCTACCGTGGTGTGAATCTTCTCCTCTTCTACATTGAAATGCCCGAAACACTTAATAGAAAGGGGATTAGATCTTCACCGTGACTCATCCCTTTGCCCATTATGGTCAACTTTGACTTAGGTCAAAGGGGAGAGCCTTCTTAACAAGGATATGCAATGCAGGAATGGAAATATGCATGACAGTAAAATAAACATGGATGCAACTAAGGCAATGATCTTGACTAAGCAAAATTTTTTTTTGGGTTTTCTTGAAAACAATCATTTGGATTTTCAAAAGTATTCAATTTTTTTTTGGACTTTTGATATATGTATTTTTTTTTGAATTTTTGAAATATTCATTTTTTTGGGTTTTTGAAATATTCAATTTTTTGTGGATTTTGAAATATGTAACTTTTTTTGTGAAGAAAATGCTAGTATTTGAGACAAGTCATCGGTCTTTGGGGTTTGTCAAGACTCAAGTGGTAGATGCCACGTGCAAGAATAAAGTTCCCTACCTAGAATCCTTCTAACCTTCTTCCTTTGATCAGCTTAGATTCCACCTGGATTTGGTCGTTTTACCCTACCCAAGGGGTTTAAGGAGGAAGAGTATAGAGGAAGTCCTTGATAGGGTTTGAAGATGTTGAGAGGGATTTCTCTACTCTCACTCAAATTACCCATTGGGGTTCGGCTTCTTTGGGTTTTTTTTCTTTTTTTGCTCTTTTCTATGTGGCACATATTTGGACAGGTTTTTGACCCGTGCGGACATTGCCCATCTTTTAGTGCCTTTTGCCTTGACTATCATTCTGGGTACTCATTCAGACAGGTTGATCATTTTTCTTTTTCTAACCTGAGGGGTTCATTGCCCATCTTTTGGCACCCTTTTGCACCCTCTGAGACGGCCTCCTACTAGGGTGGCGAGTGTTTTCGTTACTACCCCTCTCTAATCTTCCCTCCCTATCTTGGACCGAGTAGAAGAGAATAGGGTAAGGGTACTCCTTCCATTTCTAGATTTCTGCCTTGCTTTCGCAAGTGTCGGGTTGTCTAGATTCTAGGATCGAGAAGTGTGGTGTGTGTAGGATGGTACCTACCATTGACTTCTCACGAACAACCTAGGATCGATGACTTGAGGATATACCAGTGATTTCTCCATTTTTATGGAAAGTACTTTTTGAGGTAAACTCCATTCCAAGGATGATTCAATTTTTCTCCATGTGCATTAGTCAATTCATATGCATTACCTAGATATTTTTCAGTGATTACAAAAGGCCCTTCCCAGTTATGTTGCAACTTGGAGCGGGGACCCTCTGGCTTAACGAATATGCGTTTGACTACTATCTCACCGATCTCGAATTTTCTCTCGACCACCCTCTTTTGATATAACATTTTCAGTCTGTTCTGATAAGTAAGGGCATGCTCAACGGCGGCTAGCCTTCTTTCATCCAAGAGTTCAAGCTGTGCAAGGAGATATTCTCTTCTCTCATCAACAGGAATATCCCTGTCGAGCTGAACTCGGAGAGATAGAAGTAATACTTTGTAAGGGACCACTGCTTCCATCCCATATGCCAAAGCATACGGGGTTTGTCCAGTGGGAGTCCTTACAGAAGTACGATAAGCCCATAGAGCATCTACAAGCTTATCAGGCCAGTCGACAAACTTGCTAGACTTACAAGTTTCTTGATGATTTTGATTAAGGTTTTGTTGGTGGCTTCTGCTTGACCATTGCCTTGAGGATAGTATGGTGATGAATGATGCAATGAAATGTAATACCTGTTGCCAAGATCACGAAGATCTTGAGAAAGAAATTGTGGCCCATTATCGGTGACGATGTCGCTGAGGATCCCGAACCATGCCAGGATGTTGCGCTTGATGAAGGAGCAGACTATTGACGCTTTAATCTCCATGAATGCTTCCGCTTCAGCCCACTTTGTGAAGTACTCCGTTGCCGTCAGAATGAATGATTTTGAGCGCATTTCGGAGTTGAGGTCACTCAAGGGGCCAATGATATCAAAGGCCCACATGGCGAAAGGCCATGGGGCATGAATTGGATGAAGGGAAGATGCGGGAGAGTGAATCTTGTCGGCATGGAGTTGACATGAATGACAATGCCGGACAAAGATGGAGCAGTCTTCTTCTAGAGTTGGCCAATAATACCCTTGTCGGATGATTTTCTTAGCAAGGGCTTGGGTATTCACATGACCACCACAAACTCCAGAATGTGCTTCCTTCAGCACCAACTTAGCTTCTTCTTCATCAAGACATCTGAGTAAGATTCCACTTAGGCTTCTCTTATAGAGCACTCCTCCTAGGATTGTATACCTCTGAGATACTCTTCTGATTGCCTTCTTTTCCTTGGTGGTTGATCCAGGCGGATATGACTGATCTTGACAATACCTCGCAATCTCGTCATACCAAGGTCTCTCACCTTCTTCTAACTCAATCAAGGAGATTTCTTCTTTATGTTCTAAGTATTCCTTTCTGTTGAACCTCTCCTTAACATTCAGAAAACGTCCATCCTCAATTGCTGGAATTGTCCTCTTACAGATGTGGATAGTCCGCACTTGCCTGCCTAGTGGGACAGATAGGGATGAAGCTAGTGAAGCTAAGGCATCGGCGAGGATATTCTGAGAGCGGGGGACATGGACAAAGGTGAGTTTGAAGAATAGCTTGATGTAGCAGGTGGTGAGCTCCTGGTAGGGTTTGAGGTTTGGATGATAAGTTCGGTACTTGGATAGGACTTGGCGTAGGATCAATTGACTATCACCTATCACCCTCAGTTTGGTGGCACCATGGAAATGAGCGGCCTCCAGTCCGGCCAGCAAGGCTTCATACTCAGCTATGTTGTTGGTTGCTGGAAAGTTAAGCTGAAAAGCCTGTGGAATGGTGACACCTTCAGGTGACAGAAGGACAATACCTATCCCTCTACCATTAGAGTTCAGAGCCCCGTCAAAATATAATGTCCAAAGATTGGAAGATCGGACTGACATTAGTTCGTCATCCGGGAACTCCGACCGGACTGGGTCAAACACGGGTATGGGATGATGGGCAAGGTGTTCAGCAATAGCATAACCCTTGATTTCCTTCTGTGGGACATAAGTGATATCAAATTGGGAAAAGAAACTCTGCCATCGCCCTAACCGATCAGTCAAGACTGTCTTCTCTAACAGAAACTTAATGGGTTGATACGAGCAATGAGCTTGACTTGGTGAGCAAGGAAATAATGTTTGAGTTTCTGAACCACCCAAACAAGAGCAGCACAGGTCTTTTCTACCACAGTGTACTTCAGCTCACAAACATCAAACATCTTGGACAAGTAGTAAGTAGCTCGTTCTTTCCCTTCTTCATCAACTTGTGCAAGGACTGCCCCAAGAGAGTTCTCAAGAACCGAAATGTAGAGGACCAAGGGCTTGTCGGGAATTGGTGGTCTAAGTACAGAGGGACTTGCCAGGTATGTTTTCAACCCATCAAACGCCTTCTGGCACTTTGAATCCCATTTAAACTCGGCCCCCACCTTGGTTAACTCATAGAAAGGTTTACACCTTTGGGAATGTTGTGAGATAAACTGGCGGAAAAATTGTAGCCTCCCAATCAATCCTCGAAGTTCTTTCATATTCTTCGGAGGAGGGATACCAATGAATGCTTTGGCCTTGTTTGGGTCGATCTCTATGCCCCTTTTGCTTACTATGAACCCAAGTAGCTTTCCTGATGAAACTCCAAATGTACACTTCTTAGGGTTCATTTTTAGCTTGTATTCTCTAGCTCGTTGCAAAACTTTTCTTAGCACTTCAAAATGATCTTCCCGACTCTTGGACTTGATAACCAAATCATCCACATACACCTCTACAAGGGTGTGCATCATGTCGTGAAAGATAGCCATCATAGCCCTCTGATATGTAGCACCAGTATTCTTTAACCCAAAGGGCATGACAACATAGCAATATGTTCCCCAAGGTGTAGTGAACGAGGTCTTTTCTTGGTCCTCCTCAGCTAACCGGATCTGATTGTATCCAGAATAGCCATCCATGAATGAAAGCATTTCGAATCCAGCTGTGTTATCAACCAAAACATCGATATGAGGTAAAGTAAAATCATCCTTAGGACACGCTCGGTTCAAGTCCCTGAAATCTATACAAATCCGAATTCGTCCATCCTTCTTCATAACAGGGACTATGTTAGCCACCCATTGCGGATACAAGACAACTTTAATAAATTTTGCTTGGTGTAGTTTGTCGACCTCTTCTTTCATTTTGAGTGCAATATCAGGGTGGAACCTCCTGAGCTTTTGTTTAACCGGGGTAGTTCCAGGTTTCAAGGTTAATCTTTGTTCAACCAGTGAATTATCTAATCCCGGCATGTCTTCATATGTCCATGCGAACGTATCCTTATATTCTTCCAAAACTTTGATCAAACGTTGTTCTTCTGAGGGAGTGAGGTTTGCACTAATGAGGATAGTCTTAGGATCTTCCAGGGTTCCTAAATTCAGTTCCTTGGTCGGTTCATTCCCTGTGGCTGATGGTTCATCAAATCTTCTAAGTCCAGATGCATATGCATCAGCCAAGTCCTCGATATTATCCTCGGATTCGGGATCCTTCTCTGATACCACCTCACATACTCCAAAAGTATGATCGATGTTATGCTCATCCTCATATCGGATTCCATCTAGCTGGATGGTATTATCCAAAAAGTTTGGCAGCCTTGCACACTCTACGCATTTCTGTGCCAATTGTTGCAGATACCTATTTGGAACTCGCTTACCTCTGACTTTCCTATTTCCTAATCTAACCTGACCTACTGAAGATAAAGCTGGAAAGGTGGTATTTATAGTGGAGGGGGGATCGAGTAAATCGATCAATGATTCAGAAAAGAGGGATCCCTGATTGGGAGCACCCTCTGGGATGAGTAGAGATGTCTCCTCGATGAAAATGTGAGTTTCAGAGAAGACATTTTTTTGGGATTCTCAAATAAAAAGATAGAATGAGCCTGAGTGACTCGAGGCTTGCTAGAAGATGACTGAATTAATAGAGATAAAAACTTAAGAATAAAGGGGGAAAAGGGGCTTGTGGGCCCAATGGTAATAGAAAGTGGACACATGGGTCCAAAACTGATGAAAAAAGTAAACGGGTACGTGGACCCGATTTCAGAAATAAATGGGCATGTGGGCCCATGTTGAGAAAAGCCCTCAGTTCTGAAGTTGATGAGGGAAGAAAATGGGCAAGCTGGCCCAGTAAGAGTAGAAGGTTGAAGAGGGCTCATGGGCCCAAAGTGGGTAAGTGGGCCATGAAGCCCATCCAAAAGATCTAGAAACAATGGTACGAGGTTCAAACATGGCATTGTTGTATTTGGGCCTCGTGGAATGGTTTTGACTTGGGTGGTATGCACAACCAGATGATCCAATATTGGTCTGCCCTTGGGTGGTTCCTGGCACTCTTCCCCACTTGAGAACAAACGAGTTAAAGATAAGCACAGGTCTTCCAAGTCTTCTTCTTCATCTGGAGCCTTCCTTCTCTTGACAGTCATCATGGAACTTTTGCCATCATCATGGTCTCCCCTTTGATAAAGAATGTATGGAGCCCCATGGCATATCCTGGCTGGAAGATCCTCCTTGGGATGGAACCCTCTTCATATCCCAACCCCTGCCTGCGTGGCCTTTTCACGCTTCAATTGGCTGAGTGATCCCTTGAAGATCCTTGCCTAAACCTCTTCCAGGCTGATAGCCCAATTTCATCATCATTCGCCATCCCAGTGTGTCTGGTAGAGAGGCGGTCATGCATCTGACTTCTGGCAAGTCTCCCACTGAGATCTGGGGTTGTATTGATAGACCTAGGGGTAAAGAAGCATCGTTCAGCTCGTCCCTTATAGGCATGCTAGTCACCTTGACCACCTGTCCTTTAAAGGGAAACTTTATGCACTGGTGGTTTGTTGAAGCCACAGCTCCTATTGCCTCCAAGTATGACCTCCCAAGTATAGCCCGAAAAGTTGGATCCAATTCTAGAACATGAAAATCTGTTGTGACCATACATGGTTCAAGTTTTACTTCTAGAGTGACCACCGCACGTGCAGACTTCATGGAGTTGTCGTAGGCCATCACCATGGCACATGATGGCTTGATTTCTTGCTCAGAAATGCCACACAACTACAAAGTTTCTGGCGGCATAACGTTGATAGAAGCTCCAGTGTCAACCAAACATGATTTTACTTCGACATTGTAGATGATAACAGCCACATGCAAAGCATATCTCCTAAATTCTGGATCTGCTAATTCCTCCTGAGAGAAAGTGAGTGTTGGGTGCTCACTTCTAGGGGCAAATATTGTAGTGATCTTCTTAGGTGGGAGATCTTCACTCACCATGACCCTTTGCAAGTACTGCTGTAGAATCTCCTGGTGCACCTTTGATCTTTTGATCAACTCAAGTATGGAAATACGGGCCGATGTCTTATCCAAATGTTTCAACAAATCATACGCCGTGCCCGGCAATGGTTCTTCTACTTGTTCCTCCTCCACTGGATCCTGCGGTTGAGTACTAGCTTGGGGAAAGAGCCGCTGGAACATCCTCCCACTCCAAAGCACCGGGGCTATTTGGCGGTCGGGTAGAGGTGACGGGTTAACTGGGGTGGGTTGTGGTGGAACAGGTGGTGTAGGTGCATGTATGATAGGTAATGGGATCGATGGTTCTGGGATGATGGGGTTAGTTGGTAGAGGGGTAGGATCTGGAGGTGGTAGTGATGGTGATACCGGTGGCCTAATAAGAAGAGGCCGGGGTGCGAAGTGGTTGATGAGTTTAATAAATGTGTAGGTTGTGGGATTGGTTGTGGTGTTGGTGGTATGATAGATTGGGGTTTTGGAGTGGTAGAGCTCGTAGGTGGGGGTTCAGGTTTGGTGGTGATTGTGGTGGTCGGATGAGCAAGGGTCGGTGTGTAGCAATGGTTGAAGGAGGTGTAGTTAGAGAGGGGGCTGGCCTAATGATGGGTCGGCGAGAAGAAGTGGCAGCCAATGGTTGGGTTAGTGAGCTTGGTAGTGGTTGTGGAGTAGCAGGTGCACGAATTATTTGTCTAGGAGGAGGCCTAGCTGAGTTGACTGGCATGGTTGTATTGTTGTTTTCTAGTTGCCAACCTTGAGCACGACTGGCGTCTCCCTGGACAATGGAATGTACTAGACCAATTCCTGGGTTTGGATGTGCTGGTGCCGGTGCTGGAGCAGGAGCATGTAATGGGAGCGGATTCTGAACAATCCCCAAGCCAAGTTGTTGTTGAGGTTGAGCCGGTGGACGTTGCCGCTGCTGCTGCCTAGTCTTCATAGCCTGTATGCATTCCCCCATTTGAGCTCAATCAATGATGCCTTGGTCATTCAGATCGTGGATGTAATCCTTGAATTGAAAGCACAATTCTACAGTGTGACCAGGACACCGGTGGTAAGCACAGTATCGGGACATATCAACATTTGTTGGCCAAACCTCTCTTTCCTTGGGAAATTCCAACTGTTTTTCTGCCATGAGTACATTGAAGATGTCGGTCAAGGAGTAAGGGAGTTGCTGGTAGTTCTCTCTCCTAGGACCTCCCCTTCGTGGTGCCTGATTGGGTGGTGGCGGTTCCCTATTGTAGGCAGGTTGATGAGGTTGCTGGAGATGTGCTACTGGCTGAGGTGGTTGTTGTGGTTGTCGTGGTTGTTGTGGCCTAGCCTGTTGTTGAGGGAGGTAATAGGAATGGTTTTGTGGTGGTTTATAAACTAGTTTTGACGGTTCCCTCCCTGGTTCCCTACAATATTTATAGCTTCGCTGTTAACCACTCCCTCGGTTGTAGGACCAACTGGTGCAGAGGGGGTTTTCCTGTGGTTTCTAGGTTTAGGATCAAAAGGGTTTATCATGGTGGCATCCTTGAAGTGGGCTTGCAAGTATCGGGCACTGTCATAGAGTTCATTGATTGTGGTAGGACGGTGCATGATCAAGACATTCCTCAAGGCAGGTGTAGTGTTGCCAATGAGCATCTTCACTTGTTCCCCTTCAGAAATCGCATCTGTCAATTTTTCTGCCATTCCCCTCCAGCGATCAGTAAACTTTATGAAGTCCTCTTCGGGCTTCATCTTCTCAGCAATCAAATCTGTAATGGAGCATGTTGGTGCCACCCGGTCTCTGTATCTTTGCAAGAATTTGGTTTTAACAATATCGAAGTCTCCTGCCTCAAAGGAGTCGAGTGAGTAGAACCATTCCAATGCAGACCCTTCTAATGATCGACGAAACAAGAAGGCAAGAACCCTACGATCATTTTTCCAGAATGAGGATTCATAGAGAAAATCTTTAAGGTGGAGAAAAGGGTTGCCAGTACCATTGTAGCGGCGATAATTTGGTAGCTCAGAAGGTGGTAGGTGTAGGACTGGCAGAGAAGGAATGGAGATTTCAGGAACTGACTTGGAGTCAAGGCGACATCTCAGCTCTTCATAACGTTCATTCATCTGGGTGACCTGATCCATGATTGCCTGGGTGAGAGCAGGTTCTTGGTTTACTGGTGGGGGTATGTGGTTAGAGACATGATTTTGGAATTGAGGAGCATGACTTGGCAAATTTACTGAAGATTGTCCCATGACTTGGTGGATTGGGGGAGCAACATGGTTAAAATAAGATGACTGAACAAATGATGGTTGAACCACAGACGGTTGAACTACAGATGGTTGAACTACAGATGGTTGTGCTAGTGCCAATGATGGTTGAATCATAGATTGTTGAACAACAGGTGGTTGAACAAAGGGTGGTCGAATGAGTGGTGGTTGAACTAGAGGACGAGGAGATAAGGCAACTTGGTTAACTTCAGCTTGATCTGAGGCCATTTTGCCCTTCACCATGGATTGTATGCGGGCATAGGTTTCTGGGTCGGTATAGAGAGATAACTCCCTAAAGAGTTGTTCAACATCACGAGGAGCAGATGGTTGAGGGACCTCTTGCGCTTGTGACTCAAATAATGGATTAACACGACCATCTGACGGATTTGGTTGATGACCCATCTCATGTTCTCGATGTTCAGCTTGTTCCGCCATTCCAACGTGCCTTCCAAACCTTAATTGCATTGAACTTAAAGGATAAAGTAAAACAAACAAGTTGACAAAGCAAACAAAGAACTTTTTTTTTGTTTTTTTTTAGTATTTTGCAAAAAGTTAGAGGTTTGAATTTTTGTTTGACAAACAAGTTATGCAAAGATTTGAAAGCAAAATTACGCATTGATTTTGATTAAACCTTAGGTTTATGAATTTTGTTAAGAATTGTTCTCTCAACAAATGGGTTAGGATCCTAACTCCAATCTCCAATGACCTAGGTTTCACACAATCTCACCACGTGTAGGTAACATAGGATGCTTCGGGTTTTGGGGAGTGGTACAACCAACCCGATCGTGAAGAGGAATACTCCACGTATGAGGAATTACGGAGGCCTTGATGAAAGCCAACCAAGTCAACTAGGAAGGAATATCCCAGAAGAGAGGTCAGAATCCACCAAGAGGGTGTTTTGGATGGGAGGTGTAAATGGGAGAGTGAGCTCCCGCCTCAAAAAAAGTGTAAAATAAGGAGGTAGAGAGAAGGAGCATAGAATGCAATCAAGTAATAAAACAAGTAATGAGCAAAACATGAATTTAAACAAGCAATCAACACCAGACAAGCAATTAGAAACTAGACAAGCAACTAGAAACTAGAATCCAGACCATGTTTCTTATGTGAGCCAAATGGAGATAGTGAAAAGGTGATGGAAAGAAGAGGGTTCAGATCTGATAGCCAAGCAAAAGGGTGGTCCACGTGGGGACCGATGTGGGAACTGGGGTAAAAAGTAAAGGTGGTTCACGTGGGAACCGGTTTTGGGTAAAAAAGGGGTGGTTCACGTGGGAACCGGTTTGAATGGTCAAAAGAGGGCCACGTGGGGCCAATTAAAAGTGAATAAAGATCTGATCCAAGTGGGGATAGATCTGAAGGAAAGTGGTTTGGTTCACATGGGAACCGAAGTAAAGAAAGAGATTGGTTCACGTGCGAACCGGTTTAAAAGGAAAAGGGTGGTTCACGTGGGAACCGGTTTAAATAAAATGACAGAAATTAAATGGCAAACTTGGCACTTCAGATCTGATGAAAGATGGGTGAAATCATAAATTTTGAGACGGCATGAAGTTTAAGAGAGGTGGAAAGAAGGAAAGGCGCACGTGGGAACCGGTCTAGAACTAGAACTAGTTGCAAACAAAACACTTAGCACCCACGGTTGAAGACATTGCTTGTCCCACCGTGGTCGCCACAAAGCTGTCGACTCTGAAAATTCGACGGAGTCCTCTCCTTTTCAGGGAAGTCCGTGAACCCAGATCGTCACCTCAAGAGGGGATGAGAAAAGAAAGAAATAAAACTCGGAAAGCAACTCTCACCTCGGTCCAACACTCACATTGATCCCCGAACTTTCATCCCTTGGCGTCGCTCGATCACCAAAGAGACGGTTCGGTTCATGTGGGAGGAGGGTGAGAAGAAATAAATGTGGTCGCCAGGAACCGTGGGTTCCGATTTATAGAATTAAAATGACCGTGTGTACCTTAGCGTGAAGAATGTGAGTTAAATCTTCTCCTTCTTCGGCCGGCCGATGAAGAAGAGTCCTCAACGAGGTGGGTGCTTGATATTCTATGCAACTAGACAAACAAACAAGTGAAATAGGCTATTAGAACTAAACAAAGTGGAGTATATGTAAAGAGAATAACATAAAACACACAATTGACTAGAAACTGACCGGATTCGGGTTATCTCTAACCCCCTTTTTTATTTTCGGAATAACAGAGTAAATGTAATTAAAAAATGTAAAAAAATAATAGGAGGATGGATAATCACTAAACAAAGAGATAGGAAAAAGAACTGAAAGATTCTGAGTTGAATAGAGAAAGATATAGCCAAATCTGGTTTGTCGAAAAAGTCGAGCAGCAGTCCAGGATCTGTCAGGCGCGACTTTTCTTCTGCACTCGTCACGACCAGCCCCGACCTCGGAATCAAGTGCCGTCGATTGAAAACTGAAGAATACTTGGAGAGGAAGAACTTTGATGAAGAGAGCTCAGGAAGCAGACGTCCACACACTGCTGTAGAGGCCGAGGAAGAGAGACTGGGCAGATCCCCTGCAGAACAGCCTTCCTCTCTCTTTAACCGACTTTTCTCTCTCTAAAAACTCGAAATTCTCTCTCTAAAAATCACAAAATCAATGCAGGAGGGAGATTGGACGTCTTGAGATGCCTAGGGAGTCGTGCTCATGCCTTTGGAACGACCAGAATCGGAGTTAATTTATAGAAGAACAGATAGCGTTATCAAGGCTAAAAAATAGGGGTCTTGCACCCCACTGAGGGGCGCATGTGCCCCCCAGTGAGGGCGCATGGGCACAAATCCCGAGAAAGTTGGTCTTATCCGATCGGCGGTTCAGTGGTAGAGTCCCGGTGAAAGACTGAGTCCCTCGTGCCTCCAGGGTAGGGCGCATGTGCCCTCAAGTGAGGGCACGAGGTCACGTGTCTCACTGGTAGGGCGCATGGGCACGTGCCCTGGGTCCCGGGCGCATGTGTCCAGGAACCCGGGCGCATGGGACTGGTTTCGCGCGTCCTTCTTTCGGAAGCCATTGCGAACTCTCCCGAACTTGGAATTCGACGTCGTTTGTTGAGTTGGAAAGATAACAGGCCGAAGAAGCTTTCTATAGCATCGTATCAGCCATCACACACTCCAAAACTTCAGAATTTTATCCGGAAGTAAGGGCAGTGAACAGAAGATCCGATACAGGTCAAAATGACTCAGACGGCAAACCGGAAAGGCACGGTATGCAACAAAACTTGTTCGGTGTGTGAATATGACCATAACCTTCAATGCATAATCATTAGGCATTGGTCATTCAGCCAACTTCCGTGTTTACACGATTTACGTGTGGCTTTCGCTCGGAAATTTTGGCTTTTTGCGGAAAACATCAGAGAACGTCCGATTTCGTTCGGCGAAGCTCCAAATCAACTTTTAAAGACCCGGCATCATTCTAAGGTCAATCACACTTGTTACCCTATAAAACATGAGTTTTATGCTCTGAATTAGGCGAATTTGGCTTGTCTACAGTTGGGTGGTGGGTTACGGTATTTGGCTTTCTAGTGTTACGGGGCTTGGTGTCGAATGTGTTGATCATGGATGCGTCCTTAAAGTGGGCTTGGAGGTAGCGGGAGCTATCACACAACTCACTCATGGTTGTTGGGCGGTGCATGATCAGGAGGTTGCGAAGGTTGGGCATGGTGTTCCCTATGAGCATCCTCACCCGCTCCCCCTCTGAGATGGTATCCACTAGCCTCTCAACCATTCCCCTCCACCGATTAGCAAATATGGCAAAGTCCTCATCTGGCCTCATCTTTTCGGCAATTAAATCAGTTATCGAGTAGGCTGGCCCCACCCGATCCTTGTACCTCTGTAAAAACTTTGCCTTGACGATGTCGAAATCTGCCGCCTCAATGGAATCAAGAGAATAGAACCAGTCCAGGGTGGATCCATCCAATGACCGACGGAATAGGAAGGCAAGGGCTTTACCGTCATTTTTCCATAATGCGGAGTCGTAGAAAAAGCTCTTTAGATGGTTGAAAGGATTACCAGTCCCATTGTAACGTTGGAAGACTGGTATCTCTGAAGGAGGAAGGTGTAGAACTGGGAAGGATGGGACAGAGATTTCAGGGATGGCTTTAGGATCGAGGCGGAGCCTCCTATCTTCAAAGCGCTCATCCATCTGGTTGAGTTTGTTCATTAATGCCTGGGTGAGGCTGGATTCCTGAGCCACGGGTGCAAAGTGTTTAGGTGATTGAGTTGGAAGAGGTAGGTTGGAAACAGGAATTGGAACAGTATTATGTGAATGCCCCATAACAGGGTGAGTTGAGACACGGCAGGGTTGCCCAGGAGAAGAGATGATTTGGGGCCTGACTGCTGATTGAGGTGGTGAGGGGGCTTGATTTCCCTGGACCGGATCTTGATTGGCGGGCATCTTGCCCTTTGTCAAGGATTGCACAAGCGAAAAAGATTCGGGGTCTAGATGAAGAGATAGACCCTGGAGGAGTTGCTCCACGCTAAGTGAAGCAGGTTGATGAGAAGGATTTTGAATTTCTCGCTCCCTGACGGCGTTGACATGGCCCTCTGCTTGGACCATGGGTTGTTGCAGCTCATAGTGGCCCATCTCGTACTCCTCTTCTTGGCCGTAGTAGTCCGACATACCGACGTGTCTTCCGGACCTTAGTGTCATGGGCATCCTGTCAAATTTTCTTACAAAATGGTTAAAAGAAAGCAAATGAAATGTGTAATTGTAAAGAGAATTTTGTTTGGTTATGATTGTTTGTTTGATTTGATTTGGTTTCAATTTGGTTGTTTGGCAAGCAAGTTGAACACAAAAATTAAAGGGATTTTTTTTTGTTTTAGATGTTTTGAAAGGAGAGAATTTTTTGGTTGTTTTCAATTGTTGTGAACAAGCAAGTTATGCAAACAAGGTTTTAAAATGACTACTCGACAATTTTTGGGTTGAAACCTTAGATTAGATAGATTGTTAGCAATTGTTCACTCAAGTAGGTATGGTTCCTATTGCTTCAATCTTCAAGACCTAAGGTTATCACTCAATCACCACGAGTAGGTACTTGGGTTCTTCGGGTTTTGGAAAGTGGTACAACCGGCCCAATCGTGCGGAGAGGAATAATCCACGGATGGGGACTTACGGAGGCCTTGATGGAAACAACCAAATCAACTAGGAAGGAATATCCCAGAAGAAAGGCTAGAATCCACCAAGAAGGTGTTTGGAGGGTGAGGGTGTGTTGGGAGAGAGAGCCCCCGCCTCGAATGCCCTACGGATCGGAACGAGTCAGGTACCCGATGCAAAAGCTAATGCAAAAATGAAAAATGGAGGGTAGAGGGAGAAGAAGCAATCAATATGCAAACATGAATGAAAGCTATTAAATAAATCAAACAAGTGAATGCAAACAAGACATGCAATGATAAAGTAAAACAAATAACTAGCAACTAGCAACTAAAAGGAGGTTCACGCGAGAACTGGCTTGTGATGGAGTGTCCAAGTGGGGACAAATCTGAAGTAAAGGTAAAAGGATGGTCCACGCGGGGACCAATTTGAAAATAAAGTGTCTCACGCGGGAGCCGGGTTTTGGAAAGGTAGGTGGTTCACGCGGGAACCGGTTTTTTTGAAGGAAAAGGGGTGGTTCACGCGGGAACCGGTTTGTTTGATTGGAAAAAGGAAAGGAGGGCCATGTAGGGCCAATCTAATTGGTGCAAAGGGGTGGTCTACACGGGGACCGATCTGAAAGGGAGTTGGTTCACGCGGGAACCGGTTTATAAAAGGGTTTGGTTCACGCGGGAACCGGTTTTAATGAAGAAAGGGGTGGTTCACGCGGGAACTGGTGTAAGAGTTGACAAAATAGAAAGAGGGCCACGTGTGGCCAATATGAAGATGCTGTAAATGGGTGGTCCACGCGGGGACCGATCTGAAAATAAGTTGGTTCACGCGGGAACCGAGTTGGAAAAGAAAGGTGGTTCACGCGGGAACTGGTTTATAAGAAGAAAAGTGGTTCACGCGGGAACCGGGTTGAAATTAAAGACAAGCAAATCAAGTCCACAAGGGGGACAATCTTAAAGGAAGAGTAAATAGAAAGTTTAATGGTTAATGAACATGGAAAAGGTAAAGGACAAGCTGGTTCACGCGGGAATCAAGTCGGAAAACAACTAGTTGCACGGATTGATCAAGCTAGCACGGTTGAAGACATTGGTTGTCCCACCGTGGTCACCAAAAAGCTGTTGACCCCGAAAACGGGTTCCGGATCGGCACCTCAAGAGAAGGTGAAAGATAGATTTGGGAAAAAGGAGAAGTGGATCGGAAAACACTCGGAAAGCGGGAAAGACTCCTCACCTCGATCCCACAATCACATTGATCCCCGAACTTTCATCTCACGGCGTCGCTCGAGCACCGGAGATGGTTCGGGTCATGTGGGAGGAGAGTGAGGAGGAGAATAACTTAGAACATGATAAGTGAGGCCTTCAACCGCACCTCCTCAAGTTGGTAAACCAGCCGCATGACTCCCGAGATGTTCGTACGGGGCTTTCTACCTGTTTACCCTCTCGCGGGGAGCCGAAACCCGGGTCGAAGATCCGAAAGAGCACGGTTCCGGTCGAGAAATCTCGAGTCAACTCGGGATGACTTGAAATGATGACCGAACAAGTCCGGTACGATCGGACAATCCGAAGTCATCGAAAAATCTGAGATTAACTCGGTAAACGTGAATCGAAAGCCATAAAAGCCGCGAAACCCTAAAATTGACCGAACCGGCCTTATAGCCCCGGTTGATAAAATATACGGCTAGAATCGACCCGGATGACCTGAAAAGACCCGGTGATGACCGGAAAGGCCTAACATGTGGTCCGGGATAGCCGTGTCAGCACAGATCGAAAAAGCCGTAACGAAAGCCGTCATTGACCGACGCCTACCGAAATGACTTCTCGGAAACCCTGAATGTTACGGAACACATGCGGGACTCCCGAGACCTTCAATTATGGACCATTCAAGGTCGGTCATCGAGCAGGCTTCGTATTTTTATGGTTCACGCGCGGCTCTCGCTTGAAGGTTACGGCATTATTCCGGAAATCTTCGGTCCATTCTCAACTCACAAGGGGCTCCACCAATGTCCTTAGCTTATGTCCACGAGGTAATCCAGATCAGATAACGGTCGGATAAAAGATATCGCCTATGGAATAAGAGTCTAGGGCTCCGAATCTAGCCAATTTGGCGTGTCTACAGCTTGCCTCGCCTTGATGTCGGCTTTGCAAGGGAATGGCATGTAGCGAAACGGAGTAAAACGTAGAGAAAGCGTAGCGAAGCGAGACGGATCATAGTGGAATGTAGTGGAGTGAAATGGCGATGGACCGAAAAGGTGGTATCAAGGTGTAGATATAGACACGCTTACCGACCAGATTCGGCAAGAGGAATTTCCTCAAGTCTACTGGTTAGCCGCCATGTTTCATCAAGTCTTCCTATGTTCGATTGGTAAAAGATGTGCCATTGGCACGAGAGAAGGATAGCCAACCCCCAACGCGGTGGGGAGTCCCCGAAACATGGGTTCGTAGGTTCATCATCAGCCGGTAACCCGATCTTTGCGGTGTTCCTGTACTGTGATGGGCTAAAATTTAAAAAGAGATTTGTTTGAAAAAGTAAAAGAATACCAATCGAGCACATTCAGGCTCTTAGATTCATTTAAGTCTTCCATGAGACAAGATTCAATTCGGAACGGAATGATCTCAAATTCCGAAAGGCAAATGTTTAAGCATAGACCGTGAAGATAATGACGGTGCAAGTTCTGATCAAATAGAAGGTCCTTGGCGGGACGAAATGGCTGCCATGGTGGGATCAATAGCAAAGAAGTTGCAATGGCCATAGTGGTGAAAAGATTTCAGGGCACAAAGTGGTTACCGAACACGGTGGAATTAATAGACACGGTGGGATATTAGAGAGGTTGGTGGGACTAGAGGTCATGATGGGATTAGAAAACCCGGTGGGATTTAGAATGATTGAGAGAGTGAGAAGGTGAAGTTTAGGAAATGATGTATGCAATGATAAAACAAAATGTAATGCATTAATACTACATGATGCATGTTGGCTCAAGAAAATAAAACAAAACTTGTATAACAAATAGTTGAAGATATAGATTGTCTATGAGGTCAAGATACCCATTCGGGAACTATCGTCCCTCACAAAGACAACTTTGGCTTATCCGTGAGCATTAGAGATGACCCGACCGTCGTAGATTTTGATGAAGGGGATCTCGGGTCAAGTCTTCTCCGTGCTCATGGTCTTCAACAACTAATGCATAAGATAATAACACACGACCGGCGACATATATGCTAGTCGGCAAGTTATGGGGGTTTCCCATGTCCGTTCTTCTGTTTCCGCGAGCAATTCCTGTCTTGGCCACTCCTTTGGAGCATCACCGGAACGAGGCGGTTGCGGCGGTATGGTTTCCATGCCTTCTCCACATGGTCATTCTCCTGGAGTCAGTGGCAATCAGACACTGATATCTGTAGCAGGCTTAATCTTCTTCTTGTGTTGTAGCTGCTTTTCTTCCTTGTTATAGCACTTCTTGCTTCAATGTTGTTTGACCTGTTGGCGAGATTCTCACCCCTCCTTGACTTGTGTTTCTTTCCTGAAATACTTAATAGAAGGGTTAAATCTGCTCTATGGCTTACCCCCTTGCCTATTGTTGTCTTGCCTTGCTTGTATGTCAAGGGGGGTAGCCTTATTAACAAGGTAATATGAACAAAATGACTGAAAATGAATAAGATAAGGGTTAAGAAAGCTTACCTGCTATGGTGAGAGTCACACCCTTCTTGATCTTAGCATCCCGAAACACTTGATAAAAGGAGATTAAATCTTCACCATGGCTCATCTCTTTGCCTATTGTTGTCTGCCTTGACTTTGGTCAAGGAGAGGAGCCTTCTTAACAAGGTGTAATAACCTAAATGACCGAAATGAAATGGTTAAGAGAACTTACCTGTCGTTGAGAGAACCTTCTCTTCTTATTTTAAAGTCCCTGAAAACACTTGATAAAAGAGGATTAGATCTTCACAACGACTCATCCCTTTGCCTATTATGGCCAACTTTGACTTAGGTCAAAGGGAGGAGCCCTCTTAATGGGGTGATAATGAAGGTAAATATGCAATGCGGAAATGAAACATGCAAGACATAAATAAACATGAATGCTAGCAAAGGCAAAAATCAAGGTTATGCCAAGTTAGATGATGCATTTTTTTTTTTTGATTTTTGGAAAGTATAAAAATTTTTATTTTTGAAGATATTCAATTTTTTTTTTTTGGATTTTTTTTTGTTGAAAATATTCATCATCATTTTTTTTAGTTTTTTTGAAAATATTTGTTTTTTTTTGGTTTTTTTGAAAATATTTGATCTTTTTGGATTTTTGAAAATATTCATTTTTTTTGGATTTTTGAAAAATATTTGCTTTTTTGGATTCTTGTGGAGAATGTGCCAGTGTTGAAACAATTCATCGATCTTTGAGTGTTAATCAAGATTTAAGTGATAAACACCACGTGAAAATAAGGTTCCATACCCAGAATCTTTCTTGCCCTCTTCTCTTGATCGGTTTGGATTCCCCCTGAGTTTGGACAGTCTACCCTACCCTAGGGGTTTTAAGATGGAAGAATAATAGAGGAAGTCTTTGATAGGATTTGGGGGTGTTGAGGAGGGTTTCTCTACTCATGCCCGAATTGCCCGTTGGGGTTCGGCCTCTTCGGGTCTTTTCTACATATGGCACTTATTTAGACAAGTCTTTGACCTATGGGGTCATTGCCCATCTTTTGGTGCCCTTTTTCATTTTCTATTCTTTCGGGTACTCATTCAGACAGGCCCATATTTGTTTAAACCTGTGGGGTTCATTGCCCATCTTTTGGCACCCTTTTGCACCCTATGAGACGGCCTCCTACTAAGGCGGCGGGCATTTTCGATACTATCCTCCTCTAGTCCCCTTCACCTATTTTGGACCGAATAGAAGAGAACAGGGTAAGGTTTCCTTTCCGCCTTCAGGGTTCCGCCTTGCCTCTCTTGAGTGTTGGGCTATCTAGATTCTGGGATCGGGAGGTGTTGTGTGTGCAAGGTGATGTCTTCCCTTGACTTCTAGCTAACACTCTTGGATCGATGACTTAATATCATACCAGAAATTCTCCATTTTTCTTTTCTAAGGAAAATATTTTTTGAGGTAAACGCCGTTCCATGGATGGTTCAATTTTTCTCCATCGGCATTGGTTAGCTCATATGCATTGCCTGGATATTTTTCAGTTATAACAAAAGGCCCTTCCCAGTTAGGTTGCAACTTGGAGCGGGGACCACCCGGCTTAACGAATATACGTTTAACTACCATCTCACCGATTTCGAACTTTCTCTCTACCACCCTCTTTTGATAAAACCTTTTCAATCGGTTCTAATAAGTCCGGGCATGCTCGGAGGCAGCCAACCTTCTTTCATCTAGGAGTTCAAGTTGTGCAAGGAGAGATTCTCGTCTCTCATCGACAGGGATGTCTCTATCGAGTTGAACTCGGAGTGATGGAAGGAGCACTTCGTACGGGACCACCGCTTCCATACGGGGTTTGACCAGTGGGGGTCCGTACAGAAGTACGACAAGCCCATAGGGCATCTACAAGCTTATCTGGCCAGTCTGCGAACTTGCTAGACTTACAGGTTTTCTTGATGATTTTAATCAAAGTTTTGTTGGTGGCTTCTGCTTGACCATTGCCTTGCGGGTAATAAGGAGATGAATGATGCAATGTAATGCGGTACCTGTTGCAAAGATCACGCAGATCTTGAGAGAGAAATTGCGGTCCGTTGTCGGTGATAATGTCGCCGGGTAGCCCGAACACAGCGATGATGTTGCGCTTGATGAAGGAGCACGGTGTTGATGCCTTGATCTCCACGAACGCTTCCGCTTCGCCCACTTGGTGAAGTACTGTTGCCGTCAGGATGAACGATTTGGAACGGATTTCAGAGTTAAGATCACTTAGAGGGCCAATGATATCGAAAGCCCACATGGCGAAGGGCCACGGGGCATGAATCGGATGAAGGGGAGATGCGGGAGAATGGATCTTGTCGGCATGAAGTTGGCAAGAATGACAGTGCCGGACAAAGATGGAGCAATCCTCTTCTAGGGTTGGCCAATAATACCCCTGCCTGATGATTTTCTTGGCAAGAGCTTGAGCATTGACATGGCCCCCACAGACCCCGGAATGTGCTTCCTTAAGCACCAATTCTGCCTCTTCTTCATCAATGCATCTCAATAAAATTCCGCTCAGGCTCCTCTTGTAGAGCACCCCTCCTAGGATGGTATACCTCTGGGATACTCTCCTGATGGCCTTCTTTTCTTTTGCATTTGATCCAGGTGGATATGTCTGATCTTGACAATACCTTGCGATCTCATCAAACCAAGGCCTCTCACCCTCATCTAACTCTTCCAATTCGATTAGCGAAATCTCCTCTTTCTGCTCTAGATATTCCTTCCTGCCAAATCTCTCCTTGATCTTCAAAAATCGCCCATCTTTAATTGCTGGCATCGACCTTCTACGGACATGAATAGTCCGCACTGTCTACCTAGAGGGACTGATAGAGATGAAGCTAAGGAGGCAAGAGCATCAGCAAGGGTGTTCTGAGCTCGAGGCACATGGACAAAAGTGAGTTTGGAAAAGAGCTTGATGTAGCAAGAGGTGAGTTCTTGGTAAGGTTTGAGGTTTGGATGAGAAGTTCGGTATTTGGTTAGGACTTGGCGAAGAATTAGTTGGCTATCACCTATCACCCTTAATTCCGTGGCACCATAGAAATGAGCGGCCTCCAGTCCGGCCAGCAAGGCTTCGTATTCAGCTATATTGTTGGTTGCTGGGAAGTGAAGCTGAAATGCCTGTGGAATGGTGACACCCTCGGGTGATAGAAGGACGATTCCTATTCCCTTACCGTGTGAATTCAGAGCCCCGTCAAAATATAATGTCCAAAGATTGGAAGATCGGATCAACATTAGTTCGTCATCCGGGAGCTCCGATTGGACCGGGTCAAAGAGGGGTATAGGGTGATGGGCTAGATGTTCGGCAATGGCATAGCCCTTAATCGCCTTCTCGGGGGACATAGGTGATATCAAACTCGGGAGAGGAAGCTCGCCAACGACCTAACCGATCGGTTAGAACAGTTTTCTCCGTAAGGAATTTGATGGGATTGATGCGGGCAATAAGATTGACCTCATGAGCTAAGAAATAGTGTTTAAGCTTCGAACTACCCGGACTAGTGCGGCACGGGTCTTCTCCACTACAAGATACTTCGCTCGCATGGATCAAAGATCTTTGACAAATAGTAAGTTGCCCTCTCTTTCCCTTCTTCATCAACTTGTGCAAGGACTGCCCCAAGAGAATTCTCCAAAACCGAGATATATAAAACTAAGGGCTTGCCAGGGACTGGTGGTCTAAGCACAGGGGGACTAGCCAGGTATCTTTTCAAAGCATCGAATGCATCCTGGCACTTCGAATCCCATTTGAACTCGGCCCCCGCCTTGGTCAACTCATAGAAAGGTTTACACCTTTGGGAGTGTTGTGAGATGAACCGGCGGACAAACTGTAGCCTCCCGATTAATCCTCGAAGTTCTTTCATATTTCTCGGAGGAGGCATACCAATGATTGCCTTGGCCTTGTTTGGGTCGATCTCTATGCCCCTTTTGCTCACTATGAACCCCAACAGCTTTTCCCGAGGATACTCCAAACGTGCATTTCTTTGGGTTCATTTTCAATTTATATTCCCTAGCCCTTTGCAAGACCTTTCTTAACACTTCGGGATGATCTTCTCGGCTTCGGACTTAACGACCAGGTCATCCACGTACACCTCTACAAGGGTATGCATCATGTCATGGAAGATAGCCATCATTGCCCTCTCGATAGGTAGCACCGGCATTCTTCGATCCAAAGGGCATGACGACATAGCGATGAGGTTCCCCAAGGTGTGGTGAACGAGGTCTTCTCCTGGTCCTCTTCGGCCAACCGGATTTGATTATATCCGGAATAGCCATCCATGAACGACAACATCTCGAATCCAGCAGTTGTTATCAACCAACACGTCAATATGAGGTAGAGGAAAGTCATCTTTAGGACACGCTCGGTTCAAGTCCCTGAAGTCTATACAGATCCGAACTCGGCCATCCTTCTTCATGACAGGGACTATGTTTGCCACCCATTGCGGATAAAGGACGACCTTAATGAATCTTGCTTGATGTAACTTGTCGACCTCTTCTTTCATCTTAAGTGCAGCATCAGGGTGGAATCTCCTTAATTTTTGTTTTTTGTCTAACCCCGGCATGTCTTCGTATGTCCATGCGAACGTGTCCTTATATTCTTCCAAGATTTCAATTAAACTCTGTTCCTCAATGGGAGTGAGGTTTGCACTTAGGAGGACTGTCTTGGGATCTTCCGGTGTTCCGAGATTCAATTCTTTTGTCAGTTCATCCACCGTGGCTAATGGTTCTTCAAATCTTTTAAATCCAGATGTATACGCATCAGCCAAGTCCTCAATTCCATCCTCGAAATCGGGATCTTTTTCTCGATAAGACCTCGTAAACTCCCGTTGTATGATCTACATTGAATTCATCCTCATATTGGATTTCATCAAGTCGGATAGTATTTTCCAAAAACCTTGGCGACCTTGCACATTCCTTGCATTTTTGAGCTATTTGTTGGAGATATCTCTCTGGCACACGTTTACCTCGAATTTTCTTCTTTTCTACCCTAACTACTCCTAAAGAAGACGGAATTGAAAAGGCGGTATTAACAATGGGTGAAGGATCGAACAGATCGATCAGTGAGTTGGAGAAGAGGGGTCCCTGGTTGGGAGCACCCTCCGAGACGAGTAGCGACGTCTCCTCGATGGAAAACTGAGTTTGCGAGAGGACGTTTTTTTTTTGGGTATTTTGGGTATTTTCAATAACAAAAAGAGAATGAGCCGATGGGGCTCGAGCAGAAATAGAAAGCTTAAGCAAATGGAAGAAAAAAGGGAGCGCGGGCCCGATGATGACAAGAAATGGGCGAGATAGGCCCAAAGCTAGTGAAAAGATCTAAGGGGCACGTGGGCCCAAATGGTGGGCACGCGGGCCCAAAGCAAGAAAATAAATCTAAAGGGCACGTGGGCCCGACCGGTGGGCACGCGGGCCCAAGTTTGTTGGATGGGCATAGAAGCCCGGTGGAGTAAGAAGATCCGAATGGGCTCTCGTGCCCAATGATCGATTCGGTGGCCATTTCGGCCCATAAGTGGGAATTGGGCTAGATAGCCCATCAAGCGAATCCAAGAGGGAGAGTGTGAGGATTTTGAAATACGTGACCGTAGGATACGGCTCACGCGGGATTTTGTTTGGAGGTGGGTTCGAGTGGACAAGTTGTCTAGAGATGGACTTGCCCTTGACTGGTTCTACCTCCTCTATGAACAACCGAGCCAAAGATGTACTCAGGTTGTCCACTTCCTCCTCTTGCTCTGGTACCTTCTTCCTCTCGACTGATTCTTCTTCTTTGTCCCCGGCCATCATCATGGTCTCCCCTTTGATAAAGAATTTTTGGAGTCCCATGGCATTTTTTGGCCGGTAGACCATCCGTGGAGTGAAACTGGGCTCATAGCCAAGCCCGTGTCTCTTTGGTCTTTGTACGGCTTCAATGGGGTGCACAACCCCCTGCAGCTCCTTTCCCAACCCTTTTCCTGGCTGATAGCCCATCCCCTTCATCATCCGCCAAGCAACGGTATCTGGAGGCGTCGTTAATACCATGACCTCGGGTAGCTCGTAGTTGAAACCAACGGCCGGACAAAATTTGATATTGGTAGTGCGTAAGAGGGGTCATCCACGTCATTCAGAATGGGGATGTTGGTTACTTTGATCACCTGGCCCTTGTATGGGAACTTCAGACACTGATGATTAGTGGAGGCAACAGCTCCTATTGCCTCAAGGTACGGGCGTCCCAAAATAGCTTTGAATGTAGGGTCCAGTTCTAGAACGTGAAACTCGGTGGTGACAGCACACGGCCCGAGCCCTACTTTTAATGTAACCACCCCTCGTGCCGGCTTCCGGGAGTTGTCATATGCGGTCACCGTGACGGCGTAAGGCTCGATTTCTTCATCGGAGATGCCGCAAAGTTGCAATGTTTCGGCGGCATGACATTTATGGATGCTCCGGTGTCAATCAAGCAGACTTGATCTCCACGCCTCGGATGACTACCGCAACGCGCAAGGCGTACTTTCGATCTCTCGGCCGTGCCAACTCCTCCCGTGTAAAGGTGAGTGCCGGATGTTCACTCCTCGGGGTCAGGACAGCAATGATCTTCTCGGGCGGGAGGTCCTCATTGACCATGACCCGCTGCAAATATTGTTGTAGGATGTCCTGATGGAACTTTGACCTCTTTTTTAGCTCCAGAATTGAAATCCGTGCCGGCATTTTGTCCAAGTGCTTCAATAGATCATATGCCGTGCCGGGCAACGGTTCTTCCACTACCTCCTCTTCTACTTGCTCCTGTGGTTGTGTCCCGACCTGGGGAAAGACGCTTTGAAACATTCTCCCGCTACGAAGTACCGGCGCCAGCGTGGTAGGGGGAAGTGGTGATGATGGTGATGGTAGGGTTGGTTGGTAGGTTGAGGAGCCCATGGTAGGTAGGGGTGGTGAGGATTGGATGATGAGGGGTCGTGGATTGGTGGAGGCTGGTATGTTGGGTGATGGTTGGGGTGTTGGTGGTGATGGTCTAATGATGAGGGGTCGTGGGGTAGCAGTGACTGGTAGGTTAGGTGATGTCCGGGGTGTTGGTGGCGGTCTAATGATTAGACGCCGTGGAGGATTAATGGTGGTTGGTGGGTTAGGTTGGGGTGATGGTTGCTATGCTGGTTGGGAGACGGGTGGCGGTCTAATGATTAAGCGTCGTGGAGGGTTAATGGTTGGTGAGGGCAGTGGTGTTTGGATAGTTTGTGGGCTGGGGGCAGCTCTCGGTATGGAGAGTATGGTGCGGTTTGTAGGTGGGGTCGGTATGGCGGGCATGGAGGTGATTTGATCCTCGACCTGCCAACCCTGGGAATGGTGGGTTGACTCCTCGATGGAGGAGTGGACGAGGCCGAGTCGTTGGTTTGGTGGTGCTGGTGCCGGTGCTTGTATGGGTGCATGTACCGGTAGTGGATCTTGGACTATGCCCAGGCCGGGCTGCTGTTGTGCTTGTTGTCGCCGTGGTTGATTCTGACGTGTCTTCATTGCTTGAATAGACTCCCCCATCTGTTCCCAGTCAATGTTCCCTCGATCATTAAGGTCATGGATGTAGTCTTTAAACTGGAAACAGACATCCACCGTGTGCCCAGGATACCGATGGTAAGCACAATATTTTGTCATGTCAACATTTGCTGGCCATCCTTCTCTCTCCTTTGGAAGCTCTAGCTGCTCTTCAGCCATCAATGCGTTGAAGATATCGGTGAGGGGGAATGGCAGTTGAGGGTAGTACTCTCTCTTGGGTCCCCCCCTCCTAGGTTGGTTGGCTGGTGGTGGCACTTGGTTGTAGGCTTGTTGTGGTGGTGGTGGTCGGTTGTAGACATGTTGTTGTTGAGGCGCTCGGTTGTAGGCATTTGGTTGCTGGGGCGCTCGGTTGTAGGTGGGTTGCTGTGGTGGTGCTCGGTTGTATGCAAGTTGTTGCTGTGGCTGAGGAGCTGGTTGGGGGGCTGGGCGGTATTGTTGATTGGGTGGTGGGTTACGGTATTGGCTTTGACGGTACCCACCCTGGTTACCCATGGCATTGATGCTCTCATTATTTACTACCCCTTCGGTGGTGGGTCCTACAGGTGTAGGCTTTCTAGTATTACGGGGCTTGGTGTCGAACGGGTTGATCATGGATGCATCCTTAAAGTGGGCTTGGAGGTAGCGGGCGCTATCACACAACTCACTCATGGTTGTTGGACGGTGCATGATCAGAAGGTTGCGAAGGTTAGGCGTGGTGTTCCCAATAAGCATCCTCACCGCTCCCCTGCGAGATGGTATCCACAAGCCTCTCGGCCATTCCCCTCCACCGATCGGCAAATGCGGCAAAGTCCTCATCCGGCCTCATCTTTTCAGCAATTAAGTCAGTTATCGAGCAGGCCGGGCCCACCCTATCCTTGTACCTCTGTAGAAACTTCGTCTTGACAATGTCGAAATCCGCCGCCTCAATGGAATCAAGAGAATAGAACCAGTCGAGGGCGGCTCCATCCAATGACCGACGGAATAGGAAGGCAAGGGCTTTGCGGTCATTTTTCCAGAATGCGGAGTCATAGAGAAAGCTTTTCAGATGGTTGAAAGGATTACCAGTCCCGTTGTAACGTTGGAAGACTGGTATCTCTGAAGGAGGAAGGTGTAGAACTGGGAAAGATGGGACAGATGTAAGCACCCGGAACGGGACATCCGCGGATCCCCCCCCCGGAACCCCCTTACGCCCGGCCTCGGTGTTCGTCGGTGGGTGGGTGGTGTGTTTTGTGTGTGGTCGCCAGGAACCAAAGGCTCCAAAGTATGATGGGATAAAAAAAAAATGAAATAGAAAGATGACCGTCGTACCTCCGGAAGCGGGGAGATTGTTGAGTTCCGACTTCTCCTCTCTCGGCCGGCCGAAAGAAGAGAGCTTAGTGAATCCCTTGCCTTCAATCCGGTTGAAGCTCCGCCTCGATCGGATCTACCTAAGAATGTCCATAAGAAAACATGTAGACAAGTGAAGGTTTCATTAGTTCTAGCGAAAGCATAGCATCGAGCTCGAATTTAGATTCAAACATGCAAATGGAAAAAGACTAACCGGATTGGGACGAAATCCCAACCCCTATTTTTGGTAGGTTTTAAACGTATATGAAATGCAAAGATGCTCTAAGACGTGCTAAATAACTTGATGATCGATGCAAAAGCGAAAAAGGGAGACAAAAACTCGATTAAACGGACGATCGGAATCCAAAAATAACGAAAACAAGCTCGTCCTTCCCGGTGCCCCGTATATAGGGCGCCAGAGAAGGTGCCCCTTTATAGGGCGCGTTGACCAAGTCAAAGCGCCCGTATACGGGGCACTAAGTCTGGCCCGAACAGATTTTCTTCTCCTCTTCGCGGCGCTGCTCCGGAGTGCTGGGAGGCTTCCGGGACGAAGTAGGGGCTCCTCCTTGTAGACAATACTCAAATGAAGCCCATGGAAGAGGGTTTGGGTACTGGATAAAAGAGGAGAGACGGGTAGAAGCTCTCAAAGTTGGAGAAAAATCATATTTCTGGGTGACGAAACAGAGGGTTTTGGGGTTTTTGGTGGAAGATTTTGGATCGGTTTGGGAGGCTTTTGGAGGGTGAATGTGGCTTGGAATCGTAGTGTTGGATGATCTCTAGGGTGGCACGGAGTTGGAACCTCCTCCAAGCTCCAAATGGGGGTCTATTTATAGCCCAAAAGATGGCACTTTGGTCATTTCCGAAAAGTGCCATGTGGCATAGCGCCCGTATATGGGGCGCTAGCATCATGAGATATGTCAAATCGACAAGACAAGTCACCGCGGGGGTCAAATCAACCCGTCAAATCAATTTAATTTTGATCCGGGCGCCCGTTTATAGGGCGCCTGGTGCCCCGTATACGGGCGCCCGGTGCCCCGTATACGGGCGCCAGTGCCTGTTTATAGGGCGCCCGGTGCCCTATAAACAGGCGCCCGGTGCCCTATTTATAGGGCGCCTGGTGCCCTATAAGTAGGGCGCCAGGAGCCCTTATACACAGGGTTTTGCCTTCTTCGAAATGCGCCAAAGACCTTAATTTTTCCGGAAAACTCGGTTCCCTTGAAAGGTTACTCAAATATTCTTCATGAAAACAAGATTTTGAGGTCTCCAACTAGGCCAAAATTGCGTGTCTACAGCTTGCCTCGCCTTGGCGTTGGCTTTGTAGGGGAGTGACACGAATGAAGCGTAGGCGAATGTAGCGAAGCGTAATGAGGCGTAGCGGAATGAAGTGGTAATGGACTGAAAAGTGACGCCAAGGTGTAGATTTAGACATGCCCTCATTGGCCTAGTTGAGTGGAATAAAACTTTACCGGACTCCGAGATTACCCTTTGTCTTATCGAAACCTTCCCTCTGGTTGATTGGTTAAAGAGAAGAACAGTACTGAAAGTAAATAACTAAAATCCCACGTGAGGGAGAATTGTTACCGGCCAGACCCGAACCGCATGGTGTCTTGGACTCGGCGTAAATGCGGTAAATTGCGAAAAGTAAAGAGGAGACAGCCAATCAACCAAGGTTGGGTTCTTCAAATTCATAAGGTTTTACTCAACAATACCGGTTTAGCTCGACGTGGAAAAACTTCTTGTTTTGATGAAAACATCGTTGAAACACATTGAAAGCCGATTTTTCGGAAAAACAAGACCTCCTCTAGGGGCTATAAAAGACCATTTTTAAAAAGGTTCATGATGGGACTGGAAGGAAGCAGGAAATGGTTGTGGTGGGATGATGCATGTATGAAATGATGCATGCTGGGTTTAAAGAAATACAAATAAGTATAAGAAAATAGTTGAAGATATAGGTTGAACATAACGGGTCAGGACATCTATGAAGAAACCGCCGTCCCCGCATATTCAACTTTGGCCTATCCGCAAGCTTAGGGAATGACTGAGCCCTCACTGATTTTGTTGAAGGGGTTCTCAGGCTCAGCCCCCTCTAGACTTGAGGTCTTCAACATCTCAAATATTATTTATTTTGATAGATGCAATACTAAATGCAAGTCCTAATAGGGGTCGGAGTAGTCCACTTTTGTTTTTCAATTTTTGATTTTTTTTTTTTGTTGTTTTTGCTTCCTCTAAGTTTCTGGGGATATGAAGTTGGCATGCCTTCTCCTATTCCTGCATCCACTTGAGAGAAGATATTAGAACTTTATTTTGGCTTAGTCCCTTGCAAGGAGAGGGCAAAGTTGCCTTGATCTTTTGTCAAGGGACATAGGCCTTATCAAGGTAAAATAACGAAAAACATAAGTGTGCATAGAAAGGAAACATGCAAGACCGAAATTAAACATGAATGCAAAGGCAACTAGCAAAGCAAATTTTTAGGTGTTTTGGGATTTTTGATTTGTTTGAGTTTTGATGGTTTTATAATTTTTGTGTTTTGGGATTTTTGATTCGTTTGAGTTTTGATGGTTTTATAATTTTTTTGTGTTTTGGGATTTTTGATTTGTTTAGGTTTTGAATATTCTCTCTTTTTTAGAATTTTGATTTTTAAGATTCGTTTGGTATTTTCCAAAGTATTTGATTTTTTTTTGTGTTGGTGTGAGGGACACGATCATTTCATCCTCTGCCCTGCTTGCCGTAGGTGCTTCTCATTGTTACCTAGGCATAAGGAAGTGCCTAGCCTGAGATCTCCTGACCTTTTGCCCTTGATAGGCTATGGTTCTTCTTGGGTCTAGTCGGTCAACTTTACCCGCGAGGTTAAAGAAGGAAGATGATTGGTGGTAAGTCCTTAGTAGAATTCGGGGATGTCGAACTTGTTTCTCTACTAATACCCACATTGCCCGTTCGGGTTTTGACCTCTTCGGGTCCTTCCTTCTAGCCCTTTTCTTTGATGGCCCACATTCAAACAGGTCTTTCTTCTTTTTTGCTTGATTTTGACCTGAGGGGTCATTGCCCATCTTTTGGAGCCTTTTCTTTTGGACTTTTGTTGGTACACATTCAGACAGGTCTATTCTTTTACTGACCTGAGGGGTCATTGCCCATCTTTTGGCACCTTTTCTTTTAATAAGAAGGTCAGACCTTCAGAGGCATTTTCCAACTAAGGCAATGGGCATTTTCGATACTCCTCATTCTAACCCCTTTTATCTATTCTGGACCGAAACAAGAAGAGAATGGGATTAGGTTGACCTTCCTTTGCCAAGCGTTGCCTAGCTTTCTCTCTGACTTGCGATCATCGGATCTCAAAGCTAGGTGTGTAGTGTGTGCAGTATGATGCCTATCCTTATTTCCCTAAGCGACAAGTTGATGCTCCGGGCAAGTAAGCGTTGGATGTTATCATTATACTTCACACCTTTGACTTTATAGATTTTTTGTGATTTTTGTTTTAAGGGAAATATTTTTTGAGGTATACACCATTCCAGGGATGAGCTAGCTCTTCTCCTTCTGCATTAGTCAGCTTATACGAATTATCGGGATAAATGACCGAAATAACATAAGGACCCTCCCAATTTGGTTGAAGTTTGGAGCGGGGACCGCCCGGCTTAACAAATATTCTTTTAAGCACAACCTCACCGACTTCAAATTTTCTCTCTACCACCCTCTTCTGATAAAATCTTTTAAGTCTATTTTGGTAAGATCTAGCATGTTCGGCAGCGGCCAGCCTCCTTTCATCCAAGAGTTCGAATTGCGTGAGAAGAGAATCTCGACGTTCATCCATTGGGATATCTCGATCGATCTGGACTCGGAGAGAAGGAATGATTACTTCGTATGGAACTACCGCCTCCATCCCAAATGCCAAGGCATAGGGGGTCTGACCCGTTGGGGTTCGAATAGAAGTGCGGTAGGCCCATAGAGCATCAACTAACTTATCTGGCCAGTCTGCGAACTTGCTAGACTTACAAGTCTTCTTAATGATTTTTATCAGGGTTTTATTGGTGGCTTCTGCCTGACCGTTGCCTTGAGGATAATATGGAGATGAATGATGCAATCGATGCAATACACTGTTGCAAAGGTCGCGTAGCTCCCGAGAGATGAATTGCGGTCCATTGTCGGTGATGATGTCGCTCGGGATCCCGAACACGGCAATGATGTTGCGCTTGATGAAGGTGCGGCATCGTTGATGCCTTGATCTCCACATATGCTTCCGCTTCCGCCCACTTGGTGAAGTACTCCGTTGCAGTTAGGATGAAGGATTTGGTTTTGTTTGTGGAGTTTGGGTCACCGAGGGGTCCGATAAGATCAAAAGCCCACATAGCGAAAGGCCATGGGGCGTGGATCGGATGAAGGGAAGATGCGGGAGAGTGAATCTTGTCGGCGTGGAGTTGACATTGATGACAGTGCCGGACAAAGATCGAGCAATCTTCTTTCATCCAGCTGAATCGCATTTTCTAGATACTCCGGTAGCTTGGCACATTCTAGGCTAACTGATGCAAGTATCTTCCTGGAAATCTTCTACCTCTGATTTTTGTTCTATTTTTATTGGAAACAAAACCTAAATAAGAGGAAGAAGAGGAGGTGGATGGAGAAGAATTTATTGGAGAGGATGGAGGGCAAAGAAGGTCAATCAAGGATCTGGTGGTTTCTTGGGTCGAATGCCCTTCCGAGGCAAGTTGAGATGTTTCCTCGATCAAAATTTGAGTTTCGAGGAGGACGTTGCTTTTTGGGAAGCAAACATAAAGATAGAATGGGCTTCAGGTGCCCGATTTGGGTTGAGATCAACCACGGGAGCCATAGTAGGCGAAGATATTGATAAAGAGGCGAAGACTTCGAGCAATGTTTGATCGAGGGGGCTTTCGGGCCCAATGTTGACAGAAAGAGGTGATGGGCCAGTAGGCCAGATGATCATAGAGGAAGGTGGGTTTATGGACCCAATAAGAGGAAAATGCGGGATCAAAGGCCCAGGTTTAGGAGATGGGCTCGAGGGCCCGAGAATTGGAGAAAATGGGCGCAAAGGCCCGGATTTAGTAGAGGGGCTCGGTGGCCCAAGAGTTGGAGAAAATGGGCACAAAGGCCCAGATTTAGTAGAGGGGCTCGATGGCCCAAAAGTTGGAGGAAATGGGCACAAAGGCCCAGATTTAGGAGATGGGCTCGAGGGCCCGAGAATTGGAGAAAATGGGCGCAGAGGCCCGGATTTAGTAGAGGGGCTCGATGGCCCAAGAGTTGGAGGAAATGGGCACAAAGGCCCAGATTTAGTAGAGGGGCTCGATGGCCCAAAAGTTGGAGGAAATGGGCACAAAGGCCCAGATTTAGTAGAGGGGCTCGATGGCCCAAAAGTTGGAGGAAATGGGCACAAAGGCCCAGATTTAGTAGAGGGGCTCGATGGCCCAAGAGTTGGAAGAAATGGGCACAAAGGCCCAGATTTAGTAGAGGGGCTCGGTGGCCCAAGAGTTGGAAGAAATGGGCACAAAGGCCCAGATTTAGTAGAGGGGCTCGGTGGCCCAAAAGCAACAAGTGGGTTCGTGGACCCATAAGTTGGGCCTGAGGGCCTAGAAATAGGGATCGGGCCAAGAAGCCCGGGGAGAGCATCACAGTGAGTTGGGGCATCGGCCCCAAAAGATGACGTAATGAGGGACGACCCTCGTGGAGTTGGTTGGACTTTTTCTCGAGTCGGTTTGGCAATATGACCCTCAGGTGGGTCAACAGGTGGTTCGGCCACAGAGTGGTTCATTGCTTGACCCTTCTTCATCAGTGGAAAATAAAAGAGATATTTCAGAATACAGGTCATCTTCAGGGTCGTCAGTCCTTCTTCTTTTGTCTTGCTCCAGCTCTTGTTCTTCTTTGTTCTCAGCCAGTTGAATGGTTTCTTTCTTCATGAAAAACTTTTGTAAACATCCAGAAAAGTATCTGCTTCTGAGATTCTGACCATTCGCTATCGTTCCATCATATCCAACCCCGCTCTTTGGTTGTACCCTCACTGGATTGATTGGCTCAGCTATGCCTTGCAGTTCTTTGCCTAGTCCTCGGCCCTTCTGGTATCCCAAACTTTTCATTATATGCCACCCTATAGTTTCACTTTCTTCTCTTTTCCTTCTCCACACTTGCCTGGGTTGCCTACTCATTTCTGGAAGATCCAAGATTGTCAAAATAGGCTCATTTGGCAACCCAAGGGGTGGTGATGGAGAAGATGGATGATCTAGGGGCATGCTAGTCACCTTAATCACCTGTCCCTTGTAAGGGAATTTAAGACATTGGTGATTGGTGGAGGCGACTGCCTCTAGTGCTTCCAAGTAGGGTCGTCCCAAAATAGCTTTGTATGTCGGATCCATCTTTAGTATGTGAAAGTTGACAGTGACTGGCTGAGGTCCGAGTTTGACACCCAATGTAATCATGCCGTCTGCGGGCTTCTTTGAATTATCATATGCGGTCACTGTTATTTGAGATGGCCGGATGTCCTCCTCGGAGATTCCACAAAGATGTAATGTTTCTGGTGGCAGAACATTAATGGATGCTCCGGTATCGACCAAACATGACTTAATGCCTACACCATTGATGTGGACTGTGATGCACAAGGCACATTTCCTTATTTCCAAGTCGGCCAACTCTTCCTTTGTGAATATAAGGGCCGGATACTCACTTCTTGGGACCAGAACTGATGAGATTTTTTCTGGGGGGAGGCTCTCATTTACCATTACTCGCTGTAAGTACTGTTGGAGAACCTCTTGATGGACTTTGGATCTTTTGATCAACTCTAAGATAGAGATCCGTGCCGGGGTTTTATCAAGATGTTTCAACAAGTCATATGATGTCCCAGGCAACGGCTCTTCAATGTGTTCTTCTTCATCTTCTGGTGCCAACCCTGATTGACCGGCCTGGGGAAATACCCTTTGGAACATGCGCCCACTCCCGAGTACCGTGGCAAGTTGAGGAGCTATGGCCGGGTTGGTAGTGGTGGGTGGCGGGTTAGGTCGAATGATGGGAGCTCTTGGGATGGGCGTAATGATGGTGGTTTGAGGCATAGTAGGGTAGGTAGGTTGTGAAGGTACGATTGCTCGGGGCGGGATGATGATAGGTCCTAGTGGTGGTGATATTTGTGGTGGATTAACCAGGCGGATTAGGGTCCGTCCCGATTGGAGTTGTGTGGCTGGTGGTGTTATGATGGGTCGTGATGGTGCTCAGATGATGGGTGGCCGGTTGAGAGTAATGGGGTTGGCTGATGTAGCTTGGGGTATAGAATGGACGGTTCGGTTGACATGCATGGCAGATGTGGCTCCCTCAACTTGCCAATTATGGCCTCGATCATGATACTCCTCAGAAGAGATCAAAATGGGATTAACGTGTTGATTCCCAGGTGCGGGTGCATGTAGAGGTAAAGAATTTTGGATAATCACTAGGACGGGGTTCTGTTGTTGTTGCCTTCTTGGTGGTGCATGCTGCCGTTGAGGTTGATTTTTCACAGTTCTGATGCATTCCCCCATCTGGTCCCAGTCAATACTGCCTTGCTCATTAAGATCGTGGATATAGTCTTTGAACTGAAAACAATTTTCCACGTTGTGCCCAGGATATCTATGGAACAAACAGTATCTCTCTGTGTTGGCATTCTGAGGCCACTCCAATTTCTCCCTTGGCAATGCAATTTGCCCTGCCGCCATGAGTGCATTAAAGATGTCCACGAGAGAGTACGGCAAAGGCGGGTAATCGTTCCTCTTGGGTCCAACCTTTCGGGGTTCGTAGGCCATGGGAGGGGGTGCTTGGTTGTAGTTGGCCAGTTGTTGCCGCGCTGGTTGGGGAACTGGGGCTTGCGGTCGCTGAGGGATAGGGGCTTGTTGCTGACGGGGCTGGAACTGAGGTCGAGGGTTTCTAAATGGTTGATTTTGTTGAGGGTTCCTGAACTGGTGTTGATAATTTATAGGTGGGTTCCCTACAACGTTAAGGTTTTCGTTTGTCACTACGCCCTCGATCCTTTGGGCCGGTTGTGGTAAAAGTGGTTTTCTTGACAACTCGGGGTCTAGGATCAAACAAGTTCATGATAGGTGAGTCCCTAAGCTGTGTCTCAATGTACCGTGCCCTCTCATAAAGTTCACTCATGGAGGTGGGGTGATGCAAAGCCAGTATATTCTTTAAGACCGGAGTGGCATTGGTGATGATCATCTTTACTTGCTCCAGCTCTGAAATGGAATCAGTAAGCTTTTCTGCCATTGACCTCCACCTATCAGCATACCTGGTAAAATCTTCATCATTTCTCATGTTTTCAGCCATGAGGTCGGTGATGGAATATGTTGGTCCGACCCTATCTTGATATCTCTGCAAAAATTTAGCTTTGACGGTTTCAAAGTTACTCGCCTCCAAAGAGTCAAGCGAGTAGAACCACTCTAAAGCTGAACCCTCTAATGATCTTCTAAAAAGAAAAGCAAGGGCCCTCGGATCATTTTGCCACATTACCGACTCATAAAGAAAGTCCTTGACATGAATGAAGGGATTACCGGTTCCGTTGTAGCGACGGTATACCGGCATCTCAGAGGGAGGTAGATGAAAAGTAGGGAGGGAAGGAAGAGAAATTTCGGGGACTGCCTTGGGGTCGATTAAACGTCTGAGCTCTCTATACTGCTCATCCATGCGATTGATCTTGTTAATCATGGCCTGATCAACAGAAGGTTCCCTAAGAGGAGGAGGAGAAGTGGGTGCTTGGTGCACCGGAATTGGGACTTGATGGGCCGAAGTGGCCGGATAAGAAGGGTACATTGGGGGATGCACCAAAGGGTGAGTAAGGTTGAGATGATTAGAGGAATAAACTGGTGGTCTAGAAGGAACAACAACATTTGGATTGGGATGATCTAGATTAGCCACCGGATGAGGAGAAATTGGGGCCATGAGCCCGGTATGAGAATGGTCATGAGTGGGCACATTGGGGTGATGTGCCCCAAAGCGAGGGGTAGAGATGTGAAGACCACCTTCGGGAGGAATGTGGTCGGAGGGCGACTTGCCCTTGAGGATGGCTTTGATAGCCTGAAGTTGGGTAGGGTCGGCATGAGAGAATGCCTCCCAAAGTGAATTTGGATTGGGTTGAGGAGAATTTTGACTAGGTTCAGGGAGAACTTCGGGTTCGTTGACGGCACACACGGCATCAGGATAGAAATAAGATTGATCATACTCCAACTGTAGTTGCTCGTATCCTTGATCCGCCATTCCGATAACTCGACCTGACCTTAAATTCATAAACACAAAAGAGAAAGAAGGTTGACAAATAAAAGCTTAAGGATTTTTTTAGTTTTGATTTTTTTACCCCCTTTTTTTGTTTTGATTTTCTTTTGTCGGACAAGCAAGTTGTCAAGCAAATTAACCTCAAGCAAATTGTAAGCACCCGGAACGGGACATCCGCGGATCCCCCCCCCCCCGGAACCCCCTTACGCCCGGCCTTGGTGTTCGTCGGTGTCGGTGGGTGGTGTGTTTTGTGTGTGGTCGCCAGGAACCAAAGGCTCCAAAGTATGATGGGATAAAAAAAGAATGAAATAGAAAGATGACCGTCGTACCTCCGGAAGCGGGGAGATTGTTGAGTTCCGACTTCTCCTCTCTCGGCCAGCCGAAAGAAGAGAGCTTAGTGAATCCCTTGCCTTCAATCCGGTTGAAGCTCCGCCTCGATCGGATCTACCTAAGAATGTCCATAAGAAAACATGTAGACAAGTGAAGGTTTCATTAGTTCTAACGAAAGCATAGCATCGAGCTCGAATTTAGATTCAAACATGCAAATGGGAAAAGACTAACCGGATTGGGACGAAATCCCAACCCCTATTTTTGGTAGGTTTTAAACGTATATGAAATGCAAAGATGCTCTAAGACGTGCTAAATAACTTGATGATCGATGCAAAAGCGAAAAGGGAGACAAAACTCGATTAAACGGACGATCGGAATCTAAAAATAACGAAAACAAGCTTCGTCCTTCCCGGTGCCCCGTATATAGGGCGCCAGAGAAGGTGCCCCTTTATAGGGCGCGTTGACCAAGTCAAAGCGCCCGTATACGGGGCACTAAGTCTGGCCCGAACAGATTTTCTTCTCCTCTTCGCGGCGCTGCTCCGGAGTGCTGGGAGGCTTCCGGGACGAAGTAGGGGCTCCTCCTTGTAGACAATACTCAAATGAAGCCCATGGAAGAGGGTTTGGGTACTGGATAAAAGAGGAGAGACGGGTAGAAGCTCTCAAAGTTGGAGAAAAATCATATTTCTGGGTGACAGAAACAGAGGGTTTTGGGGTTTTTGGTGGAAGATTTTGGATCGGTTTGGGAGGCTTTTGGAGGGTGAATGTGGCTTGGAATCGTAGTGTTGGATGATCTCTAGGGTGGCACGGAGTTGGAACCTCTCCCAAGCTCCAAATGGGGCTCTATTTATAGCCCAAAAGAGGGCACTTTGGCCATTTTCGAAAAACAGTGCCATGTGGCATAGCGCCCTGTATATGGGGCGCTAGCATCATGAGATATGTCAGATCGACAAGACAAGTCACTGCGGGGGTCAAATCAGCCTGTCAAATCGATCGGATTTGGTTCCAGGCGCCCTGTTTACAGGGCGCCAGGTGCCCTGTATACAGGGCGCCTGGTGCCCTATAAATAGGGCGCCAGGTGCCCTATATATAGGGCGCCTGGTGCCCTATATATAGGGCGCCTGGTGCCCTAGCCCTATTCTTGGGGCATTCGGCTGGTCTGGTTGCTTGATGGACCCACCTTCGGAATGTGCCAAAACTCAATCTGTTCGGAAAACACGATGTGCTTTAAATATTCTTTATGAAAACAAGAATTTGAACTCTCTAACTGGGCCAAAATTGTGTGTCTACAGCTTGCCTCGCCTTGGCGTTGGCTTTGTAGGGGAGTGACATGAATGAAGTGTAGGTGAATGTAGCGAAGCGTAATGAGGCGTAACGAAATGAAATGGTAATGGACTGAAAAGGTGACGCCAAGGTGTAGATTTAGACACGCCCTCATTGGCCTAGTTGAGTAAAACAAAACTTTACCGGACTCCGAGATTGCCCTTTGTCTTATCGAAACCCTTTCTCTTGTTGATTGGTTAAGTAAACAACTAAAATCCCGCGTGGGGAGAACCGTAACCGGCCGGGACCCGAACCGCATGGTGTGCCGGACTCGGCGTAAATGCAAGTAAATTGCGAAAAGTAAAGAGAAAAAGGCCAATCATCCAAGGTTGGGTTCTTCAAATTCATTGGGTTTTACTCAAGAATACCGGTTCGCCTTGACATGGAAAAACTTCTTGTTTTGATTGGATCTTCCGGATAGATCAAAAACCTTCTCGAGGAGCCATAGAAAGATGGTGATGGAAAAGATAATGCATGATGTATGTCGTATGACAATGCATGATGTATCGCATGATAATGCATGATGTATGCCGAGTTTAAAGAAATAGAAATAAACATAAGAAAATAGTTGAAGATATAGGTCAAACATAACGGGTCAGGTCATTCGTGAAGATACCGTCGTCCCCGTTCATTTGACTTTGGCTTAACCGCGGGTCTAAAAGGCGACTGAATTCTTCATCGATTTTGTTGGAGGGGTTCTCTGACTCAGCCCTTTTAGACTCGAGGCCTTCAACGATATACATGCAAGATATATGATAACACATGCAAAATTCTGGGCTCCAGGCGCCCTGCTTATAGGGCTCCAGGCGCCCCATTTATGGGGCACCAGGTGCCCCATTTATAGGGCGCCCTACTTACAGGGCGCCAGGCGCCCTACTTACAGGGCGCCAGGCGCCCTACTTACAGGGCGCCAGGCGCCCTACTTACAGGGCGCCAGGCGCCCTACTTACAGGGCGCCAGGCGCCCTATTTACAGGGCGCCAGGCGCCCTATTTACAGGGCGCCAGGCGCCTTATAAGTGGGGCACCTGCGCGGATTTCAGTCGCTCCTTCCCGAGGCGCTTTTGGTTTCTATAAGAAGGGGGTCCCCCCTTCTTCTCCTCCACACCAGCTACGGTGCCTCTTGCCCCTCCCTTTGCTTCGAAGGCTTCTTCCTCCTCCCGCCCGATCGGTTCAAATGAGATGAAAAGTTTTTCCGAAGTGCCGTGTCATATTCGGAACCGAGTGTCCATGGGAGTGGTAGTGTCTTTATTAGGCACCCTTCTTCGTTCGTCTCAAAACCCTTTCTAATTGCGCGGTTATTTTGCGGGACCTTCCGAATTTTCCCGGGCTCGCCGATACCGACGGGTGCTATGGATAGCCCGCTTAATGGCTGCTGTCAACATTCATGTGCGGACCATTCTTAGCGGGTGGGGCTTCAATGGCATCCTCGTTCACGCCAACCACCTCCTCAAATATTTCTGGGATTTTTCCTTGGCGGGTGCGCTTCTCGAGATGTGGCATCCCGATACACACACCTTTGTTTTTGACTCTTTCGAATGTACCGTTCTCTTGGAGGAGGTGGAGGTGTTCCTGGGGCTGCGTGCCATGCACGGGTACGGTCGGGCCATGTTTATCCCTGTCGGACCGATCACCGGTTCAGACTTCCTCCGCGGCTTTATGACTACCGGAGAGGCCCGATCCATCATGGTAGGCGGCCGTATTTACACCGAAGCGCTGGCGGATTGGTCCATTGGCGTGATTCAAGGCGCTGGTGATAATGTGGACCTTTTGTTGCCCGGTGCCAAAGGCGTCGCCGCTTGCCTTGCCTCAGTGCTCCTATACCCGTGTGAGGACGGGTGGCTTGATCCTACCTGCCTCCCTTGCATTCAGGGCATTTGGTCCAATGAGTGCATAGCCCACTCGGTGCTGGGCTACCTTTATGACGGCCTGACTTCTGCTAGCGTCGGCAGGCCTATGTTTGGCAGCATTCTCTTGTTCGTGTGCTGGGTTGACTGGCACTTTAAGTTTGACGTGTGCTTCGGACCGGCCACGGCTTCCCGGCTTTTCGCTCGGAGCCCCCTCCAGCCTCTCACCAACCGCCTTTGCATGGAATATAAGGTTCAGAACAAGTGCCCCTCAGTGAAGACCCGCGCTGACTGGCGTTTGTACTTTTCGGCGATGAGCGGCAGCGGCTTTGTCCGTCCCACGCAGGCGGCTATGCGCCAGAATGTTCGTGCCTCTCCCACCCCCCAGGGTGGGTCTCCGGTTGCGTACCGGTACCTCCTTCATTAGCTACAATCCTCACCGATGTGCTCTTCTGGTGGGCCCAACGAGGCTCAAAGGTCCTCGCCTCTCTCACATTTCATCCGTCAAGGATCGTCAGACGGGCACGGCGGCGGATGTTGAGGAGTGCCAGAGCATCCTTGCGATCTGGGGAATCTGCAAGAGCTTTTCGCCAAGTGCTTATATGGACGAAGACGAGGTCTGGAAGAGCCGGTACGTGGCGAAGCTGAGGAAGCTGCGCGGTGGTTGCCCTGTGTCTCTGCCCTTTGATTGTATCCAGTTGTAGTTTGCTTTTGTTGTGTCCAGATGTATTTTGTTTGCTTTTGTTGTGTCTAGGACTTTGATCAATGTAGGTGTAGGATTTGCTCGATGTAGTTTCTTTTCAGTTGTCCTAGTCCTGTCAGTGTCAGAAGAACAACAAAATATGCAAAAGTAATAGAATATCAATGTTTTGGCAGTAACATTGTATCTTTCCCGAAGAATATTGCTCGTGGACACGTTCTAAGAATTTTGAAAATTTTGACCAAAGCACTTTATATTTTCACCCATGCACTTTTCTTCATTTTACCATCGTCTTTTTCTACTTTTTCTATTGGGCGGGACCTTTTCGGGGAGTGCAGCGCATCGTGCGGATCCCACAGTAAGTTCCTTCCAACTGCAAACTTGTAATTTATTTCGTTATCTTCATTTTCGCAGAAGGGTCCGAACCGATCCGGAGTTGTTCCGGATTGGAACGGGAAGAGAGAAGGGGGCTCGGCCCCCTAGCGCCCCTATGATGGGGCGCTAGGCTCGCCCGGCGCCCCATCAATGGGGCGCTAGGCGTCCCATCAATGGGGCGCCCGGCCCAGCGCCCCATAAATGGGGCACCTGGTCACCGAGCCCCCATCGTCTCCATTTTGCTGTTCTTGACTCGTTCTAATGCTTTGCGGATGACGAAGAGGTCTCGCGTTGACGCTTCGGGTGCCGCCGGGGCCTCTTCCTCCGCCGGTGCTTCTTCTTCGCTGGCGCTTCTTCCTCCGCCGGTGCCGGCTCATCGGAGCTACCTACTCTTCATCCTCCTCCGACCGTCTCGGTAACCGAATCTCGACCTCCCCTTTCATGAATTTATTTATGATTGCTTCGTTTCTAACATGATTGTTTGATTGTGCAGGGGAAGATCAAGTCCCGGATATCCTGGGAGATGGTCTTCCATGCCTACCAGGGGTTGAAGGACTTCCGTAAGGTACGGCTTGATACAATGGGTTTTGGCCCATTGCTTCGTTGCTCGGCTTTACGGGAGGACCTCCCTCTCGATCCGGGCTTTGAGGGAGAGATGGGACTCCACCACCCATTCCTTCCTCTTCCCCTGGGGGCATATGGTCCCTACCTTGGAGGATGTTTCCCGGATCACGGGTCTTCGTGTTCACGGTCGTGCCGTCACCGGCAAGACCTATCGCGATTACTCGGCCATGGTCCGGGATTTTCTGGGTCATCCGATCCCACACTGCCCCGGCGGACTGCGCGTTATGAAGCGCACAGTCGTCGGGAACCTGCTCGGTCTGGGCAACGCCAGTGTGGGTAAGGATGACATAGTGGCGGTTGTGCTCGACGAGTTGACGAAACGCGTCGAGCGCTCCCTGGTCGGTGAGGAGGGCACCGTTGAGGCCGACCAGGACCTCCGCCGGTTCCTCCTCTTCTTCCTCACCCGTCTTCTTCTAGCCTCGAAGACAGACAGGGTGCACTTGCGGTTCCTCCCTTTTCTTGCTGACCTGTCGAAGGTTGGTGAGTATGCGTGGGGTGCCGCTATGCTGGCTCATCTGTTCTCCTCGCTGGCGATGGAGAGTGGTCCGGTTTCAGTAGCCGGCTTTACTCCATTCCTTCAGGTATGCCTCGTTCTTTTGTTCATTATCAATTCTGCCTTGTCTCTTTTGGTGACTAACTGAGCTTTTATTTTGACAGGTATGGAGTTATTATTACATCCCCCTGGGTCGGGCTCTCCGGAAGGATGACCCCGAGTACCCTCTTATCGGCACCGGGTTGCTACACGATCTCGCTTCCTCCCATCCTTACCAGGTGGAGAACCCGAGGAGGCGAGCTCGCTTCCCTCATCACGAGGTATTCTCGTTACTTTTCTCCTTCTTAACTCTTGGTTCTTCTTGTTTATTGCTCGCCTTGCTTTTTCAGGTGGTATGGCAACCTTTTTCGGATCTTCACTTGGATCGGCGGCCGTGGGTTTTGGAGGGTCGTCCGGCTTTTGGCCGTGACACCTTCTTGATCTCTCGAACGAGATGGAGCCACTTTGGGTGCGTCTTACGATGCGCTCATTGGGGCTTCACCAGAGTGGGTGGATCTTCCACCTTACCCACACTTGGGTCGTTCTACTCGCGGCCCGATCCAGAGATTGACCGGAAGAAGGAAGGCCGGTTGTTGTCCGGATCCGGAAGAGGGGTGGCACCCCGGTGACTTCCAAAGGCCTCCGATAGTGATGACTATCTGCGTCGCTATGTGGCGACATTCGCCCACCTTTTCACCGAGGGTGGAGAGGTACGCACTTGTTGTTTTCACCATCGTTCTTCCTTTGCTTTGATGTCTAACCGTATGTTGCTTTCAGAGCATTCAGGCGGAGCTGTCTCGTTTGAGGGCAGGGACAGCATCTTTGGAGGCTGAGTTGGAGCGACAGGTATTTTCTGTACTTTGCACCTTTCCATTGTTGGTTAACTGACCTTTCTTTCTTCTTTCTTTCAGCGACGTCGCTACCGAGGTTCCCGCCGGCAGGTAACACTCTTTACTTTTCTTTACTTCCATGAATGAATGTTGTCGACTGTCTCCTTTACTTCTTTCAGATCTCTCGGCTCCGCGAGCGCGTGGCCGAACTGGAGTTGGGTTCCCATCCGGCTGCCCCTGAGCCGACAGCTTTTGATGAGCCTCCCTTCGAGCCGTTTGACTTTGGTCACCCTACGGGTCCCGAGCTACCTTCTCACCCTTTGCCGGTTGACCCTCCTCCCTTCATTCCCGCCGATCCTGGGAGCAGTTCTTCGAGACGGGCTTCCTTCTTGAGGTGATTACCGCTTTTACTTATATTGTCTTCTTTCTTTAATTGCCTTGCTAATCTTTTCTTTTCTTGCAGATTGCCCAGCTGAAGGAACGGGTGGAGGCCCTTACTACTGAGGTGAATCTCCTTGACTTTCTCTTACTCTGCTTTGCTTGATTCTAACATTTTCCTTTTGTAGAACAAGGATCTTTGGGCGAGGATTTCTGATCTTCCTGTAGGGGGTGCTCCGCCTCCTACTGGTGATCCCTTGGGTTTTCGGCCGCCTTCTACCGATGATCCCTTGGGTTTTCAAGACAAGGTACATAATTTTCTGCTTTCGCTTGTTATCATTTTCTTTCTTTCACGACATTTTCCCGGTAGGTGATGGAGCTACAGAGGGAGCTCGGGCTCGAGCCCCTCGTAGGCATTCCGGATCCTGGTTCCTCTACTTCCGAGGTGCGATGTTTTTATTATGATTTTAAACTGGAAATGCTTGGACTGACGTCTCCTTTGGTTTCCACAGACTGCTCAGAGGATAGAGGAGCTGACACGGGAGGTACATGTCTGATTCTTTTTCCTCAAGCTGCTTTTCTGTAACTGATGTATCTCTTTGTCATCTTGTAGGTCGGGAGACTGGAGACTCGCGTGGTCGAGTTGTCACGGCCAGAGTCTGAGCAGATCCTTCTTCTTCGTCTTGAGCACTCCAGAGAGCTCCACCGGGTGGAGGCTGAGCATCGTCAGTTGATGATGCAGGCGTTGCAGTCTCGGAGCCACTCCCACCGCTCCGATTCTCGAGGGACCACCCCTAGGGGACCCGCCCGCTCGTGTTCCTCTCGGTCCGCAGTCGTAGGAGGCGAGATGAGGAGAGGCTTGCCATGCCACCTCCGGATGATCAGGCACCGGCAGAGGGAGGCGGCGATTTGTGATGTGCCGACCCCCTCCTATCTTTGATGTACTTTGTTTTTCCATAGTGATGGTTGTTGACTTCTTGACTCCCTGCTTTTACTCGAAGGGCGATTAGAAATTTATTCAGGCTTAGTCCCTTGCAAGAAAAAGGGCGAAATTGCCTTGATCTTTTGTCAAGGGACATAGGCCTTATCAAGGTAAAATAACAAAAAAAACATAAGTGTGCATAGAAAGGAAACATGCAAGACCGAAATTAAACATGAATGCAAAGGCAACTAGCAAAGCAAATTTTTTAGGTGTTTTGGGATTTTTGAGTTGTTTGAGTTTTGATGGTTTTATAATTTTTTGGTGTTTTGGGATTTTTGATTTGTTTGGGTTTTGAATATTCTCTCATTTTTTTAGAATTTTGATTTTTTTAAGATTCGTTTGGTATTTTCCAAAGTATTTGATTTTTTTGTTGGTGTGAGGGACACGATCATTTCATCCTCTCGCCCGCTTGCCATAGGTGCTTCTCATTGTTACGTAAGGGTTAAGAGTAGGCATCACGTGTAAGGAAGTGCCTAGCTTGAGATCTCCTGACCTTTTGCCCTTGATAGGCTATGGTTCTTCTCGGGTCTTGTCGGTCAACCTTACCCGCAAGGTTAAGGAGGGAAGAGGACTGATGGTAAGTCCTTACTAAGATTCAGGGGTGTCGAACTTGTTTCTCTACTAATACCCACATTGCCCGTTCGGGTTTTGACCTCTTCGGGTCCTTCCTTCTAGCCCATTTTCTTTGATGGCCCACATTCAGACAGGTCTTTCTTCTTTTTTGCTTGATTTTGACCTGAGGGGTCATTGCCCATCTTTTGGAGCCCTTTTCTTTTGGACTTTTGTTGGTACACATTCAGACAGGTCTATTCTTTTGCCGACCTGAGGGGTCATTGCCCATCTTTTGGCACCTTTCCTTTTAATAAAAAGGTTAGACCTTCAGAGGCATTTTCCAACTAAGGCAATGGGCATTTTCGATACTCCTCATTCTAACCCCTTTCATCTATTCTGGACCGAAACAAGAAGAGAATGGGATTAGGTTGACCTCCCTTTGCCAAGCGTTGCCTAGCTTTCTCTCTGACTTGTGATCATCGGATCTCAAAGCTAGGTGTGTAGTGTGTGCAGTATGATGCCTATCCTTATTTCCCTAAGCGACAAGTTGATGCTCTGGGCAAGTAAGCGTTGGATGCTATCATTATACTTCACACCTTTGGATTTTATAGATTTTTTTGTGATTTTTGATTTAAGGGAAATATTTTTTGAGGTAGACACCATTCCGGGGATGAGCTAGCTCTTCTCCTTCGCATTAGTCAGCTTATATGAATTACCGGGATAAATGACCGAAATAACATAAGGACCCTCCCAATTTGGTTGAAGTTTGGAGCGGGGACCGCCCGGCTTAACAAATATTCTTTTAAGCACAACCTCACCGACTTCAAATTTTCTCTCTACCACCCTCTTCTGATAAAATCTTTTAAGTCTATTTTGGTAAGATCTAGCATGTTCGGCAGCGGCCAGCCTCCTTTCGTCCAAGAGTTCGAGTTGCGCGAGAAGAGAATCTCGGCGTTCATCCATCGGGATATCTCGATCGATCTGGACTCGGAGGGATGGAATGATCACTTCGTATGGAACTACCGCCTCCATCCCAAATGCCAAAGCATAGGGGGTCTGACCCGTTGGGGTTCGAATAGAAGTGCGGTAGGCCCATAGAGCATCAACTAACTTATCTGGCCGGTCCGCGAATTTGCTAGACTTACAAGTCTTCTTAATGATTTTTATCAGGGTTTTATTGGTGGCTTCAGCTTGACCGTTGCCTTGAGGATAATATGGAGATGAATGATGCAATTTGATGCAATACTGTTGCAAAGGTCGCGTAGCTCCCGAGAGATGAATTGCGGTCCATTGTCGGTGATGATGTCGCCTGGGATCCCGAACTCGGCAATGATGTTGCGCTTGATGAAGGTGCGGATCGTTGATGCCTTGATCTCCGCATATGCTTCCGCTTCGCCCATTTGGTGAAGTACTCCGTTGCAATTAGGATGAATGATTTGGTTTTGTTTGTGGAGTTTGGGTCACCGAGGGGTCCGATAACATCAAAAGCCCACATAGCGAAAGGCCATGGGGCGTGGATCGGATGAAGGGAAGATGCGGGAGAGTGAATCTTGTCGGCGTGGAGTTGACATTGATGACAGTGCCGGACAAAGATCGAGCAATCTTCTTCCGAGTAGGCCAATAATACCCTTGCACGATGATCTTTTTGGCGAGGGCTTGAGCATTTACATGGCCTCCACATACTCCGGAGTGTGCTTCTTTAAGCACCGATTCAGCTTCCTCTTCATCTATGCATCTTAACAGAACACCGGCCAAGCTCCTTTTGTAAAGCATCCCGCCTAAGATGGTGTATCTCTGGGAGACTCTCCTTATGGCTCTCTTCTCTTCGGCAGTTGATCCTGGCGGGTACGTCTGATCCTGACAGTAATTTGCAATCTCATAATACCATGGTTTCTCACCTTCTTCTAGTTCCTCCAACTCGACCAAAGATACTTCCTCCTTTTGCTCAATGTACTCTTTCCTTTCAAACTCTTCCTTAACCTTCAAGAACCGTGCATCTTCTACTGCCGGAATGGTACGTCGGCGGACATAGATCGTCCTAACCTGTCTGCCTAGCGGGACAGATAGTGAAGATGCCAGAGACGCAAGAGCGTCGGCAAGAATATTTTGAGCACGAGGGACATGAATGAATTCGAGTTTGGAGAATAGCTTGATGTAGCAAGTGGTGAGTTCTTGGTATGGTTTGAGCCCAGGATGAGATGTGCGATATTTGGCCAGTACCTGGCGAAGTATCAACTGACTATCACCGATTACCCTTAGTTTAGTGACACCATAGAAGTGAGCGGCCTCCAGTCCGGCCAACAAGGCTTCATACTCAGCTATATTGTTTGTTGCTGGAAAATGGAGCTGAAAAGCCTGCGGAATGGTGACACCTTCGGGAGATAGAAGAACGATCCCTATCCCTCTACCCTGGGAATTTAATGCCCCGTCAAAATATAGAGTCCACAGATTAGAAGATTGAATGGACATCAATTCTTCATCGGGAAAATCTGACTGGATAGGGTCAAAGGTTGGGATAGGATGATGGGCAAGGTGCTCGGCAATTGCATAGCCCTTGATTGCCTTCTGTTGGGTGTAGGTGATGTCAAATTGGGAGAGGAAATTCTGCCCGGCGTGCCAAACGATCGGTCGGGACAGATTTTTCAAGGAGAAATTTGATGGGGTTCATGCGAGCAATGAGATTAACCTCGTGAGCCGTAAAGTAATGTTTGAGCTTCTGGACCACCCAAACCAGGGCGGCACAGGTTTTTTCCATGGTTGTATACTTTTGTTCACAAGGATCAAAGATTTTGGACAGATAGTATGCCGCTCGCTCTTTCCCTTCATTATCTACTTGTGCCAACACTGCTCCCAAGGATCCTTCCAAGGCTGAGCTGTATAAGGTCATGGGGTTGCCGGGAACCGGAGGTTTGAGCACGGAGTGGGCTTGACAAATATTTCTTCAAACCATTGAATGCCTCTTGACACCTCGAATCCCATCTGAATTCGGCCTTCGCCTTGGTTAACTCATAGAAAGGTTTGCACCTTTGGGAGTGCTGTGAGATAAACCGGCGAACAAACTGTAACCTGCCAATCAACCCTCTCAGCTCTTTTAGGTTCTTTGGTGGAGGCATGTCAATAATAGCTTTGGCCTTGTTGGGATCGATTTCGATGCCTCTTTTGCTGACAATGAACCCAAGTAACTTTCCAGACGATACTCCAAACACACATTTCTTGGGGTTCATCTTGAGCTTATATTCCCTGGCTCGTTGCAAAACCCTTTTCAATACCTCAGCATGCTCCTCTTGGGTTCGAGATTTGACCACTAAATCATCCACGTACACCTCTACAAATTTATGCATCATATCATGAAATATTGCTACCATGGCCCTCTGATAAGTTGCTCCGGCATTCTTTAATCCGAAGGGCATGACAACGTAACAATAAGTTCCCCAAGGTGTAGTGAATGAGGTCTTCTCTTGATCCTCTTACGCTAACCGGATTTGATTATACCCCGAGTATCCATCCATGAATGATAGGGTTTCGTATCCATTTGTGTTGTCAACAAGAACATCGATATGAGGAAGGGGGAAATCATCTTTTGGACACGCTCGGTTTAAGTCCACTGAAGTCAATGCAAATTCGAATCTTTCCATCCTTTTTCATGACTCGGGACTATATTTGCCACCCATTGTGGATAGAGGACAACTCTAATGAATTTTGCTTGGTGCAACTTATCGACCTCTTCCTTCATCTTTAACGCCACGTCTGGGTGGAATCTTCTTAGCTTTTGCTTGACCGGGGTAGCCTCAGGTTTTAAAGTCAGTCGATGTTCTACCAATGATTTATCTAACCTCGGCATATCTTCGTATGTCCAAGCGAACGTGTCTTTGTATTCTTGCAATACCTCCATTAGATTCTGTTCTTCTAAAGAGGCGAGGTTGGCATTGATGAGGATATTCTTAGGATCTTCCGGTGTTCCAAGATTAAGTTCCTTAGTCGGTTCATCCACCGTGGCTGATGGTTCTTCGAATCTTCTTAAACCGGATGCATAGGCATCAGCCAAATCCTCCTCTTCATCCTCGGTGTCAGGATCCTTTTCTGATACAACCTCGTAGACCCCTAAAGTTGGATCAACATTGTTTCTCTCCTCATATCGAATTTCTCCTATCTGGATTGCATCCTCTAAATATTCCGGTAGCTTGGCGCATTCTAAGCTTTTCCGCGCTAACTGATGCAGATATCTTCCTGGAAATCTTCTACCTCTGATTTTTGTTCTATTTTTATTGGAAACAAAACCTAAATAAGAGGAAGGTAAATAAGGAGGTGAGGAGGAGGTGGATGGAGTGGAGTTTATTGACGAAGGGCAAAGGAGATCGATCGAGAGATCGGGTGGCCTCCCGATTCGGGTTGTCCTTCGGAGCGAGTTGGGATGTTTCTTCGAGCGAGATTTGGTTTGAGAAAAGGACGTTTTTTTGATCTTTTTGAGAAGTACTAAACATAAATACGTGGGGGTTTGGTTGGTTGTTGTTTCCAACGGGTGTTGAGATATTGATAGAGAGGGGAACGAATCAAGCAAAGACAGATAAAGAGGGCATCCGTCTTTGCTATCTAGAACTGACAATGGACTCGTCGAGAATGAGTCTGCTAGATCCGAGAAGATGACACTCGTTGAATGCCCTGGATTTTGACTGTTAGAAGGCTCGTTGCAGAACGGTTCATCACTTGACCCTTTTTCAGCAAATAACCATGATACGTCAATATGTGTCTCATCCCCTAGGTCGCCCACCTTCTTCCTCTTCACTTGTTCTTGTGGTTCCTGCTCTTCAATCATTTGTATTGTTTCTCTTTTATCAAAGAACTTGCGCAGACATCCTTGGAAGTATTTTTGGCCGTTTTTCTGGCCATTATCACGTGTCCCATCATACCCTACCCCATTCCTTGATGTCGTCTTTACTAGCTGAATGGGTTCTGTGATGCCTTGCAGTTCTTTCCCCAGTCCTCGGCCTTCTTGATATCCCAGACTCTCCATCATACGCCACCCAAGGGTTTTGGCGTTATCTTTCTTCTTTCTCCAAACTTGCCTAGACTGTCTTCTATCCCTTGGTAGATCAAGGATTGTAAATACTGGTTGATTCGGCAAGCCAGGGGGGGAGAGTAACCAAGCAATCCACGGGCATACTCACTACTTTGACAACTTGGCCCTTGAAGGGAAATTTGATGCACCGATGATTGGTTGAAGCTACGGCCTCTAATGCTTCCGAGGTAAGGCCTTCCCGGGATGGCTTTGTAAGTTGGATCCATATCCAAAACATGGAAGTCGACAGTAACAACCCGGGGTCCGAGTTTGACTTCAAGTGTGACCATGCCATGGGCGGGCCTTTTGGAATTATCATATGCTGTCACGGTGATTTGCGATGGCCGAACATCTTCTTCTGGGATTCCACACAACTGTAGTGTTTCTGGTGGCAAGACATTAATAGATGCACCGGTGTCAACTAGACAAGATTCAATATCTGTTCCCTTGATGCTGATAGTGATACATAGTGCATATTTTCTTGTTTCGGTTCGGCCAATTCTTCATTAGTGAAAATGAGAGCGAGGATGTTCACTTCTCGGGGTTAAAACTGATGTAATCTTTTACGGGGGAGAGTTTCATTGACCATCACTCTTTGCGGATATTGTTGAAGTACTTCTTGATGAGCTTTGGATCTTTTAATTAGCTCCGTAATGGAAATTCGCGCGGGGTTTTATCCAGTGCTTCAAACAAATCATAAGATGTTCCTGGTACTGGCTCTTCCGGGTGTTCTTCTTCTTCTTCTTGCGGTCGTCCTGGTTGTCCGGCCTGGGGAAAAATTCTTTGGAACATACGCCCGCTTCTAAGCACCGTGGCGAGCTGGGGAGTTATGATTGGTGTAGCGGAGATAGACGGAGGGTTAGGTCGGATGATAGGGGGCCTAGGCAGGGGTGTAGTGATGATGGTCCGAGTTGTAGGGGTACGAGTGGATTGTGGTGGCATGGTTGCACGAGGTGGTACAATGATGGGTCCTAGTGGCGGTGGTATTTGTGGGGGCTCGACCGGGCGGATCAAGGTCCTACCCGGTTGGAGTTGTATGGCTGGTGGTGTTATGGTTGGTTGTGGTGGCGTGCGGATAATCGGCGGTTGGCTTCTTCGGCGGGGATAACTCGGGGTATGGAGTGAACGGTTCGGTTAACGTGGTTTGGAGGGTTGGTGTTTATGAAGGAAGCGAGGTCCCTCTATTTGCCAATTTTGACCTCTATCGCGGGGTTCATCGGTGGAGGTTAAGATAGGGTTAACCCTCTCGGTTTTCTCGGTGCCGTTGCCGGTGCGTGCGCGGGTAGCGGGTTACGAATAATTCCCGTGCCGGGTTCCCGTTGTTGTTGTCGAGCTGGTGCTCGCCGCCGCCGCCGGGGTTGGTTTTTCACTGCTTTGATGTATTCGCCCATTTGGCCCCAGTCAATGCTCCCTTGCTCGTGGAGGTCATGGATGTAATCTTTAAACTGAAAGCAGTTCTCCACTGTATGCCCTGGGAATCTATGGTACAAGCAGTACTTGTCCGTGTTGGCATTCTGTGGCCATTCCAACTTTTCTCTCGGCAATGAGATCTGCCCTGCCGCCATAAGAGCGTTAAAAATATCTACGAGAGAGTACGGTAATGGCGGGTAATGATTTCTCCTAGGCCCTACTCTTCGTGGTACATAGGTGGCGGGGGGAGGTGCCTGGTTGTAGGTGGTCGGCTGGCGGGGAGGTTGAGGTGCAAAGGTCTGTACGGCCAACTGCCGGGGTTGCTGGGGGATTGGTGTCTGTATTGGTTGTTGGGGGTATTGGTTCGGCGTTTGGTGGCGGAAAGGTTGGGGTTGGATCTGGGGGCGAGGCGCCGATTGGATTTGGCGTGGGTTTCTATACTGGGGATTCCTGTATTGCTGTTGGTGGTTGATGGGCGGGTTCCCTAGGATATTGACGTGTTCGTTGGTTACCACGCCTTCAGTCACGGGCCCAGAAGTGGTGGTGGTTGTTTTTTGGTGACTCGGGGCCTAGGGTCGAAAAGGTTCATAATGGGAGAGTCTCGGAGCTGTGTTTGGATATACCGTGCTCTCTCATAGAGTTCGCTCATCGTGGCAGGGTGATGTAATGCCAATACATTTTTTAAAGCGGGAGTGGCGTTGGTGATGATCATCTTAACTTGTTCCGATTCGGACGGTGCATTTGTCAATCTTTCTCGCCATTGCTCTCCACCTATCAAAGCATACTCGATAAAATCTTCATCATTCTTCATCCTTTCAGCCATGAGGTCGGTGATGGAATAAGTTGGTCCGACCCTATCTTGATATCTTTGCAAAAATTTGGCCTTGACGACTTCAAAGTTACTTGCATCCGAAGGGTCAAGTGAGTAAAACCATTCTAAAGCCGAGCCCTCCAATGATCTTCGGAAAAGAAAAGCCGGGGCCCTCGGATCGTTCGCCACATTACCGACTCATAGAGAAAGTCTTTAACATGAATGAAGGGATTACCGGTTCCGTTGTAGCGACGGTATACCGGCATCTCGCAGGGAGGTAGATGAAAAGTAGGGAGAAAAGGAAGAGAAATTTCGGGGCTGCCTTGGCGTCGATCAAACGTCGGAGTTCTCTATATTGTTCGTCCATGCGATTGATTTTATTGATCATAGCCGGATCGACGAAGGTTCCCCAAGAGGAGGAGGAGGAGCGGGTGCTTGGTGCACCGGGATCGGGATTTGGTGGGCCGAAGTGACCGGATGAGAAGGGTAGATTGGGGGATGTACCAAAGGGGGAGTAGGGTTGAGATGATTAGAAGAATAAACTGGTGGTCTAGAAGGGACGACCACATTCGTATGGGGGTGATCTAGATTAGCCACCGGATGAGGTGAAATTGGGGCTAGGAGCCCGTTATGGGAATGGCCATGAGTGGGCACATTGGGCTGGTGTGCCACTGACCGAGGAGTAGAGATATGAAGGCCACATTCGGTAGGAATGTGGTCGGTGGGGGACTTGCCCTTGAGAATGGCTTTGATAGCCTGGAGTTGGGTAGGGTCGGCATGAGAGAATGCCTCCCATAGTGAATTTGGATTGGGTCGAGGAGAAGTTTGACTAGGTTCAGGGAGAACTTCGTGTTCGTTGACGGCACATACGGCAGCAGGGTAGAAGTAAGACTGGTCGTATTCCAATTGCAGTTGCTCGCATCTTTGATCCGCCATTCCGATAACTCGACCTGACCTCAAGTTCATAAACACGACAGAAAAAGAAGGTTGGCAAATAAAAGTTCAAGAATTTCTTGGTTTTTGATTTTTGACCTCTTTTGTTTTGATTTTCTTTTGTTTGGACAAGCAAGTTGTCAAGCAAATTAACCTCAAGTAAATTTTTTGTTTTGGTTCTTTTCAGGTGATTTTGGGATTTTTGTTTAGTTTTCGGTTTTTGTTTGCAAACAAGTAATAGCAAAGACTTGGAATGATTAACGCAATTTTTTTGTTTCAATCTCAAATTAATGGCTTGTTAAGAGAAATATTGTCCACTCAAATAAATGGGTAGGACCCTATGCTCTCACAACACCGAGCAATCTAAGGTTGTCACTCTTTTCACAACGATGGGTAATAGGTATTCCGGGTTTTGGGATAAAGTGGTACAACCAGCCCGATCAGTGAAGAGGGAATCCTTCACGTCTGGGGACTTATGGAGGCCTTGATGGAAGCTACCCGGTCCTTCCGAGAGGGAATCCCCGGAGGAGGAGTTGGCAACCACCAAGAGGGGTGTTTGGATGTGTGGGGCTTTGGGAGGAGAGAGCCTCCCTTCTCGGATGTCCTAAGGAGACGGGCGGACCCGAAGCTCCGATGCAAACTAAATGCAAGTGAAATTTCAAGGAATAAGAAGCAACCAAGAAGAAAATAAAAGCGTACAATGATTAATGAGATGTTTGTAGGAAGCAAGTGAAAAAGGCAATGATATAAAATTAAGCTAGGATGGAAGAAAGAACTAATTTAACTAAGCATGCTTTGAAAGATTTAAAGGAGAACTAGACTTAGCAAAGAAGATGATATCTAAAATACTAAGGTGAAATAAGTTGATTATCAAAGCTGGAAATCAGATGGATATGCTTTTTAAAAGATAAACGGAGAGCAAGTAAACTTGGAAGAGACAAGATGATGCTTCGAAGAAAAGTAAGCAACGTAAACAAGCAACAATGTAAGGAAATGGAAATGACTCACATGGAAATGAAAGTAAACATGATTTTCAGATGGACATTCTTAGGAAAATAAAGTGGGATTTCACTAAAGCAAAGTATGTCCCACCGTGGTCGCCAAAAGGTGTAAGCACCCGGAACGGGACATCCGCGGGTCCCCCCCGGAACCCCCTTACGTCCGGCCTCGGTGTTCGTCGGTGGGTGGGTGGTGTGTTTTGTGTGTGGTCGCCAGGAACCAAAGGCTCCAAAGTATGATGGGATAAAAAAAGAATGAAATAGAAAGATGACCGTCGTACCTCCGGAAGCGGGGAGATTGTTGAGTTCCGACTTCTCCTCTCTCGGCCGGCCGAAAGAAGAGAGCTTAGTGAATCCCTTGCCTTCAATCCGGTTGAAGCTCCGCCTCGATCGGATCTACCTAAGAATGTCCATAAGAAAACATGTAGACAAGTGAAGGTTTCATTAGTTCTAACGAAAGCATAGCATCGAGCTCGAATTTAGATTCAAACATGCAAATGGGAAAAGACTAACCGGATTGGGACGAAATCCCAACCCCTATTTTTGGTAGGTTTTAAACGTATATGAAATGCAAAGATGCTCTAAGACGTGCTAAATAACTTGATGATCGATGCAAAAGCGAAAAGGGAGACAAAACTCGATTAAACGGACGATCGGAATCTAAAAATAACGAAAACAAGCTTCTGTCCTTCCCGGTGCCCCGTATATAGGGCGCCGGGAGAAGGTGCCCCTTTATAGGGCGCGTTGACCAAGTCAAAGCGCCCCGTATACGGGGCACTAAGTCCGGCCCGAACAGATTTTCTTCTCCTCTTCGCGGCGCTGCTCCGGAGTGGGGGGAGGCTTCCGGGACGAAGTAGGGGCTCCTCCTTGTAGACAATACTCAAATGAAGCCCATGGAAGAGGGTTTGGGTGCTGGATAAAAGAGGAGAGACGGGTAGAAGCTCTCAAAGTTGGAGAAAAATCATATTTACGGGTGACAAACGAGAGTGTTTTGGGGTTTTTGGTGGAAGATTTTGGATCGGTTTGGGAGGCTTTTGGAGGGTGAATGTGGCTTGGAATCGTAGTGTTGGATGATCTCTAGGGTGGCACGGAGTTGGAACCTCTCCCAAGCTCCAAATGGGGCTCTATTTATAGCCCAAAAGAGGGCACTTTGGCCATTTTCGAAAAACAGTGCCATGTGGCATAGCGCCCTGTATATGGGGCGCTAGCATCATGAGATATGTCAGATCGACAAGACAAGTCACTGCGGGGGGTCAAATCAGCCTGTCAAATCGATCGGATTTGGTTCCAGGCGCCCTGTTTATAGGGCGCCTGGTGCCCTATATACAGGGCGCCAGGTGCCCTGTATACAGGGCGCCAGGTGCCCTGTTTATAGGGCGCCTGGTGCCCTATAAATAGGGCGCCTGGTGCCCTATAAATAGGGCGCCAGGTGCCCTATATATAGGGCGCCTGGTGCCCTGCCCTATTCTTGGGGCATTCGGCTGGTCTGGTTGCTTCATGGACCCACTTTCGGAATGTGCCAAAACTCGATCTGTCCGGAAAACACGATGTGCTTTAAATATTCTTTATGAAAACAAGAATTTGAACTCTCTAACTGGGCCAAAATTGTGTGTCTACACAAATTTTTGTTTTGGTTCTTTTTAGGTGATTTTGGGATTTTTTTGTTTAATTTTCAGTTTTTGTTTGCAAACAAGTAATAGCAAAGACTTGGAATGATTAACGCAATTTTTTTGTTTCAACCTCAAATTAATGGCTTGTTAAGAGAAATATTGTCCACTCAAATAAATGGGTAGGACCTATGCTCTCACAACGCCGAGCAATCTAAGGTTGTCACTCTTTTCACAGCGATAGGTAGTAGGTACTCCGGGTTTTGGGATAAAGTGGTACAACCAGCCCGATCAGTGAAGAGGGAATCCTTCACGTCTGGGGACTTACGGAGGCCTTGATGGAAGCTACCCGGTCCTTCCGAGAGGGAATCCCCGGAGGAGGAGTTGGCAACCACCAAGAGGGGTGTTTGGATGTGTGGGGCTTTGGGAGGAGAGAGCCTCCCTTCTCGGATGTCCTAAGGAGACGGGCGAACCCGAAACTCCAATGCAAACTAAATGCAAGTGAAATGTCAAGGAATAAGAAGCAACCAAGAAGAAAATAAAAGCATACAATGATTAATGAGATGTTGTAGGAAGCAAGTAAACAAGACAATGATATGAAATTAAACTAAGATGGAAGAAAGCATTAATTTAACTAAGCATGCTTTGAAAGATTTGCTAAAGGAAAACTAGGCCAAGAAGGAAATAGACAAGTATACTTAACAAGAGATGAAACAAGATGATATCTAAAATGCTAAGGTAAAATAAGTTGATAAACCAAGCTAGAAATCAGATTGTATGTTTTTTTTAAAAGGACCAACGGAAGGCAAGTAAATCGGAAGGAACAAGATAATGCTTCAAGGAAATAAACAAGCATGTAAGCAAGCAAATAGAAATGCAAAGAAATAGAAATGACTTAAATGAGAACTAAAGGGAAAATAAGCATGTTTTCAAGCGGACATTCTTAGGAAAGAAGAGAAGAACTCACTAAAGCAAAGTCGGTCCCACCGTGGTCGCCAAAAGGTGTAAGCACCCGGAACGGGACATCCGCGGATCCCCCCCCCCGGAACCCCCTTACGCCCGGCCTCGGTGTTCGTCGGTGGGTGGGTGGTGTGTTTTGTGTGTGGTCGCCAGGAACCAAAGGCTCCAAAGTATGATGGGATAAAAAAAAAAATGAAATAGAAAGATGACCGCCGTACCTCCGGAAGCGGGGAGATTGTTGAGTTCCGACTTCTCCTCTCTCGGCCGGCCGAAAGAAGAGAGCTTAGTGAATCCCTTGCCTTCAATCCGGTTGAAGCTCCGCCTCGATCGGATCTACCTAAGAATGTCCATAAGAAAACATGTAGACAAGTGAAGGTTTCATTAGTTCTAGCGAAAGCATAGCATCGAGCTCGAATTTAGATTCAAACATGCAAATGGAAAAAGACTAACCGGATTGGGACGAAATCCCAACCCCTATTTTTGGTAGGTTTTAAACGTATATGAAATGCAAAGATGCTCTAAGACGTGCTAAATAACTTGATGATCGATGCAAAAGCGAAAAAGGGAGACAAAAACTCGATTAAACGGACGATCGGAATCCAAAAATAACGAAAACAAGCTTCTGTCCTTCCTGGTGCCCTGTATATAGGGCGCCAGGAGAAGGTGCCCCCTTTATAGGGCGCGTTGACCAAGTCAAAGCGCCCTGTATACGGGGCACTAAGTCTGGCCCGAACAGATTTTCTTCTCCTCTTCGCGGCGCTGCTCCGGAGTCTTTGGGAGGCTTCCGGGACGAAGTAGGGGCTCCTCCTTGTAGACAATACTCAAATGAAGCCCATGGAAGAGGGTTTGGGTGCTGGATAAAAGAGGAGAGACGGGTAGAAGCTCTCAAAGTTGGAGAAAAATCATATTTCTGGGTGACAGAAACAGAGGGTTTTGGGGTTTTTGGTGGAAGATTTTGGATCGGTTTGGGAGGCTTTTGGAGGGTGAATGTGGCTTGGAATCGTAGTGTTGGATGATCTCTAGGGTGGCACGGAGTTGGAACCTCCTCCAAGCTCCAAATGGGGGTCTATTTATAGCCCAAAAGATGGCACTTTGGTCATTTCCGAAAAGCAGTGCCATGTGGCATAGCGCCCTGTATATGGGGCGCTAGCATCATGAGATATGTCAAATCGACAAGACAAGTCACTGCGGGGGGTCAAATCAACCTGTCAAATCAATTTAATTTTGATCCAGGCGCCCTGTTTATAGGGCGCCTGGTGCCCTATAAGTAGGGCGCCAGGAGCCCTTATACACAGGGTTTTGCCTTCTTCGAAATGCGCCAAAGACCTTAATTTTTCCGGAAAACTCGGTTCCCTTGAAAGGTTACTCAAATATTCTTCATGAAAACAAGATTTTGAGGTCTCCAACTAGGCCAAAATTGCGTGTCTACAACAGAGATTTCAGGGATGGCTTTAGAATCGAGGCGGTGCCTCATCTCTTCGAAGCGCTCATCCATCTGGTTGATTTTGTTCATTAACACCTGGGTGAGGCTGGATTCCTGAGCCACGGGAGCAAAGTGTTTAGGTGGCTGAGTTGGAAGAGGTAGGTTGGAAACAGGAATTGGAACAGAATTATGTGAATGCCCCATAATAGGGTGAGTGGAGACACGGCAGGGTTGCCCAGGAGAAGAGATGATTTGGGGCCTGACTGCTGATTGAGGTGGTGAGGGGGCTTGATTTCCCTCGACCGGATCTTGAGTGGCGGGCATCTTGCCCTTTGTCAAGGATTTCACAAGCGAAAAAGATTCGGGGTCTAGATGAAGAGATAGACCCTGGAGGAGTTGCTCCACGCTAAGTGAAGCGGGTTGATGAGTAGGATTTTGAATTTTCGGCTCCTCGACGGCGTTGACATGGCCCTCTGGTTGAGCCATGGGTTGTTGCAGCTCGTAGTGGCCCGTCTCGTACTCCTCTTCTTGGCCGCAGTAGTCCGACATCCCGATGTGTCTTCCGGACCTTAGAGTGGGCATCTTGTCAAATTTCCTTACAAAGTGGTTGAAAGAAAGCAAATGAAGGGTGTAAATGCAAATAGAGTTTTTGTTTGATTATGGTTGTTTGTTTGATTTGATTTGGTTTCAATTTGGTTGTTTGGCAAGCAAGTTGAACACAGAATTTAAAGGGATTTTTTTTGTTTTTGTTTTAGGTGTTTTGAAAGGAGAGAATTTTTTGGTTGTTTTCAATTGTTATGAGCAAGCAAGTTATGCAAACAAAATTTTAAAATGACTACTCAATAATTTTTGGGTTAAAACCTTAGATTAGATAGATTGTTAGCAATTGTTCACTCAAGTAGGTATGATTCCTATTGCTTCAATCTTCAAGACCTAAGGTTATCACTCAATCACCACGAGTAGGTACTTGGGTTCTTCGGGTTTTGGGAAAGTGGTACAACCGGCCCAATCGTGCGGAGAGGAATACTCCACGGATGGGGACTTACGGAGGTCTTGATGGAAACCACCAAATCAACTAGGAAGGAATATCCCAGAAGAGAGGTAAGAATCCACCAAGAAGGTGTTTGGAGGGTGAGGGTGTGTTGGGAGAGAGAGCCCCCGTCTCGAATGCCCTACGGATCGGAACAAGTCCGGTACCCGATGCAAAGCTAATGCAAAAATGGAAAATGGAGGGTAGAAGGAAAAGAAGCAATCAATATGCAAACATGAATGAAAGCTATTAAATAAATCAAACAAGTGAATGCAAGCAAGAGAAGCAATGATAGAGTAAAACAAGTAACTAGAAACTAGCAATTAAAAGGTGGTTCGCGCGGGAACCGGCTTGTGTTGGAGTGTCCAAGTGGGGACAAATCTGAAGTGAAGGTAAAAGGATGGTCCACGCGGGGACCAATTTGAAAATAAAGTGGCTCACGCGGGAGCCGAGTTTTGGAAAAGTAGGTGGTTCACGCGGGAACCGGTTTTTGAAGGAAAATGGGTGGTTCACGCGGGAACCGGTTTGTTTGATTGGAAAAAGGAAAGGAGGGCCACGTGGGGCCAATCTAATTGGTGCAAAGGGGTGGTCCACGCGGGGACCGATCTGAAGGTAAGTTGGTTCACGCGGGAACCGAGTTGGAAAAGAAAGGTGGTTCACGCGGGAACCGGTTTTTTGAAGGAAAAGAGGTGGTTCACGCGGGAACCGGTGTAAGAGTTGACAAAATGAAAAGAGAGCCACGTGGGGCCAATCTAAATGTGCTGCAAATGGGTGGTCCACGCGGGGACCGATCTGAAAGTAAGTTGGTTCACGCGGGAACCGATTTGGAAAAGAAAGGTGGTTCACGCGGGAACCGGGCTGAAATTAAAGACAAGAAATGAAGTCCACATGGGGGACAATCTTAAAGGAAGAGTAATCAGCAAGTTTTTTAAAGGTAAATTGACATGGAAAAGGGTAAAGGACAAGCCGGTTCACGCGGGAACCAAGTCGGAAAACAACTAGTTGCACGGATCAATCAAGCTAGCACGGTTGAAGACATTGGTGGTCCCACCGTGGTCGCCAAAAAGCTGTCGACTCCAGAAACGGGTTCCGGATCGGCACCTCAAGGTAAGAAGGTGAAAGATGGATGGAATTGGGAAAAAGAGAGTGAATTGTAAGACACTCGGAAAGCGGTAAAAACTCCTCACCTCGGTCCCACACTCACATTGATCCCCGAACTTTCATCTCACGGTGTCGCTCGAGCACCGGAGATGGTTCGGGTCATGTGGGAGGAGAGTGAGGAGGAGAATAACTTAGAACATGATAAGTGAGGCCTTCAACCGCACCTCCTCAAGTTGGTAAACCAGCTGCATGACTCCCGAGATGTTCGTACGGGGCTTTCTACCGGTTTACCCTCTCGCGGGGAGCCGAAACCCGGGTCGAAGATCCGAAAGAGCACGGTTCCGGTCGAGAAATCTCGAGTCAACTCGGGATGACTTGAAATGATGACCGAACAAGTCCGGTACGATCGGACAATCCGAAGTCATCGAAAAATCTGAGATTAACTCGGTAAACGTGAATCGAAAGCCATAAAAGCCGCGAAACCCTAAAATTGACCGAACCGGCCTTATAGCCCCGGTTGATAAAATATACGGCTAGAATCGACCCGGATGACCTGAAAAGACCGGGTGATGACCGGAAAGGCCTAACATGTGGTCCGGGATAGCCGTGTCAGCACAGATCGAAAAAGCCGTAACGAAAGCCGTCATTGACCGACGCCTACCGAAATGACTTCTCGGAAACCCTGAATGTTACGGAACACATGCGGGACTCCCGAGACCTTCAATTATGGACCATTCAAGGTCGGTCATCGAGCAGGCTTCGTATTTTTATGGTTCACGCGCGGCTCTCGCTTGAAGGTTACGGCATTATTCCGGAAATCTTCGGTCCATTCTCAACTCACAAGGGGCTCCACCAATGTCCTTAGCTTATGTCCACGAGGTAATCCAAATCAGATAACGGTCGGATAAAAGATATCGCCTATGGAATAAGAGTCTAGGGCTCCGAATCTAGCCAATTTGGCGTGTCTACAGCTTGCCTCGCCTTGATGTCGGCTTTGCAAGGGAATGGCATGTAGCGAAACGGAGTAAAACGTAGAGAAAGCGTAGCGAAGCGAGACGGATCATAGTGGAATGTAGTGGAGTGAAATGGCGATGGACTGAAAAGGTGGTATCAAGGTGTAGATATAGACACGCTCAACGACCAGATTCGGCAAGACGAATCTCCTCAAGTCTCCTGGTTAGCCGCCATGTTTCATCAAGTCTTCCTATGTTCGATTGGTAAAAGATGTGCCATTGGCACGAGAGAAGGATAGCCAACCCCCAACGCGGTGGGGAGTCCCCGAAACATGGGTTCGTAGGTTCATCATCAGCCGGTAACCCGATCTTTGCGGTGTTCCTGTACTGTGATGGGCTAAAATTTAAAAAGAGATTTGTTTGAAAAAGTAAAAGAATACCAATCGAGCACATTCAGGCTCTTAGATTCATTTAAGTCTTCCATGAGACAAGATTCAATTCGGAACGGAATGATCTCAAATTCCGAAAGGCAAATGTTTAAGCATAGACCGTGAAGATAATGACGGTGCAAGTTCTGATCAAATAGAAGGTCCTTGGCGGGACGAAATGGCTGCCATGGTGGGATCAATAGCAAAGAAGTTGCAATGGCCATAGTGGTGAAAAGATTTCGGGGCACAAAGTGGTTACCGAACACGGTGGAATTAATAGACACGGTGGGATATTAGAGAGGTTGGTGGGACTAGAGGTCATGATGGGATTAGAAAACCCGGTGGGATTTAGAATGATTGAGAGAGTGAGAAGGTGAAGTTTAGGAAATGATGTATGCAATGATAAAACAAAATGTAATGCATTAATACTACATGATGCATGTTGGCTCAAGAAAATAAAACAAAACTTGTATAACAAATAGTTGAAGATATAGATTGTCTATGAGGTCAAGATACCCATTCGGGAACTATCGTCCCTCACAGCACAACTTTGGCTTATCCGTGAGCATTAGAGATGACCCGACCGTCGTAGATTTTGATGAAGGGGATCTCGGGTCAAGTCTTCTCCGTGCTCATGGTCTTCAACAACTAATGCATAAGATAATAACACACGACCGGCGACATATATGCTAGTCGGCAAGTTATGGGGGTTTCCCATGTCCGTTCTTCTGTTTCCGCGAGCAATTCCTGTCTTGGCCACTCCTTTGGAGCATCACCGGAACGAGGCGGTTGCGGCGGTATGGTTTCCATGCCTTCTCCACATGGTCATTCTCCTGGAGTCAGTGGCAATCAGACACTGATATCTGTATGTAGCAGGCTTAATCTTCTTCTTGTGTTGTAGCTGCTTTTCTTCCTTGTTATAGCACTTCTTGCTTCAATGTTGTTTGACCTGTTGGCGAGATTCTCACCCCTCCTTGACTTCTGTTTCTTTCCTGAAATACTTAATAGAAGGGTTAAATCTGCTCTATGGCTTACCCCCTTGCCTATTGTTGTCTTGCCTTGCTTGTATGTCAAGGGGGGTAGCCTTATTAACAAGGTAATATGAACAAAATGACTGAAAATGAATAAGATAAGGGTTAAGAAAGCTTACCTGCTATGGTGAGAGTCACACCCTTCTTGATCTTAGCATCCTGAAACACTTGATAAAAGGGGATTAAATCTTCACCATGGCTCATCTCTTTGCCTATTGTTGTCTGCCTTGACTTTGGTCAAGGAGAGGAGCCTTCTTAACAAGGTGTAATAACCTATATGACCGAAATGAAATGGTTAAGAGAACTTACCTGTCGTTGAGAGAACCTTCTCCTCTTATTTTAAAGTCCCTGAAAACACTTGATAAAAGAGGATTAGATCTTCACAACGACTCATCCCTTTGCCTATTATGGCCAACTTTGACTTAGGTCAAAGGGAGGAGCCCTCTTAATGGGGTGATAATGAAGGTAAATATGCAATGCGGAAATGAAACATGCAAGACATAAATAAACATGAATGCTAGCAAAGGCAAAAATCAAGGTTATGCCAAGTTAGATGATGCATTTTTTTTTTTGATTTTTGGAAAGTATAAAAATTTTTATTTTTGAAGATATTCAATTTTTTTTTTTGGATTTTTTTTTGTTGAAAATATTCATCATCATTTTTTTTTAGTTTTTTTGAAAATATTTGTTTTTTTTTGGTTTTTTTGAAAATATTTGATCTTTTTGGATTTTTGGAAATATTCATTTTTTTTGGATTTTTGAAAAATATTTGCTTTTTTGGATTCTTGTGGAGAATGTGCCAGTGTTGAAACAATTCATCGATCTTTGAGTGTTAATCAAGATTTAAGTGATAAACACCACGTGAAAATAAGGTTCCATACCCAGAATCTTTCTTGCCCTCTTCTCTTGATCGGTTTGGATTCCCCCGAGTTTGGACAGTCTACCCTACCCTAGGGGTTTTAAGATGGAAGAATAATAGAGGAAGTCTTTGATAGGATTTGGGGGTGTTGAGGAGGGTTTCTCTACTCATGCCCAAATTGCCCGTTGGGGTTCGGCCTCTTCGGGTCTTTTCTACATATGACACTTATTTAGACAAGTCTTTGACCCGTGGGGTCATTGCCCATCTTTTGGTGCCCTTTTTCATTTTCTATTCTTTCGGGTACTCATTCAGACAGGCCCATATTTGTTTAAACCTGTGGGGTTCATTGCCCATCTTTTGGCACCCTTTTGCACCCTATGAGACGGCCTCCTACTAAGGCGGCGGGCATTTTCGATACTATCCTCCTCTAGTCCCCTTCACCTATTTTGGACCGAATAGAAGAGAACAGGGTAAGGTTTCCTTTCCGCCTTCAGGGTTCCGCCTTGCCTCTCTTGAGTGTTGGGCTATCTAGATTCTGGGATCGGGAGGTGTTGTGTGTGCAAGGTGATGTCTTCCCTTGACTTCTAGCTAACACTCTTGGATCGATGACTTAATATCATACCAGAAATTCTCCATTTTTCTTTTCTAAGAAAAATATTTTTTGAGGTAAACGCCGTTCCATGGATGGTTCAATTTTTCTCCATCGGCATTGGTTAGCTCATATGCATTGCCTGGATATTTTTCAGTTATAACAAAAGGCCCTTCCCAGTTAGGTTGCAACTTGGAGCGGGGACCACCCGGCTTAACGAATATACGTTTAACTACCATCTCACCGATTTCGAACTTTCTCTCTACCACCCTCTTTTGATAAAACCTTTTCAATCGGTTCTGATAAGTCCGGGCATGCTCGGAGGCGGCCAACCTTCTTTCATCTAGGAGTTCAAGTTGTGCAAGGAGAGATTCTCGTCTCTCATCGACAGGGATGTCTCTATCGAGTTGAACTCGGAGTGATGGAAGGAGCACTTCGTACGGGACCACCGCTTCCATACGGGGTTTGACCAGTGGGGGTCCGTACAGAAGTACGACAAGCCCATAGGGCATCTACAAGCTTATCTGGCCAGTCTGCGAACTTGCTAGACTTACAGGTTTTCTTGATGATTTTAATCAAAGTTTTGTTGGTGGCTTCTGCTTGACCATTGCCTTGCGGGTAATAAGGAGATGAATGATGCAATGTAATGCGGTACCTGTTGCAAAGATCACGCAGATCTTGAGAGAGAAATTGCGGTCCGTTGTCGGTGATAATGTCGCTGGGTATCCCGAACCTGGCGATGATGTTGCGCTTGATGAAGGAGCACAGTGTTGATGCCTTGATCTCCACGAACGCTTCCGCTTCTGCCCACTTGGTGAAGTACTCTGTTGCCGTCAGGATGAACGATTTGGAACGGATTTCAGAGTTAAGATCACTTAGAGGGCCAATGATATCGAAAGCCCACATGGCGAAGGGCCACGGGGCATGAATTGGATGAAGGGGAGATGCGGGAGAATGGATCTTGTCGGCATGAAGTTGGCAAGAATGACAGTGCCGGACAAAGATGGAGCAATCCTCTTCTAGGGTTGGCCAATAATACCCCTGCCTGATGATTTTCTTGGCAAGAGCTTGAGCATTGACATGGCCCCCACGGACCCCGGAATGTGCTTCCTTAAGCACCAATTCTGCCTCTTCTTCATCAATGCATCTCAATAAAATTCTGCTCAGGCTCCTCTTGTAGAGCACCCCTCCTAGGATGGTATACCTCCGGGATACTCTCCTGATGGCCTTCTTTTCTTTTGCATTTGATCCAGGTGGATATGTCTGATCTTGACAATACCTTGCGATCTCATCAAACCAAGGCCTCTCACCCTCATCTAACTCTTCCAATTCGATTAGCGAAATCTCCTCTTTCTGCTCTAGATATTCCTTCCTGCCAAATCTCTCCTTGATCTTCAAAAATCGCCCATCTTTAATTGCTGGCATCGACCTTCTACGGACATGAATAGTCCGCACCTGTCTACCTAGAGGGACTGATAGAGATGAAGCTAAGGAGGCAAGAGCATCAGCAAGGGTGTTCTGAGCTCGAGGCACATGGACAAAAGTGAGTTTGGAAAAGAGCTTGATGTAGCAAGAGGTGAGTTCTTGGTAAGGTTTGAGGTTTGGATGAGAAGTTCGGTATTTGGTTAGGACTTGGCGAAGAATTAGTTGGCTATCACCTATCACCCCTAATTCCGTGGCACCATAGAAATGAGCGGCCTCCAGTCCGGCCAGCAAGGCTTCGTATTCAGCTATATTGTTGGTTGCTGGGAAGTGAAGCTGAAATGCCTGTGGAATGGTGACACCCTCGGGTGATAGAAGGACGATTCCTATTCCCTTACCGTGTGAATTCAGAGCCCCGTCAAAATATAATGTCCAAAGGTTGGAAGATCGGATCAACATTAGTTCGTCATCCGGGAGCTCCGATTGGACCGGGTCAAAGAGGGGTATAGGGTGATGGGCTAGATGTTCGGCAATGGCATAGCCCTTAATCGCCTTCTGGGGGACATAGGTGATATCAAACTCGGGAGAGGAAGCTCGCCAACGACCTAACCGATCGGTTAGAACAGTTTTCTCCGGAAGGAATTTGATGGGATTGATGCGGGCAATAAGATTGACCTCATGAGCTAAGAAATAGTGTTTAAGCTTCGAACTACCCGGACTAGTGCGGCACAGTCTTCTCCACTACAAGATACTTCTGCTCGCATGGATCAAAGATCTTTGACAAATAGTAAGTTGCCCTCTCTTTCCCTTCTTCATCAACTTGTGCAAGGACCGCCCCAAGAGAATTCTCCAAAACCGAGATATATAAAACTAAGGGCTTGCCGGGGACCGGTGGTCTAAGCACGGGGGACTAGCCAGGTATCTTTTCAAACCATCGAATGCATCCTGGCACTTCGAATCCCATTTGAACTCGGCCCCCGCCTTGGTCAACTCATAGAAAGGTTTACACCTTTGGGAGTGTTGTGAGATGAACCGGCAGACAAACTGTAGCCTCCCGATTAATCCTCGAAGTTCTTTCATATTTCTCGGAGGAGGCATACCAATGATTGCCTTGGCCTTGTTTGGGTCGATCTCTATGCCCCTTTTGCTCACTATGAACCCCAACAGTTTTCCTGAGGATACTCCAAACGTGCATTTCTTTGGGTTCATTTTCAATTTATATTCCCTAGCCCTTTGCAAGACCTTTTTTAACACTTCAGGATGATCTTCTCGGCTTCTAGACTTAACGACCAGGTCATCCACGTACACCTCTACAAGGGTATGCATCATGTCATGGAAGATAGCCATCATTGCCCTCTGATAGGTAGCACCGGCATTCTTCAGTCCAAAGGGCATGACGACATAGCAGTAGGTTCCCCAAGGTGTGGTGAACGAGGTCTTCTCCTGGTCCTCTTCGGCCAACCGGATTTGATTATATCCGTAATAGCCATCCATGAACGACAACATCTCGAATCCAGCGGTGTTATCAACCGATGACGTCAATATGAGGTAGAGGAAAGTCATCTTTAGGACACGCTCGGTTCAAGTCCGTGAAGTCTATACAGATCCGAACTCGGCCATCCTTCTTCATGACAGGGACTATGTTTGCCACCCATTGCGGATAAAGGACGACCTTAATGAATCTTGCTTGATGTAACTTGTCGACCTCTTCTTTCATCTTAAGTGCAGCATCGTGGTGGAATCTCCTTAATTTTTGTTTCACCGGGTAACTCCAGGTTTCAAAGTTAGACGATGTTCAACTAACGAGTTGTCTAACCCCGGCATGTCTTCGTATGTCCATGCGAACGTGTCCTTATATTCTTCCAAGATTTCAATTAAACTCTGTTCCTCAATGGGAGTGAGGTTTGCACTTAGGAGGACTGTCTTGGGATCTTCCGGTGTTCCGAGATTCAATTCTTTTGTCAATTCATCCACCGTGGCTAATGGTTCTTCAAATCTTTTAAATCCAGATGTATACGCATCAGCCAAGTCCTCAATTCCATCCTCGAAATCAGGATCTTTTTCTGATAAGACCTCGTAAACTCCCAATGTATGATCTACATTGAATTCATCCTCATATTGGATTTCATCAAGCTGGATAGTATTTTCCAAAAACCTTGGCAGCCTTGCACATTCCTTGCATTTTTGAGCTATTTGTTGGAGATATCTCTCTGGCACACGTTTACCTCGAATTTTCTTCTTTTCTACCCTAACTACTCCTAAAGAAGACGGAATTGAAAAGGCGGTATTAACAATGGGTGAAGGATCGAACAGATCGATCAGTGAGTTGGAGAAGAGGGGTCCCTGGTTGGGAGCACCCTCCGAGACGAGTAGCGACGTCTCCTCGATGGAAAACTGAGTTTGCGAGAGGACGTTTTTTTTTTTGGGTATTTTCAATAAAAAAAAAGAGAATGAGCCGATGGGGCTCGAGCGAGAAATAGAAAGCTTAAGCAAATGGAAGAAAAATGGGCTCGCGGGCCCGATGATGACAAGAAATGGGCGAGATAGGCCCAAAGCTAGTGAAAAGATCTAAGGGGCACGTGGGCCCAAATGGTGGGCACGCGGGCCCAAAGCAAGAAAATAAATCTAAAGGGCACGTGGGCCCGACTGGTGGGCACGCGGGCCCAAGTTTGTTGGATGGGCATAGAAGCCCAGTGGAGTAAGAAGATCTGAATGGGCTCTCAGGCCCAATGATAAGTTCAGGTGGCCATTTCGGCCCATAAGTGGGAATTGGGCTAGATAGCCCATCAAGCGAATCCAAGAGGGAGAGTGTGAGGATTTTGAAATACGTGACCGTAGGATACGGCTCACGCGGGATTTTGTTTGGAGGTGGGTTCGAGTGGACAAGTTGTCTAGAGATGGACTTGCCCTTGACTGGTTCTACCTCCTCTATGAACAACCGAGCCAAAGATGTACTCAGGTTGTCCACTTCCTCCTCTTGCTCTGGTACCTTCTTCCTCTCGACTGATTCTTCTTCTTTGTCCCCGGCCATCATCATGGTCTCCCCTTTGATAAAGAATTTTTGGAGTCCCATGGCATTTTTTGGCCGGTAGACCATCCGTGGAGTGAAACTGGGCTCATAGCCAAGCCCGTGTCTCTTTGGTCTTTGTACGGCTTCAATGGGGTGCACACCCCCCTGCAGCTCCTTTCCCAACCCTTTTCCTGGCTGATAGCCCATCCCCTTCATCATCCGCCAAGCAACGGTATCTGGAGGCGTCGTTAATACCATGACCTCAGGTAGCTCTGTAGTTGAAACCAACGGCTGGACAAAATTTGATATTGGTAGTGCAGAAGAGGGGTCATCCACGTCATTCAGAATGGGGATGTTGGTTACTTTGATCACCTGGCCCTTGTATGGGAACTTCAGACACTGATGATTAGTGGAGGCAACAGCTCCTATTGCCTCAAGGTACGGGCGTCCCAAAATAGCTTTGAATGTAGGGTCCAGTTCTAGAACGTGAAACTCGGTGGTGACGGCACACGGCCCGAGCCCTACTTTTAATGTAACCACCCCTCGTGCCGGCTTCCGGGAGTTGTCATATGCGGTCACCGTGACGGCAGAAGGCTCGATTTCTTCATCGGAGATGCCGCAAAGTTGCAATGTTTTTGGCGGCATGACATTTATGGACGCTCCGGTGTCAATCAAGCAGGACTTGATCTCCACGCCTCGGATGACTACCGCAACGCGCAAGGCGTACTTTCGATCTCGGCCGTGCCAACTCCTCCTGTGTAAAGGTGAGTGCCGGATGTTCACTCCTCGGGGTCAGGACAGCAATGTTCTTCTCAGGCGGGAGGTCCTCATTGACCATGACCCGCTGCAAATATTGTTGTAGGATGTCCTGATGGTTCTTTGACCTCTTTATCAGCTCTAGAATTGAAATCCGTGCCGGCATTTTGTCCAAGTGCTTCAATAGATCATATGCCGTGCCGGGCAACGGTTCTTCCACTACCTCCTCTTCTACTTGCTCCTGTGGTTGTGTCCCGACCTGGGGAAAGACCCTTTGAAACATCCTCCCGCTACGAAGTACCGGCGCCAGCGTGGTAGGGGGAAGTGGTGATGATGGTGATGGTAGGGTTGGTTGGTAGGTTGAGGAGCCCATGGTAGGTAGGGGTGGTGAGGATTGGATGATGAGGGGTCGTGGATTGGTGGAGGCTGGTATGTTGGGTGATGGTTGGGGTGTTGGTGGTGATGGTCTAATGATGAGGGGTCGTGGGGTAGCAAAGGATCGGTAGGTTAGGTGATGTCTGGGGTGTGGGTGGCGGTCTAATGATTAGACGCCGTGGAGGATTAATGGTGGTTGGTGGGTTAGGTTGGGGTGATGGTTGGGGTGCTCGGTTGGGAGACGGGTGGCGGTCTAATGATTAAGCGTCGTGGAGGGTTAATGGTTGGTGAGGGCAGTGGTGTTTGGATAGTTTGTGGGCTGGGGGCAGCTCTCGGTATGGAGAGTATGGTGCGGTTTGTAGGTGGGGTCGGTATGGCGGGCATGGAGGTGATTTGATCCTCGACCTGCCAACCCTGGGAATGGTGGGTTGACTCCTCGATGGCGGAGTGGACGAGGCCGAGTCGTTGGTTTGGTGGTGCTGGTGCCGGTGCTTGTATGGGTGCATGTACCGGTAGTGGATCTTGGACTATGCCCAGGCCGGGCTGCTGTTGTGCTTGTTGTCGCCGTGGTTGATTCTGACGTGTCTTCATTGCTTGAATAGACTCCCCCATCTGTGCCCAGTCAATGTTCCCTCGATCATTAAGGTCATGGATGTAGTCTTTAAGCGGAAACAGACATCCACCGTGTGCCCAGGATACCGATGGTAAGCACAATATTTTGTCATGTCAACATTTGCTGGCCATCCTTCTCTCTCCTTTGGAAGCTCTAGCTGCTGTTCAGCCATCAATGCGTTGAAGATATCGGTGAGGGGGAATGGCAGTTGAGGGTAGTACTCTCTCTTGGGTCCCCCCCTCCTAGGTTGGTTGGCTGGTGGTGGCACTTGGTTGTAGGCTTGTTGTGGTGGTGGTGGTCGGTTGTAGACATGTTGTTGTTGAGGCGCTCGGTTGTAGGCATTTGGTTCTTTGGGCGCTCGGTTGTAGGTGGGTTGCCGTGGTGGTGCTCGGTTGTATGCAAGTTGTTGCCGTGGCCGAGGAGAGCCGGTTGAGGGCTGGCGGTATTGTTGATTGGGTGGTGGGTTACGGTATTGGCTTTGACGGTACCCACCCCGGTTACCCATGGCATTGATGCTCTCATTATTTACTACCCCTTCGGTGGTGGGTCCTACGAGTGTAGGCTTTCTAGTATTACGGGGCTTGGTGTCGAACGGGTTGATCATGGATGCATCCTTAAAGTGGGCTTGGAGGTAGCGGGCGCTATCACACAACTCACTCATGGTTGTTGGACGGTGCATGTTCAGAAGGTTGCGAAGGTTAGGCGTGGTGTTCCCAATAAGCATCCTCACCGCTCCCCCTGCGAGATGGTATCCACAAGCCTCTCGGCCATTCCCCTCCACCGATCGGCAAATGCGGCAAAGTCCTCATCCGGCCTCATCTTTTCAGCAATTAAGTCGGTTATCGAGCAGCCGGGCCCACCCTATCCTTGTACCTCTCGTAGAAACTTCGTCTTGACAATGTCGAAATCCGCCGCCTCAATGGAATCAAGAGAATAGAACCAGTCGAGGGCGGCTCCATCCAATGACCGACGGAATAGGAAGGCAAGGGCTTTGCGGTCATTTTTCCAGAATGCGGAGTCATAGAGAAAGCTTTTCAGATGGTTGAAAGGATTACCAGTCCCGTTGTAACGTTGGAAGACTGGTATCTCTGAAGGAGGAAGGTGTAGAACTGGGAAAGATGGGACAGAGATTTCAGGGATGGCTTTAGAATCGAGGCGGTGCCTCATCTCTTCGAAGCGCTCATCCATCTGGTTGATTTTGTTCATTAACACCTGGGTGAGGCTGGATTCCTGAGCCACGGGAGCAAAGTGTTTAGGTGGCTGAGTTGGAAGAGGTAGGTTGGAAACAGGAATTGGAACAGAATTATGTGAATGCCCCATAATAGGGTGAGTGGAGACACGGCAGGGTTGCCCAGGAGAAGAGATGATTTGGGGCCTGACTGCTGACTGAGGTGGTGAGGGGGCTTGATTTCCCTCGACCGGATCTTGAGTGGCGGGCATCTTGCCCTTTGTCAAGGATTGCACAAGCGAAAAAGATTCGGGGTCTAGATGAAGAGATAGACCCTGGAGGAGTTGCTCCACGCTAAGTGAAGCGGGTTGATGAGTAGGATTTTGAATTTCTGGCTCCCTGACGGCGTTGACATGGCCCTCTGGTTGAGCCATGGGTTGTTGCAGCTCGTAGTGGCCCGTCTCGTACTCCTCTTCTTGGCCGCAATAGTCCGACATCCCGATGTGTCTTCCGGACCTTAGAGTGGGCATCCTGTCAAATTTCCTTACAAAGTGGTTGAAAGAAAGCAAATGAAGGGTGTAAATGCAAATAGAGTTTTTGTTTGATTATGGTTGTTTGTTTGATTTGATTTGGTTTCAATTTGGTTGTTTGGCAAGCAAGTTGAACACAGAATTTAAAGGGATTTTTTTTGTTTTTGTTTTAGGTGTTTTGAAAGGAGAGAATTTTTTGGTTCTTTTCAATTGTTATGAGCAAGCAAGTTATGCAAACAAAGTTTTAAAATGACTACTCAATAATTTTTGGGTTAAAACCTTAGATTAGATAGATTGTTAGCAATTGTTCACTCAAGTAGGTATGATTCCTATTGCTTCAATCTTCAAGACCTAAGGTTATCACTCAATCACCACGAGTAGGTACTTGGGTTCTTCGGGTTTTGGGAAAGTGGTACAACCGGCCCAATCGTGCGGAGAGGAATACTCCACGGATGGGGACTTACGGAGGTCTTGATGGAAACCACCAAATCAACTAGGAAGGAATATCCCAGAAGAGAGGTAAGAATCCACCAAGAAGGTGTTTGGAGGGTGAGGGTGTGTTGGGAGAGAGAGCCCCCGCCTCGAATGCCCTACGGATCGGAACAAGTCCGGTACCCGATGCAAAGCTAATGCAAAAATGGAAAATGGAGGGTAGAAGGAGAAGAAGCAATCAATATGCAAACATGAATGAAAGCTATTAAATAAATCAAACAAGTGAATGCAAGCAAGAGAAGCAATGATAGAGTAAAACAAGTAACTAGAAACTAGCAATTAAAAGGTGGTTCGCGCGGGAACCGGCTTGTGTTGGAGTGTCCAAGTGGGGACAAATTTGAAGTGAAGGTAAAAGGATGGTCCACGCGGGGACCAATTTGAAAATAAAGTGGCTCACGCGGGAGCCGAGTTTTGGAAAAGTAGGTGGTTCACGCGGGAACCGGTTTTTGAAGGAAAATGGGTGGTTCACGCGGGAACCGGTTTGTTTGATTGGAAAAAGGAAAGGAGGGCCACGTGGGGCCAATCTAATTGGTGCAAAGGGGTGGTCCACGCGGGGACCGATCTGAAGGTAAGTTGGTTCACGCGGGAACCGAGTTGGAAAAGAAAGGTGGTTCACGCGGGAACCGGTTTTTGAAGGAAAAGAGGTGGTTCACGCGGGAACCGGTGTAAGAGTTGACAAAATGAAAAGAGAGCCACGTGGGGCCAATCTAAATGTGCTGCAAATGGGTGGTCCACGTGGGGACCGATCTGAAAGTAAGTTGGTTCATGCGGGAACCGATTTGGAAAAGAAAGGTGGTTCACGCGGGAACCGGGCTGAAATTAAAGACAAGAAATGAAGTCCACATGGGGGACAATCTTAAAGGAAGAGTAATCAGCAAGTTTTTTAAAGGTAAATTGACATGGAAAAGGGTAAAGGACAAGCCGGTTCACGCGGTAACCAAGTCGGAAAACAACTAGTTGCACGGATCAATCAAGCTAGCACGGTTGAAGACATTGGTGGTCCCACCGTGGTCGCCAAAAAGCTGTCGACTCCAGAAACGGGTTCCGGATCGGCACCTCAAGGTAAGAAGGTGAAAGATGGATGGAATTGGGAAAAAGAGAGTGAATTGTAAGACACTCGGAAAGCGGTAAAAACTCCTCACCTCGGTCCCACACTCACATTGATCCCCGAACTTTCATCTCACGGTGTCGCTCGAGCACCGGAGATGGTTCGGGTCATGTGGGAGGAGAGTGAGGAGGAGATGAAATTAAAGCATGAAAAATGTGGTCGCCAGGAGCCGCGGGCTCCGCTTTATGTAATTAAAATAGAAAGAAGTTGATTTGAATTGACCGTGTACCTTAGCGTGGGAGATCGGGATATGGGTTCAACCTTCTTCTTCTTCGGCCGGCCGATGAAGAAGAGTCTCCCAACCGATGCTAGCTTGATAAACCTGTGCAACTAGAACAATAAACCAAGTGAAATAAAATGATTAGAACTATGGGAAGTGTAGTAACTGTGGAGAGAATATGAGAAAGAAGCAATTGGAATCGAACTCACCGGATTGGGGTGAGTCCTAACCCCTTTTTTTGTATTTTTGATTAGGTAAAAATGATGTAAATAAACTAAAATATGCTTTAAAACAATGAATAAACAGAGTTAATGGAGTTGAGAAGGCTTATAGAATGGATCGGCTTGAGTTGAAGCCGAGTTGGTTGAGAAAAGGCCGGTTCGGGTAGCTTTGCACCCTTCTGGCGCGACTTCGGTGAAGAGGATGCTACGGACGACCCCGATGTCAGAATCGAGTTCCGTTTATTTGAGTAGACGGAGGACTCAAAGGGGAAGAGTTCCTATGTTGATGACTTCTCCGAAATCCTCCTGTATAAGTCAGTAAAAATTATGAAAGTGGGAGGATATCAAAAACAGAACCTGGATGCGCGCCCTCAGTGTAGCAACCGCCACGAACAAACGGCAGGTCGGAATGGAGTGCCGTCAGTTGGGGACGAAAGAGGACGAAGAGAGGGACAATTTGTATGTTGAAGACTTTTGCAGCAGAAGCCTCGGATTTTCTCCAGAAGTCGATGAAGAAGGTTGATGAAGAACACCCGGATCGAGCCTTCTCCTTCACCTCCGGATCGGTTTCTTGACTTCGGATCGCCTTTGGACGTCGGGACGGCTTTGGAGAAGAGCTTGGACGACCTTGGGACGAGCTAGGCACCGGGGGTTCAACCTTGGGTCGTTGAGAATGTCTCTCAATTTATAGGGGAAGGGAGACGGTGCAAAATTTAGAAACTGGATGCACCGCGCCCCCGCGTTTCAAAGGAGACGAGGGCGCGCAGGGCGCGCCCTCAAAACAAGGGCGCTCAGGGCGCGCCCCCAGTGCGGGGGCGCGGTCTGCGCGCCCTCCTGTTTCAAAGGGGGCGGGGGCGCGTTCGGCGTCTCACTGCTAAAAATCGACGGAAACTTCCGGAAATTGCTAAAAATCGACTTGACATACGTAACGCGCCCCCGAACCGGGGGCGCGGTACAAATAAGTGAAAATCCACCCCGGAAACCTTCCACAAAACCCGGTTTAGAAGGTGCTAATCGGGGTAATTTCCGATTTAAAGCAACTGACCGCGCCCCCGCTTTTCAAAGGAACCGGGGGCGCGCAGGGCGCGCCCCCAGTTTGAGGGCGCGCAGGGCGCGCCCTCCCCTTTCAAGCGGAGCGGGGGCGCGGTACACTCTCTCTCCTGCGCGCGTGTTCCGCGAGCCGTATTTTGCAAACCGGATGTCCGATTCGGCTCCCGTTTGTCACGTTGGAAAGAGGACCTTCAACCGCACCTCCTCAAGTTGGTAAACCAGCCGCATGACTCCCGAGATGTTCGTACGGGGCTTTCTACCGGTTTACCCTCTCGCGGGGAGCCGAAACCCGGGTCGAAGATCCGAAAGAGCACGGTTCCGGTCGAGAAATCTCGAGTCAACTCGGGATGACTTGAAATGATGACCGAACAAGTCCGGTACGATCGGACAATCCGAAGTCATCGAAAAATCTGAGATTAACTCGGTAAACGTGAATCGAAAGCCATAAAAGCCGCGAAACCCTAAAATTGACCGAACCGGCCTTGTAGCCCCGGTTGATAAAATATACGGCTAGAATCGACCCGGATGACCTGAAAAGACCCGGTGATGACCGGAAAGGCCTAACATGTGGTCCGGGATAGCCGTGTCAGCACAGATCGAAAAAGCCGTAACGAAAGCCGTCATTGACCGACGCCTACCGAAATGACTTCTCGGAAACCCTGAATGTTACGGAACACATGCGGAACTCCCGAGACCTTCAATTATGGACCATTCAAGGTCGGTCATCGAGCAAGCTTCGTATTTTTATGGTTCACGCGCGGCTCTCGCTTGAAGGTTACGGCATTATTCCGGAAATCTTCGGTCCATTCTCAACTCACAAGGGGCTCCACCAATGTCCTTAGCTTATGTCCACGAGGTAATCCAGATCAGATAACGGTCGGATAAAAGATATCGCCTATGGAATAAGAGTCTAGGGCTCCGAATCTAGCCAATTTGGCGTGTCTACACCCGATGCAAAAGCTAATGCAAAAATGAAAAATGGAGGGTAGAGGGAGAAGAAGCAATCAATATGCAAACATGAATGAAAGCTATTAAATAAATCAAACAAGTGAATGCAAACAAGACATGCAATGATAAAGTAAAACAAATAACTAGCAACTAGCAACTAAAAGGAGGTTCACGCGAGAACTGGCTTGTGATGGAGTGTCCAAGTGGGGACAAATCTGAAGTAAAGGTAAAAGGATGGTCCACGCGGGGACCAATTTGAAAATAAAGTGTCTCACGCAGGAGCCGGGTTTTGGAAAGGTAGGTGGTTCACGCGGGAACCGGTTTTTTTGAAGGAAAAGGGGTGGTTCACGCGGGAACCGGTTTGTTTGATTGGAAAAAGGAAAGGAGGGCCACGTAGGGCCAATCTAATTGGTGCAAAGGGGTGGTCTACATGGGGACCGATCTGAAAGGGAGTTGGTTCACGCGGGAACCGGTTTATAAAAGGGTTTGGTTCACGCGGGAACCAGTTTTAATGAAGAAAGGGGTGGTTCACGCGGGAACCGGTGTAAGAGTTGAAAAAAATAGAAAGAGGGCCACGTGTGGCCAATCTGAAGATGCTGTAAATGGGTGGTCCACGCGGGGACCGATCTGAAAATAAGTTGGTTCACGCGGGAACCGAGTTGGAAAAGAAAGGTGGTTCACGCGGGAACTGGTTTATAAGAAGAAAAGTGGTTCACGCGGGAACCGGGTTGAAATTAAAGACAAGCAAATCAAGTCCACAAGGGGGACAATCTTAAAGGAAGAGTAAATAGAAAGTTTAATGGTTAATGAACATGGAAAAGGTAAAGGACAAGCTGGTTCACGCGGGAATCAAGTCGGAAAACAACTAGTTGCACGGATTGATCAAGCTAGCACGGTTGAAGACATTGGTTGTCCCACCGTGGTCACCAAAAAGCTGTTGACTCCGAAAACGGGTTCCGGATCGGCACCTCAAGAGAAGGTGAAAGATAGATTTGGGAAAAAGGAGAAGTGGATCGGAAAACACTCGGAAAGCGGGAAAGACTCCTCACCTCGATCCCACAATCACATTGATCCCCGAACTTTCATCTCACGGCGTCGCTTGAGCACCGGAGATGGTTCGGGTCATGTGGGAGGAGAGTGAGGAGGAGAATAACTTAGAACATGATAAGAGAAATTGTGGTCGCCAGGAGCCGCGGGCTCCGCTTTATGGGATATAAATTAAGAGATGAGTTGAATTGACCGTGTACCTTAGTGTGGGAGATCGGGATATGGGTTCAACCTTCTTCTTCGGCCGGCCGATGAAGAAGAGTCTCCAACCAATGCTAGCTTTTTCAACCTGTGCAACTAAAACAATAAACCAAGTGAAGAAAATAATTATAACTATGGGAAGTGTAGTAACTGTAGTAAGAATTTAAGAAAGAAGCAATTGGAATTGAACTCACCGGATTGGGGCGAGTCCTAGCCCCTTTTTTGTATTTTTGATTATGTAAAAATGATGTAAAAGAACTAAAAGATGCTTTAAAATGATAAATAAACTGAGTTAAGGCAGTTGAGAAAGCTTATGGAACGGATCGGCCTGAGTTGAAGCCGAGTTGGTTGAAGAAGGTCGGTTCGGGTAGCCTTTGCACCCTTCTGGCGCGACTTTGGTGCAGAGGATGCGACAGACAACCCCAATGTCAGAATCAAGTGAAGTTTGTTGGAGTAGACAGAGGACTCAGATAGGAAGAGTTACTTTGTTGATGATTTCTCCTAAATCCTCCAGTAGAAGTCTGTAAAAGTTCTGAAAGTGGGCGGATAAAGAAAATAGAACCTGGATGCGTGCCCTCAGTACAGAAATTTCTACGAACAAACGGAAAGTCGGAATTGAGTGTCGTCAGTTGGAGATGAAAGAGGACGAAGAGAGGAACAACTTCTATGTTGAAGACTTTTGCAGAAGGAGTCTCGGATTTTCTGAATAAGTTGATGAAGTTGACTGATGCAGAACACCCAGATCGAGCCTTCTCCTTCACCTCGGGATCGATCTCTTGACTTCGGATCTCCTTTGGACGTCGGGACGGCTTTGGAGAAGAGCGTGGACAACCTCTGGACGAGCTAGGCATGGGGGATTCACCTTGGTTCATTGAGAATAGCCCTCAATTTATAGATTAAGGAAGCCGGTGCAAAAAATGGAAACTGGACCGACCGCGCCCCCGCTTTACAAAGGAGATGAGGGCGCGCCCCCACTTCAGAGGCGCGGTCTGCGCGCCCCCCTGTTTCAAAGTTAGCGGGGGCGCGTTACGCATCTCACTGTTAAAAATCGACTTGACATACGTAACGCGCCCCCGAACCGGGGGCGCGGTACAAATAATCAAAAATCAATGCTGGAAACCTTCCAAAAATCAGGTTTAGAAGGTGCTAATCGGGGTAATTTGCGATTTAAAGAAACTGACCACGCCCCCGCTTTTCAAAGGAACCGGGGGCACGCAGGACGTGCCCCCGGTTTGAGGGCGCGCAGGGCGCGCCCTCCTCTTTCAAAGGGAGCAGGGGCGCGGTACACTCTCTCTCCTGCGCTCGTGTTCCGCGAGCCGTATCTTGCAAACGGGATGTCCGATTCGGCTCCCGTTTGTCGCGTTGGAAAGAGGGCTTTCAACCGCACATCCTCAAGTCAGTAAACCAGCCAGCATGACTCCCTATATGTTCACACGGGCTTTCTACCGATTTACCCTCTCGCGGAAAGTCGAAACCCATGGCGAAGATCTGAAAGAGCACGGTTCCAATCGAGAAATCTCGGGTCAACTCGGGATGACTTAAAATGATGACCAAACAAGGTTGGTACAATCAGAAAACCCGAAGTCATCGAAAAATCTGAGATTAACCCGGTAAACGTGGACCGAAATTCGGAAAAGCCACGAAACCCTAAAATTGACCGAACCAGATGTATGGCCATGATTGATGAAAATATTCGGCTAGAATCGACCCGGATGACCCGAAAAGACCCGGTGATGACCGAAAAGGCCTAACGCGTGGTCTGGGATAGACATGTCAGCACAGATCGAAAAAGCCGTAACGAAAGCCGTCATTGACCGACGCCTACCGAAATGACTTTTCGGAAACCCTGAATGTTACGGAACACATGCGGGACTCCCGAGAACTTCAATTATGGACCATTCAAGGTCGGTCATCGAGCAGGCTTCGTGTTTTTACAGTTCACGTGCGGCTCTCGCTTGAACGTTACAGCATCATTCCGGAAATCATTGGTCCATTCTCAACTTTCGAGGGGCTCCACCCATGTCATTATCTCATGTCCACGAGATAATCTGGATCAGATAACGGTCAAATAAAAGATATCGCCTATGGAATAAGAGTCTAGGGCTCCGAATCAAGCCAATTTGGCGTGTCTACAGCGGGCCCGACGATGACAAGAAATGGGCAGATAGGCCCAAAGCTAGTGAAAAGATCTAAGGGGCATGTGGGCCCAAATGGTGGGCACGTGGGCCCAAAGCAAGAAAATAAATCTAAAGGGCACGTGGGCTCGATTGGTGGGCACGCGGGCCCAATGTTGTTGGATTGAAATGGGCATAGAAGCCCAGTGGAGTAAGAAGATTTGAATGGGCTCTCAGGCCCAATGATCAGTTCGGGTGGCCATTTCAGCCCAGAGGTGGGGATCGGGCTAGAAAGCCCATCAAGTGAATGTAAGAGAGAGAGAGAGAGGATTTTGAAATACGTGACCGTAGGATACGGCTCACGAGGAATTTTGATTGGAGGTGGGTTTGAGTGGACAAGTTGTTTAGAGATAGACTTGCCCTCGACCGGTTCTTCCTCCTCTATGAACAACCGAGCCAAAGATGAACTCAGGTTGTCCACTTCCTCCTCTTGCTCTGTTGCCTTCTTCCTCGTGACTGGTTCTTCTTCTTCGTCTCCATCATCATGGTCTCCTCTTTGATGAAGAATTTTTGGAGTCCCATGGCATTTTTTGGCCGGTAGACCATCCTCGGAGTAAAATTGGGCTCGTAGCCCAGCCCGTGCTTCTTTGGTCTTTGTATGACTTTAATGGGGTGTACAACCCCCTACAGCTCCTTTCCCAACCCATTTCCTGGTTGATAGCCCATCCCTTTCATTATCCGCCATGCAACTGTATCTAGAGGCGCCGTTATCATCATGACCTCAGGCAGCTCTATAGTTGAAACCAACAGCTGGACAAATTCTTATATTGGCAGTGCAGAAGAGGGGTCATCCACGTCATTTAGAATGGGGATGTTGGTTACTTTAATTACCTGACCCTTGTATGGGAACTTCAGACATTGAAGATTAGTAGAGGCAACAGCTCCTATTGCCTCAAGATATGGGCATCCCAAGATGGCTTTAAATGTATGGTCCAGTTCTAGAGCATGAAACTCGGCGGTGACAACACACGGCCCGAGCGCTACTTCCAATGTAACCACCCCTCGTGCCAGCTTTCGGGAGTTGTCATATGCTGTCACCGTGACGGTAGAAGGCTCGATTTCTTCATCGGAGATGCCGTAAAGTTGCAATGTTTCTAGGAGCATGACATTTATAGATGCTCCGGTGTCAATCAAGCAAGACTTGTTCTCCACGCCTCAGATGACTACTGCAATGCGCAAAGCATATTTTATGATTTCTGGCCGTGCCAACTCCTCCTGTGTAAATGTAAGTGCCGAATGTTCACTCCTCAGGGTCAAGACAATATTGATCTTTTTGGGTGGGAGGTCCTCATTGACCATGACCCGGTGCAGGTATTGTTGTAGAATGTCTTGATGATTCTTCAACCTCTTGATCAGCTCTAGGATTGAAATCCGTGCTGGTATTTTGTCCAGATGCTTCAATAGGTCATATGCCATGCCGGGCAACAGTTCTTCCATTACCTCTTCTTCTGCTGGCTCCTGTGGTTGCATCCCGGCCTGGGGGAAGACTCTTTGGAACATCCTCCCACTACAAAGTACCAGCGCCAATGTGGTAGCGGGGAGTGGTGATGATGGTGATGGTAGGATTGGTTAGTATGTTGAGGGGCCCGTGGTAGGTAAGGGCGGTGAGGATTGGATGATGAGGGGTCGTGGATTGGTGGAGGCCGGTATGTTGGGTGATGGTTGGGGTGTTGGTGGTGATGGTCTAATGATGAGGGGTCATGGGGTGGCAGTGGCTGGCAAGTTGGATGATAGTTGGGGCGTTGATGGTGATGGTCGGATGATTAAGGGTTGAGGAGTGGTGGCGACTAGTAGGTTAGGTGACGGTCGGATAATGAAAGGCCGAGGGGTGGGGGAGGCTGGTAGGTTAAGTGATGTTTGGGGTGTGGGTGGCGGTCTAATGATTAGACGCCAAGGAGGATTAATGGTGGTTGGTAGGTTAGGTGATGGTTGGGGTGCTGGTTGGGATGCTGGTGGCGGTCTAATGATTAGGCACCGTGCAGGTTAATGGTTGGTGAGGGTAGTGGTGTTTGGGTAGTTTGTGGGTTGGAGGCAGCTCTTGGTATGAAGAGTATGATGCAGTTTGTAGGTGGGGTTGGTCTGGCGAGCATGGAGGCGATTTGATCCTCGACCTGCCAACCCTGGGAATGGTGGGTTGACTCCTCGATGGCAGAGTGGACGAGGCCGAGTCGTTGGTTTGGTGGTGCTGGTGCCAGTGCTTGAACGGGTGCATGTACTGGTAGCGGATCTTGGACTATGCACAGGTTGGGCTGCTGTTGTGCTTGCTGTAGCCATGGTTGATTCTGATGTGCCTTCATTGCTTGAATGGATTCTCCCATCTGTACCCAATCAGTGTTCCCCTGATCGTTGAGGTAATAAATGTAGTCTTTAAATTGGAAGCAGACATCCACCGTGTGCCCAGGATACCGATGGTAAGCGCAGTACTTTGTCATTGTGGGAACCTCGGGAATCGTTTTCGATTCTTGAAATGTGTTTAAAAGATTTGTTTTTGAATGTTGAAATATCGTACCTGAATTTTCTAGTAAAATAGGTGATAGACCATAAAAACTACTAGATAGTCCATGTGATATTAGAAGAGTATAGAACCGAGATTCGGGTTCTGTGAAAATATTTTTTGACCTCTCTTCATCGGATGGTGCGAATATCCGATGTTCATTTACATCGAGCAAACACTCGAACACCCTTGATTAACTGCCATAGCGATCTTGTTTGACGAGAGCATGCACATCCACAACATATAAAGAACACAAAGGGCCCCGGCCTTTCAGGCCCGATGAGATGCAAACAAGTTTGATTAGATTTTGTTTGAAGTTGTTTTATGTTTGATTTATGAATTGATTTGGATGTGGTTTGAAATGATGATTTCATATTTCCATTTAACTTGGATTTAAATGTTATTTGTTTTGAACTTGTTTGAATTGTTTGGTTTGTTTTACTTCAATTGGTTGAAGTTTATTTTATTTTTGTTTGAACTTGATATTTTAGATGTGTTTATCAATTTTGACTTGTTTAAGTTTAATTGACAATGTGTTGAGTCATTTTCATGTGATTTTCTCATGTTGGTTGGTGTTTTCATACCAATTCGGGTGTGTTCGGTATGTTTTAAATGTTTTGAAGTTTGGTTTAAAGTGATTAAACTTGAACTTAAAATTTTTAATGATCTAAATTTGACATGTTTTAAGATGAATTTCATATACCTTAATGTTTTCTTTATGTGTTCTTTTCAATTGGTTTGACTTGCACTTGTTTAAGCATTTAAATTCAAATAGATTAAATGTATTGAATCAATTTTTCCAGATTGTATTAAATCTGATTTTTGTTGAATGTTAAAGTTGTAATGATCTATTTTAAACATGTTTTAAGATTAATTTGAATGTATTTTCAGATTTAATTAAGTTAACTTCAGATTTGGTTAACTCTTGTTCGGGTTGAATCCCATCTGGTCTGTCGGGCTAGTGTCGATGCCCAGTCACATGCAATCAACTCGGCACTTGAAATGTTCATTGAATATTCATGTTCATGCTGGTGTACATCATATGTGGTAGTTCATATGCCATGTTCAATGCTGGTCGAAGTGCAAATATGTGAATGTCCTTCCCTTGGTGTAAAATACCACTTGATTGGGAAAATTTTGGCAGCATGCCGCCTTATTTTCCAATCGGTGTGGAATTTTACCCGTCCTACAAGGCATAGTCATTTGACTTTCCAAGTAGTGGGAAGGGTCCATTTGCAGTGGGAAGCGTGTCCCATGCCTACGCCCGGGTCAACGTTCCGGTGCATGCCGGATGAGCCGCCCAATGAAGCGTCCAGTTGTGGACTAACTCCATATTTAATTTTTGCATTTCGCCTACACATTTAATTAAGGTTTATTTTAAGTGTCCAAGGCCCAATGGACAACTTCATGTCAACGGCTCAATGGGCCGGTCTTCATGCTATGTCGGCCCGGTTGGCCTATCTTGAGCCTCATGGGCCCTGGCGGCCTATTTTGAGCTTCATGACCCAATGGGCCAGATTTGCACCCCCATGGCCTGATTGGCCTGATTTGCACTCCATTTTTGCACCTTGACATCTTGCTGTAGCAGCGGAGTAGGTGAGCCTCAGAGGGGCTGGAATGGGTTGGCTAAGGTGTTGTTTAGGTGGGCTTTTGGTAGGACTACACAAGGGGCAGGTTTAGGTGTGAACTAGGACTGGTTTAGGAATGCACAAAGGGCATTTTGACATGTAGAAATCAGGGCCACCCAGCTTAACTCTTGGCCCGTCCGGCGGATTCCAAGAGGCCCGGGCTGTCACCCCTCCTTCCACACATCAAAGAAGATGTTTGGTTTGTTTGGGGGTGCTGTAGGAGCTGTATTGGGTGTGTTTCACATAGGGCAAACTAGGTGACCATCAAAGGGGCCTGACATGAGTGCTCACAACGGGGGCAGAACTTGGGCCAGCAAGGGGGCCTGGTTTGCATGCCATTCGGGGCCTGATTGGGGGGAGGCATGAGGTGCATGTCCAAGTGACCTTCAGTGGGGTCAAACCAAGCATGATAGTAGAAGGTTTAGAGGCCAACATGGAGAGCCAAAAGGGTGCACAAAGGGGCTGGTTCAGAGGCCTGTTTTAAGGGGCAGCAAGGGGCTGTTTTTTGTGATGGCCAAATAGAGGGTACACTTGGGGCTTTCTGTAGACAAATGTGAAGGGCACTCAAAGGAGATGAATGGTAATTACTCAGAGGGTATGACACCAAGGAGAGGGGTAGAGAAGATAATGGGAAGAGTTGAATTAAAAGGCTACATTGGAACACACTTTTTCAACTCACCGGTTTTTTCTTCTCTCTTGAACTGCAGGTGGTATTGAAGATGATGGGCTGAAGGTGCCACCAAACCCTTATTATCTTGATGTTGGATGAGAAAAGGGGGTCTTCTCCTTTCTGATGTTGATGGATGGAGCAAAGGAATGAAGAGAGCATGCTGCACTTGCTGAAGTTGGCACACCAATCAGGTGGGTTGGTTGCACCTGCTGCTGGCGTGCCTGCTGGAGGGAGGCCTTTTCTTTTTCTTCTTCTTCACTTGGAACACCACAAGGGGGCTGGAGAGGTTGCTGAATTGCTTATGAAGACGTCCAAGCAAGGAGAAGTTATCTTGGTGCAGGGTAGAGGGAGGAGAGGCAGGGCTTCCGCAGGGTGATCAGCTTGTCCTCCACATGGCCTGCTGAGGGGGGCTTTTATAGGGGCTGAGGGGCGCCATCTCCAGGAGGAGATAAGGCTGGAGGTTGTTGAGAGGAGATAAGTATAACTCAAGGGATGTTGGGGATGATAAGGATAACCCATAGTTGGTTGTTGAGGATGATTATGTGCCAACTAGAAAGAGAGGGGGAGAAGGGTGCGCACCATCTCCTCCTTTCAAGGAGGTGTGCGCACATGACTTGTGGTAGGATGGGTGGTTCGGCCAGGGCTTGGATGAGGATAGGCTTGGTTAGTTGTAGGATTAGTTAGGATGAAGATAAACCAAGGGAGTGGTTGAGGGTGATAAGGATAAGCCATGGGAAGTTGAGGTGGTTGAGGATGAGATAAAGATAAACCAAAGAGAGATGGAGAGAGTTGGGAAGCCTTGCACACCCTCCCCTACTTTCTAGGGCTGTTTGCGCACACATCAGATGAGGGAGGATGGGGTTCGGCCATGACAGGTTGGGTTAGCCCATCTTGGGTTAGGTTTAACCCTGGTTTAATCAAAGTGCTCCCGATCCAACGGCTAGCATTAACTCCGACCAAAACCAATTAAATAAATCTCAAATTAACTTTAAAAAATTCCAGATCATGCCCTGATGGCCATTGATCTTATTCTCCATCCTGATGTGTGGTTGAGATCACTTGAATTGCAACGGATCTCCTGATTTAGCTAGTTTCTCCGATCGGTGCGATCTCGGCCGTCGATAATGTCGAAAACTGTATCTGAGTGCAATTACCTTCTCCCATTGGCCAAATTTATTTTTCATGCATCAATATTCATGAGATCAAAGTTTTGGGTCATGAAAATTGAAATTTTCAGCCCATGGGTCGATCCAAAGCTAATCGGACCATTATGCCCCTGGTGCGAGAACATACGGCTTTCCGTCCGGATTTGCTCTTTCTTGCATATCTCTTCATCCGGGGGTCGTATTTTCGATCTGTTTCGAGCGTTGCCTAGCTCTATCCAATATTGACAATGTGGTAAAGTTTTAATTCCATGTTAGAGTCCCAATTTGTCCCAAAGTGTCAGGGGCAAAATGGTCATTTCGGCCTTCCGGTGTCCGTTTTTCATGTTTTGGGCACCGTTGCGAAGCTCTTGACCGGGGCTATGCAATGAGTACATTATCTTGGCCATTTGTAGCATGTAAGACCATGCCAAGGCATTTACAAAGCCTATTTACATCATCTATTCACGAATTTTTCGAATCTGGGTCAGATTTTCTGCACCGGCTTCGGCATTGCTGAAACTTGTATCAAGCAAGCTAAGCGGAAAAATTTGATGCCAACAGTCATGTCAACATTCACCAGCCATCCTTCTCTCTCCTTTGGAAGCTCTAGCTGATGTTCAGCTATCAATGCATTAAAAATATCAGTGAGGGGGAATGGCAGTTGAGGATAGTATTCTCTCTTGGGTCCCCCCTCCTAGGTCGGTTGGATGGTGGTGGCACTTGGTTGTAAGCTTGTTGTTGTTGCGGTGGTTGTCAGTTGTAGATGGGTTGTTGTTGAGGCACTCGGTTGTAGGCATTTTGTTGCTGGGGCGCTCGGTTGTAGGTGGGTTGCTGTGGTGGTGCTCGGTTGTATGCAAGTTGCTGCTGGGGCTGAGGAGCTGGTTGAGGTGCTGACCGGTATTGTTGGTTGGGTGGTGGGTTACGATATTGGCTTTGGCGATACCCACCCTGATTACCCATGGCATTGACACTCTCGTTATTGACTACCCCTTCGGTGGTGGGTCCTACAGGTGTAGGCTTTCTAGTATTACGGGGTTTAGGGTCGAATGGGTTGATCATGGATGCGTCCTTAAAATGGGCTTGGAAGTAGAGGGCGCTATCACACAGCTCACTCATGGTTGTTGGGCGGTGCATGATCAGGAGGTTGCGAAGGTTAGGCGTGGTGTTCCCGATGAGCATCCTCACTAGCTCCCCCTCTGAGATGGTGTCCACTAGCCTCTCAGCCATTCCCCTCCACCGATCAGCAAACTTGGCAAAGTCTTCATCCGGCTTCATCTTCTCGGCAATTAAATCAGTTATCGAGTAGGCTGGCCCCACCCGATCCTTATACCTCTATAGAAACTTCGCATTGACAATATCAAAATCTACCGCCTCAATAGAATCAAGAGAATAGAACCAATCAAGGGTGGATCCTTCCAATGACCAACGGAATAGGAATACAAGTGCTTTGTGGTCATTCTTCTAGAACGCGGAGTCGTATAAGAAATCCTTCAAATGGTTGAAAGGATTACCAGTCCCATTGTAACGTTGAAAAACTGGTATCTCTGAAGGAGGAAGGTGTAGAACTGGGAAGGATGGGATTGAGATTTCGGGAGAAGTTTTGGAGTCCAAACAGTGCTTTAATTCTTCAAAGCGCTCATCCATTCGGTTGAGCTTATCAATGAAGGCTTGGGTGAGACTAGATTCCTGAGCCACCGGAGCAAAGTGTTTTGGTGAATGGGTTGGAAGAGGTGGGTTGGAAATAGGAGCTGGAATAGCATTATGTGAATGCCCCACAACGGGGTGAGTGGAGACACGGCAAGGTTGCCCAGGAGAAGAAATGATTAGGGGCCTGACTGCCGATTGGGGTGGTGAGGGGGCTTGATCGCCGTCAATCTGTTTGACGGGCATCTTGCCCTTAGTGGCAGATTGAATAATTACAAATGTCTTGGGATCAAGGTGAAGAGATAGATCCTTGAGAGTTTGTTCTATACTATGTGAGGCAGATCGGTGAGCGGGATCTTGGACCTCAGGTTCCATCATGGCATTAACATGGCCATCTGGTTGGACCATGGGTTGCTGAAGCTCGTAGTGACCCATCTCGTACTCTTATTCTTGCCCATAGTAGTCCGACATCCCGACGTGTCTTCCGGACTTTAGCATCATGGGCATCTTGTCGATCTTTCTACAAGGATGGTTAAAAAAAAGAGCAAGCAAAGCACACAATTGAAGATTTTTTTTATGTTTTGTTTTTTTTTTTTGAATTTTTTGTTTCAATTTGGTTGTTTGAAAAACAAGTTGAACACAAAATTAAAGAGGTTTTTTTTTATGTTTTTTTAGGTGTTTTGCAAGTAGAAATTTTTGGTTGTTTTCAATTTTTGGTGAGCAAGCAAGTTATGCAAACAAGGTTTTGAAATGACTACTTGACAATATTTGGGTTGAAACCTTAGATTAGATAGATTGTTAGAAATTGTTCACTCAAATGGGTATGGTTCCTGTTGCTTCAATCTTCAAGACCTAAGGTTGTCACTCAATCACCACGAGTAGGTACTTGGGTTCTTCGGGTTTTGGGAAAGTGGTACAACCGGCCCAATCGTGCGGAGAGGAATACTCCACGGATGGGGACTTATGGAGGCCTTGATGGAAACCACAAAATCAACTAGGAAGGAATATCCTAGAAGAGAGGTTAGAATCCACCAAGAAGGTGTTTGAAGGGCGAGGGTGTGTTGGGAGAGAGAGCCCCCGTCTCGAATGCCCTACAGATCGAAGCAAGTCTGGTACCCAATGCAAAAGCTAATGCAAAAATGAAAAATGGAGGGTAGGAGGAGAAGACGCAATCAATATGTAAATATGAATGAAAGCTATTAAATAAATCAAACAAGTGAATGCAAGCAAGACAAGCAATGATAAAGTAAAATAAATAAATAGCAACTAGCAACTAAAGATGGTTCGCGCGGGAACCTGCTTGTGATGGAGTGTCCAAGTGGGAACAAATATGAAGTGAAGGTAAAAGGATGGTCCACACGGGGACCTATTTGAAAATAAAGTGGCTCACATGGGAGCCGAGTTTTGGAAAGGTAGGTGGTTCATGTGGGAACCGATTTCTGAAGGAAAATGGGTGGTTCATGCGGGAACCGGTTTGTTTGATTGGAAAATTGAAGAAGGGCCACTTGGGGCCAATTTAAAGTGGTGCAAAAGGGTGGTCCACGCGGGGACCTATCTGAAAGTGGGTTCGTTCACACGGCAACCGGTTTAGAAAAAGGAGTTGGTTCACGCGGGAACTGGTTTTAATGAAGAAAGGGGTGGTTCACGCGGGAACCGGTGTAAAGGATGACAAAATAAAAAGAGGACCAAATGGGGCCAATCTGAAGGTTCTGTAAAGAGGTGGTCCACGCGGGGAACGATCTAAAAATAAGTTGGTTCACGCGGGAACCGAGTTGGAAAAGAAAGGTGGTTCATGCGGGAACCGGTTTATAAGAAGAAAAGTGGTTCACATGAGAATCGGGTTGAAATTAAAAATAAGCACGTCAAGTCCACATGGGGAAAAATATTAAAGAAAGAGTAAACAGCAAGTTTAAAGGTAAATTGACATGGAAGAGGTAAAGGACAAGCCGGTTCGTGCGGGAACCAAATCGGAAAACAACTAGTTGCACGAATCAATCAAGCTAGCACGGTTGAAGACATTGGTTGTCCCACCGTGGTCGCCAAAAAGTTGTCGACTCCAGAAACGGGTTCCGGATCAGCACCTCAAGAGAAAGGGTAAAAGATAGAATAGGATAAAAAGGGGGAATGAATCAGAAAACACTCGGAAAGTGGTAAAAAGTCCTCGCCTCAACCCCACACTCACATTGATCCCCGAACTTTCATCTCACGGCGTCGCTCGAGCACCGGAGACGGTTCGGGTCATGTGGGACGCGAGTGAGGAATAGAATAACTTAGAACATAATAAGATAAATTGTGGTCGCCAGGAGCCGCGGGCTCCGCTTTATGGAATAAAAACAAAATTGAGTTGATTTGACCGTGTACCTTAGTACGGGAGATGATATGTGGGTTAAACCTTCTTCCTCGTCGGCCGGCCGATGAGGGAGAGTCTAACCGATGCTAGCTTGATCAACATGTGCAACTTAAAGACAATGGAAACAAGTGAAAGAATGAATTAGACTTGAGTGAACTATAGTAACTTGTAAAAACAATAACATAAAATGGCAATTGGAAACAAACTCACCAGATTCGGAGTTAGCCGTAACCCCTTTTTTTTGGTTTTTTGTGATATATGAAATGATGAAAAATAGAATAAAATTATGCTTAAATATAAAATAAATTATTTGAATGAAGAGTTAGCAAAGAGAATATGAATGGTTAAAGACAACATAACCCAGGTAAAGTGGCAACCGGGTTGGATAGATTCAATGTAAACTGCGCGGCTGTGATGCAGAGACCGTAACGAACAGCACCAATGTCAGAATAAAGTGATGTTTGTTTCAAAATAAAGAGGACTCACCGAGGGTGGTTTAATATGAAGACAAGTTTGCTTGAATTTTATGTTAAATAATCTAACTTTACCTGATAAGCCAGATCTTGGACAGTGAAGTTCTGGAAACTCCCAACACAATGTCGATGTAGGATGTTCTATGGGCACCAAAGATATCTAAATTGAATGATTCTTGTTTTAAATAAAAGATAACTCACCGGGGAACAATTTCTATGAAGGATGTATAGGCTGAATCCACCATTAAATGTACTAAAATTGACTGAGAAGATGATGACTTAGAAGAGAAGACTTCGGATCTGTCTGTGCAGCACCGGTGTTGAGGCCGTAACAAGCCGAGGGAATGTCAGAATTGATATATGTTTGTTGGAGATGAAATATATCTTGATGAAGAACACTTCTTCTGAAGGAAGTCAGGCTATAAAATGACTATAAAGATCTGTAGAAGCCAATGATCAGCAGTGCAGCACGTCAGAGCATAGACCAACTTCTTCTTCACTTTGGGATGATCTCCGGGCACCAGGACGAAGAGAGAATGATTTGGGAAGGTTGGGATGAGCCAAGGGTGGCTGGAGGATGAGGATAAGATTGCTGGAGGATGGGGATTAACCTTGGGTCATTGAGAATGGCCCTCAATTTATAGAGAAGAGAAACCGGTGCAAAAAATGAAAACTAGACCGACCGCGCCCTCGCTTTTCAAAGGAAACGAGGGTACGCAGGGCGCGCCCTCACCTTGGGGGTGTGTTACGTGTCTCACTACTAAAAATCGACAGAATCTTCTGGAAATTGCTAAAAATTGACTTGACAAATGTAACGCGCCCCCGAACCGGGGACGCGGTACAAATAATCGAAAATCATCAATGGTAAGCTTCCAAAAATCAGGTTTAGAAGGTGTAAAGCGGGGCAATTTCCGATTTTAAAAAACTGACCACGCCCCCGCGTTTCAAAGGAAGTGGGGGCGCGCAGAGCGCGCCCCCAGGTTGAGGGCGCGCCCTCCCCTTTCAAAGGGAGCGGGGGCGCGGTACACTCTCTCTCCTGCACGCGTGTTCCACGAGCCGTAACTTGCAAACGGGATGTCCAATTCGGCTCCCGTTTGTTGCGTTGGAAAGAGGTCCTTCAACCGCACCTCCTAAAATAGGTAAACCAGCCAGCATGACTCCCGAGACATTCACACGGGGCTTTCTACCGGTTTACCCTTTCACGAAAAGCCGAAAATCGCGGCGGAGATCCGGAAGGGCACGGTTCCAGTCAAGGAATCTCGGGTCAACTCGGGATGACCTAAAATGATGACCGAACAAGTCCGGCATGGTCGAAAAACCCAAAATCATCGAAAAATTTGAGATTAACCCGGTAAACGTGAACCGAAACTCGGAAAAGCCGTAAAACCCTAAAGTCGACCGAAATGGCCGTATGGCCCTGGTTGATGGAATATGAGGCTAGGATCGACCCGGATGACACGAAAAGACCCGGTGATGGCTGAAAAGGTCAAATGCGTTGTCCAAGATAGCTGTGTCAGTACAGATCGAAAAAGCCGTAACGAAAGCCGTCATTGACCGACAACTACCAAAATGACTTCTCGGACACCCTGAATGCTACGAAACACATGCGGGACTGCCGAGACCTTCAATTAAGAACCATTCAAGGTCGATCATTGAGCAGACTTCGTGATTTCACGGTTCACGCGTGACTCTCACCTGAAGGTTACGGCATTGTTCCGGAAATCATCGGTCCATTCTCAACTAACAAGGGGATCCACCAGCGTCCTTAGCTCATGTCCATGAGGTAATCCGGATCAAATAACGGTTAAATAATAGATATTGCCAATGTAATAAGAGTTTGGGGCTCCGAATCAGGACAATTTCGTGTGTCTACAATTCTATAGGTGTATCTATTACTTCTCGGAATGTTGGTTTTATCATAATTTGTTTAGTTCATATATGTATCAATTCTATTTTTTCTCTTTCTTTTATTTCTCTTATATTTTGTTGTATATCTTGCTTAGTAATTAATAGAATATTAATTCTATTATTAACATATTTCACATCCATAGGTAATTCTAACTAAGATTACTATTAGATGATGTCTACATATAAGTAAAGAATGGACACTCTAGATGCTAGAATAGCATTTACAAGAAAAAAGGTATCTGATTATTGTTATGAAGTAAGATTAATGAGATAATCTAAGAGATTAAAATATTTTAAAATATAACAAAAATAATGTTTCAATTTTTAATTTTACCTTACCATCACCACGCTGGCTGCGCATCCATTGTATAGGTAATTTTCTTTGATATGCTTTTGTACTTCTGAATATAATTATTTATTAAAATGGATATGTAATCATTGGATAACCCTTAATTAATGGTACACGTTATCAATCTTAATTATATAATTTTAATATTTGTAGTTTACCTAAATATAAATAAAACAAACTTAAAATAATATAATGTAATATTTTACTTTAAAATATTATATTATAACAATTAATAAATATATAAATAAAATTAGTTATTTTTATTTTAATTTACTAGGTATTATATATTATATATTATTATATGTTATTAATATTAAGTATATATTAACATATGATAATTAATTTGAAAATAATTATATATATTAATTTTATAATATATCTTTATATGTATTAATATATTAATATAATAATATAAGAGTGAAAGTTTCTTTCACTCTAAGTATTTTAAAAAGAACGTGAAAGTCGCTGGATAAACTAGTGACTTTATTCTTGATTGTTAAAGTTGTTAACGGATCAAACGATTTTGGTGAAATAATATTAAATTCGAAAATAAAAGTTTTAACGTGTTAGTTTCGAAAATATAACTTTAAATCATGTTAGTTTAAAAAATTTCTCCCTGGTTGCACCAAAGAGGGAGCGCCGATATGCAGCATCCAGAAAGTCGATACCCTTTACCCCTCCCCCCCGGAATATCCAGGGTCCGAGAGCGCCGAGGAAGTTCGAGACCCGATTTATTTTTAACACATTTTTCTTAATTGGACATTTATGAGATGTGCTCCTCTGTTGATGACAAATAAACAGGTGAAACAATTAATTGCCGATTCTACTGAGTTGGTGTTAAATTCTTCTAAATCAAAAATAATTAAAGGCCTCTCTCGGCATTGGATCATCAGTTCTATTCACAATTATATATTTTTTATTCTTTTAATTTATTATATATTTATTTACTCAATTAATTTTACTTAATGTTTAGACAAAACGTAATGTTATAGTTTTGGAGGGTGTGATGGCTGATCCGATGCTATAGAAAGCTTCTTCGGCCTGTTATCTTTCCAACGCAACAAACGGCGTCGAATTCCGAGTTCGGGAGTGTTCGTAATGGCTTCCGGAAGAAGGACGCGCAAAAAATAGTCCAATGCACTCGGGTTCCTGGTCACATGCACCCGGGACCGATGGCACATGCCCATGCGCCCTACCAGTGAGGCACGTGACCTCGTGCCCTCACTTGAGGGCACATGCGCCCTACCCTTGAGGCATGAGGGAACCAGTTTTTCACCGGGACTCTACCACTGAACCGATCGACCGGATAAGGTCAAATTTTTTGGGAATAGTGCCATGCGCCCTCACTGGGGGGGACATGCACCCCTCAGTGGGGTACATGCGCCCTGCACCAGGGCGCATGCGCCCAGGGGTAGGGCGCAAGGCACCCTGTTTTTTAGTCTTGATGAGACCGTCTGTTCTCCTATAAATAAACTCTGATTCCGGTCGTTCCAAAGGCATGAGAACGACCCCCCTGGCATCTCAAGATGTCCAACCACCCTCCTGAATTTATTTTGTGATTTTTAGAGAGATAATTTCGACTTTTTAGAGAGAGAAAAGTCGGTTCAAGAGAGAGGAAGGCTGTTCTTCAGGTGATCAGCTAGGTCTCTCTTCTTCGGCCTCTACAGCAGTTTTTGGACGTCTACTGCCAGAGCTCTTTTCATCAAAGTTCTTCATCTCCAAGTCTTGTTGAGTTTACAATCAACGGCACTTTATTCCGTGGTCGGGGCTGGTCGTGACCAGCGCAGAAGCAAAGTCGCGCCTGGCAGATCCTGGACTGCTGCTCGGCTCTTTCGACAACCCAGATTTGGCTATATCTTTCTCTATTCAACTCAGAATCTTTCTGTTCTTTTTCCTATCTCTTTTTTTAGTTATTCTCCATACTCCTATCATTTTTTTACATTTTTTTTCATTACTTTTAGTCTGTTTATCTGAAAGGGATGAAAGTCTCTTTGGTGATCGAGTGAGTGTGGGACAGAGGTGAGAGTTGCTTTCCGAGTTTTATTCCTTTCTTTTCTCATCCCCTCTTGAGGTGACGATCTGGGTTCATGGACTTCTCTGAAAAGGAGATGACCCCATCGAATTTTTAGAGTCGACAGTTGGATGTAGGTGATGTCGAATTGAGAGAGGAAGAAACATCCAAAGTTTGATCAATGTTATCCTTCTCCTCCTATCAGATTTCATCCAGCTGAATCGCATTTTCTAGATACTCCGGTAGCTTGGCACATTCTAAGCTTTTCTGAGCTAACTGATGCAGGTATCTTTCTGGAACTCTCCTACCTCTGATTTTCGTCCAATTTTTATTAGAAACTAAACCTAAAGAAGAAGAAGGTAAATAAGAAGAGGAAGATGAGGTGGATGGAGTGTAATTTATTAGAGAGAATGGAGGGCAAAGGAGGTCAATCAAGGATCTGGTGGCTCCTTGGGTTGAATGCCCTTCCAAGGCAAGTTGAGATATTTCCTCGATCGAAATTTGAGTTTCGAGGAGGACGTTGTTTTTTGGGGAGTGCTAAACATAAAGACAGAATGGGCTTCAGGTGCCCGATTTGGGTTGAGATCAACTACGGGAGCCAGAGTAGGTGAAGATATTGATAAAGAGGGGAAGACTTCGAGCAATGTTTGATAGAGGGGGCTTTCGGGCCCAATGTTGACAGAAAGAGGTGATGGGCCAGTAGGCCGGATGATCATAGAGGAAGGTGGGTTCATGGACCCAATAAGAGGAGGATGTGGGCTCAAGGGCCTGGGTTTAGGAGATGGGCTTGAGGGCCCGAGAATGTGAGAAAATGGGCGTAGAGGCCCGGATTCAGTACAGGGGCTCGATGGCCCAAGAGCAATAAGTGGGTACGCGGACCCATAAGTTGGGCCTGAGGGCTTAGAAATAGGGATCGGGCCAAGAAGCCCGGGGAGAGCATCACAGTGCATTGGGGCGTCGGCCCCAAAAGATGACACAATGAGGGAAGGCCCTCGTGGAGTTGGTTGGACTTTTTCGCGAGTCGGTTTGGCAATATGACCCTCGGGTGTGTCAACAGGTGGTTCAGCCTGGAGTGGTTCATTGCTTAACCCTTCTTCATCGGTGGAAAACAAAAGAGATATTTCTGGATACAAGTCATCTTCAGGGTCGTTGGTTCTTCTTCTCTTCTCTTGCTCCATCTTTTGTTCTTCCTTGTTCTCAGCCAGTTGAATGGCTTCTTTCTTGATGAAAAACTTTTGTAAGCATCCAGAAAAGTATCTGCTTCTGAGATTCTGACCATTCGCTGTCGTTCCATCATACCCAATCCCGCTTTTTGGTAGTAACTTCATTAGATTGATTAGCTCAGCTATGTCTTGCAGTTCTTTACCTAGTCCTCGGCCTTCTTGGTATCCCAAACTCTTCATTATATGCCACCCAATAGTTTCATTTTTCTCTCTTTTCCTTCTCCACACTTGCCTTGGCTGCCTATTTATTTCTGGAAGATCCAAGATTGTCAAAATTGGTTCATTTGGCAACCCGAGGGGTGGTGATGGAGAAAATAGATGATCTAGGGGCATGCTAGTCACCTTAATCACTTGTCCCTTGTAAGATAATTTAAGACACTGGTGATTGGTGGAGGTGACTGCCTCTAGTGCTTCCAAATAGGGACGTCCCAGAATAGCTTTGTATGTCGGATCCATCTCAAGTATGTGGAAGTCAACAGTGACTGTTCGGGGTCCAAGCTTTACATTTAAGGTAATCATGCCATCGGCAGACTTTTTCGAATTGTCATATGCGGTCACTATCATTTGAGATGGTCGGACGTCCTCCTCGGAGATTCCACAAAGATGTAATGTTTCTGGTGGAAGAACATTAATGGATGATCCGGTATCGACCAAACATGACCTAATGCCTACTCCATTGATGTGGACTATGATGCATAAGGCACATTTCCTTATTTCCGAGTTGGCCAACTCTTCCTTTGTGAATGTAAGGGCCGGGTACTCACTTCTCGGGACTAGAACTGATGAGATCTTTTCTGGGGGGAGGCTCTCGTTCACCATCACCCATTGTAAGTATTGTTGGAGAACCTCTTGATGGACTCTGGATCTTTTGATCAACTCTAAGATAGAAATCCGTGCCAGGGTTTTATCAATATGTTTCAACAAGTCATATGATGTCCCAGGCAATGGCTCTTCAATGTGTTCTTCGTCTGCTTCTGGTGCCAACCCTGATTGGCTGACCTGGGGAAAGACCCTTTGGAACATGCACCCACTCCTAAGTACTGTGGCAAGTTGAGGAGCTCTAGTTGGGGTGGTAGTGGTGGGTGGCGGGTTAGGACGAATGATGGGAGCTCTTGGGACGTGCGTAATGATGGTGGTTTGAGGCACGGTAGAGTAGGTAGGTATGTTTGCAAGGGGCGAGATAATGATAGGTCCTAGTGGTGATGATGTTTGCGGTGGGTTAGACGGGCAGAATAGGGTTTGTCCCGATTGGAGTTGAATGGCTGGTGGTGTGATGATGGGTTGTGATGGTGCATGGATGATGGGTGGTTTGTTTAATATGATGGGATTAGGTGACATAGTTGTTCGGGGTATTGAGTGGACGGTTCGGTGAGGTAAGTTGATGTGCATGGCAGAGGTGGCTCCCTCGACTTGCCAGTTCTGGCCTCGATCATGATACTCCTCGAAAGAGATCAAGATGGGATTAACATGTTGATTCCCACGTGCGGGTGCATGTGGAGGTAAAGGCTTTTGGATAATCCCCAGGCCGGGGCTCTGTTATTGTTACTGCTGAACTGGTGCGTGCTGCCGTTGAGGTTGATTTTTCACTGTTCTGATGTATTCCCCCATCTGGTCCCAGTCAATACTGCCTTGCTCATTAAGGCCGTGGATGTAATCTTTGAATTGAAAGCAATTTTCCATGGTATGCCCATGATATCTTTGAAACAGGCAGTATCGCTCTGTGTTGACATTTTGAGGCCAATCCAACTTCTCCCTTGGCAATGCAATTTGCCCTGCCGCCATGAGTGCATTAAGGATAACCATGAGAGAGTAAGGCAATGGCGGGTAATGGTTCCTCTAGGGTCCAACTTTTCGGGGTTTGTAGGCCATGGGAGGGGGTGCTTGGTTGTAGTTGGCCAGTTGTTGCCGCGGTGGTTGGGGAACTGGGGCTTGCGGTCGCTGAGGGATTGGGGCTTGTTGTTGACGAGGCTGGAACTGAGGTTGATGTTGAGGTTGACGAGGGTTTCTAAATGGTTGATTTTGTTGAGGGTTCCTGAACGGGTGTTGATAATTTATAGGTGGTTTCCCTACAATATTGAGGTTCTCGTTTGTCACTACGCCCTCAGTCACTGGACCGGTTGTGGTAAAAGTGGTTTTCTTGACAGCTCGGGGTCTAGGATCAAACAAGTTCATGATAGGTGAGTCCCTAAGCTGTGTCTGAATGTACCGTGCCCTCTCATAGAGTTCACTCATGGAGGTGGGGTGATGCAAAGCCAGCATATTCTTTAAGGCTGGAGTGGCGTTGGTGATGATCATCTTCACTTGCTATGGTTCTGAAATGGAATTAGTAAGCTTTTCTGCCATTGACCTCCACCTATCAGCATATATAGTAAAATATTCATCATTTCTCATTCTTTCGGCCATGAGGTCAGTGATGGAATATGTTGGTCCGACCCTGTCTTGATATCTCTGCAAAAATTTAGCTTTGACAGTTTCAAAGTTACTCGCCTCCAAAGAGTCAAGCGAGTAGAACCACTCTAAAGCTGAACCCTCTAATGATCTTCTGAAAAGAAAAGCAAGGGCCCTTGGATCATTTTGCCACATTACCGACTCATACAGAAAGTCCTTGATATGAATGAAGGGATTACCGGTTCCGTTGTAGCGATGGTATACCGGCATCTCAAAGGGAGGTAGATAAAAAGTAGGGAGGGAAGGAAGAGAAATTTCAGGGGTTGCCTTGGTGTCAATCAATCGTCTAAGCTCTCTATACTACTCATCCATGCGATTGATTTTGTTAATCATGGACTGATCGACAGAAGGTTCCCTAAGAGGAGGAGGAGGAGTGGGTGCTTGGTGCACCGGGATTTGGATTGGGTGGGCCGAAGCGGCCGGACAAGAAGGGTACATTGGGGGATGCACCAAAGGGTGAGTAGGGTTGAGATGATTATAGGAATGAATTAGTGGCTGTTGGCATCAATTTTTTCCGCTTAGCTTGCTTGATACAAGTTTCAGCAATGCCGAAGCCGGTGTAGAAAATCTGACCCAGATTCGGAAAATTCATGAATAGATGATGTAAATAGGCTTTGGAAATGCCTTGGCATGGCCTTACATGCTACAAATGGCCAAGTTAATATGCTCATTACATAGCCCCGGTCAAGAGCTTCGCAACGGTGCCCAAAACATGAAAAACGGACACCGGAAGGCCGAAATGACCATTTTGCCCCTGACACTTTGGGACAAATGGGGACTCTAACATGGAATTCCAACTTTACCACATTGTCAATATTGGATAGAGCTAGGCAACGCTCAAAACGGATCGAAAATCCGACCCCCAGGTGAAGAGATATGCAAGAAAGAGCAAATCCGGACGGAAAGCCGTATGTTCTCGCACCAGGTGCATAATGGTCCGATTAGCTCTGGATCGACACATGGGCTAAAAATTTCAATTTTCATGACTTAAAACTTTGATCTCATGAATATTGATGCATGAAAAATAAATTTGTCCAATGGGAGAAGGCAATTGCATTCAATTATAGTTTTCGGCATTATCGACGGCCGAGATCGCACCGATCGGAGAAACTAGCTAAATCAGGAGATCCATTGCAATTCAAGTGATCTCAACCACACATCAGGATGGAGCATAAGATCAATGGCCATCAGGGCATGATCTGGAATTTTTTTGAAGTCAATTTGAGATTTATTTAATTGGTTTTGGTCGGAATTAATGCTAGCCGTTGGATCGGGAGCACTTTGATTAAACCAGGGTTAAACCTAACCCAAGATGGGCTAACCCAACCTATCATGTCTGAACCCCATCCTCCCTCACCTGATGTGTGCGCAAACAGCCCTAGAAAGTAGGGGAGGGTGCGCAAGGCTTCCCAACTCTCTCCATCTCTCTTTGGTTTATCTTTATCTCATCCTCAACCACCTCAACCTCCCATGGCTTATCCCTATCTCTCCCTTGGTTTATCTTCATCCTAACTAATCCTACAACTAACCAAGCTTATCCTCATCCAAGCCTTGGTCGAACCAGCCCTCTCTCCACTTGTCATGTGCGCACACCTCCTTGAAAGGAGGAGATGGTGCGCACCCTTCTCTCCTCTCTTTCTAGTCGGGCGCATAATCATCCTCAACAACCAACTATGGGTTATCCTTATCATCCCCAACCTCCCTTGAGTTATCCTTATCTTCTCTCAACAACCTCCAGCCTTATCTCCTTCTGGAGATGGCGCCCCTCAGCCCCTATAAAAGGCCCTCGCCCTGGCCATGGAGAACAAGGCATCACCCGCGGAAGCCCCGCTCTCCTCCCTCTACCTCGAACCAAGAGAGCTTCTCCTTGCTTGGACGTCTTCATCAGCAAGTCAGCAACCTCTCCAGCCCCTGGTGGTGTTCCAAGTGAAAAATAAGAAGAAGAAAAGGCCTCCTCCAGCAGGCGCGCCGCCAAAGAAGAGGCAACCAGCCCACCTCGATTGGTGTGCCAACTTCAGCAAGTGCAGCGAGCTATCTTCATTCCTTTGCTCCATCCATCAACATCAGCAAGGAGAAGACCCCTTTCTCATCCAACAGCAAGAGAATAAGGGTTTGGTGGCACCTTCAGCCCATCATCTTCAACACCACTCCAAAGGTAAGAGAGAAAAAAAAACCGGTGAGTTGAAAAAGTGTGTTCCAATGTAGCCTTTTAATTCAACTCTTACCCTTCTCTTCTCTACCCCTCTCCATGGTGGCATACCCTCTGAGTAATTCCCATTCATCCCCTTTGAGTGCCCTTCACATTTGTTTACATAAAGCCCCAAGTGCACCCTCTATTTGGCCATCACAAAAAACAGCCCCTTGCTGCCCCTTAAAATAGACCTCTGAACCAGCCCCTTTGCGCACCCCGTGGCCCTCCATGTTGGCCTCTAAACCTTCTACTATCATGCTTGGTCTGACCCCACTGATGGTCACTTGGACATGCACCTCCCCGCCTCCCCCAATCAGGCCCCGAATGGCATGCAAAACAGGCCCCCTTGCTGGCCCACGTTCTGCCCCCGTTGTGGGGACTCATGCCAGGCCCCTTTGATGCTCACCTAGTTTGCCCTACGTGCAACACGCCCAATCGAACTATTCTCTACACAGATCCCTTATCCATCGAGGAGGATGGAGTGATGTCCCGGGCATTCTTGGATCCACAAGATGGACCAAGTTTCCCCGGGCGGGCTCTGATCCATCGTTTTGGCCGGAGGAGAGGGTGATGTCCTCGGGAATTCTTGGAATCCGTACGACGGGCCAAGTCCTGCCTCTCGCGGATTCTCAACTTCAACCAAGACAGCCCATTTGTGTGGCCTTCCTTATTTCAACACCAAACAACCCCTTTGAGGCATTGAAATCCTTTTCAACATGCCCTTTGTGCAAGACCTAATCAACCCTTCCAAACTTGCCTTAAACCTCGCCTCATAGTCCTACCAAAAGCCCACCTAAACAAGACCTTAGCCAACCCATTCCAGCCCCTCTGAGGCTCACCTACTCCGCTGCTACAGCAAGATGTCAAGGTGCAAAAATGGAGTGCAAATCAGGTCAATCGGGACATGGAGGTGCAAATAAGGCCCATTGGGTCATGAAGCTCAAAGCAGGCCGCCAGGGCCCATGAAGCTCAAGATTGGGCCAACCGGGCCAACATGACATGAAGCCGGCCTTTCTCAAGCCATGAGACATGAAGACCAGCCCATTGTGCTGATGAAGCTGGCCCATTGGGCCTTGGACATTTAAAAAGCACACTTAAATAAATATGAAGGCGAAATGCCAAAATTAAATAAGGAGTTAGTCCACAACTGGACGCTTCATTGGGCGGCTCATCCGGCATGCACCGGAACGTTGACCCGGGCGTAGGCATGGGACACGCTTCCCACTCGCGACGGACCCTTCCCACTACTTGGAAAGTCAAATGACTATGCCTTGTAGGACGGGTAAAATTCCACACCGATTGGAAAATAAGGCGGTACGTCGCTAAAATTTTCCCAATCAAGTGGTATTTTACACCAAGGGAAGGACATTCACACATTTGCACTTCGACCAGCATTGAACATGGCATATGAACTGCCACATCTGATGTACACCAGCATGAACATGAATATTCAATGAACATTTCAAGTACCGAGTTGATTGCATGTGATTGGGCATCGACACTAGCCCGACAGACCGGATGTGATGCAAACCGAATAAGAGTTACTCAAATATGAAATTAACTTAATTAAATCTGAAAATACATTCAAACTAACCTTAAAACATGCTTAAAACAGATCATTAAAGCTTTAATAATCAATAAAAATCAGATTTAATACAATCTGAAAGAATTGATTCAATACACTTAATCCATTGAAATTCAATTTCCTAAACAAGTGCAAATCAAATAATCAAACCAATTGAAAAGAACACATTAAGGTATATGAAATTCATCTTAAAACATGTCAAATTCAGATCATTAACAATTTGAAGTTCAAGTTTAATCACTTTAAACCAAACTTCAAAACATCTAAAACATACCGAACACACTCAAATCGGTACTAAAACACCAACCAACATGAGAAAATCACATGAAAATGACTCAACACATGTCAATTAAACTTAAACAAGTCAAAATTGATAAACACATCTAAATTATCAAGTTCAAACAAAAAATAAAATAAACTTCAACCAATTGAAGTAAAACAAACCAAACAAACCAAACAAATCAAACAAGCTCAAAACAAATAACATTCAAATCCAAGTCAAAAATGGAAATCTGAAATTAACATTTCAAATCACATCCAAATCAATTCTTAAATCAAACATAAATCAACTTCAAACAAAATATAATCAAACTTGTTTGCATCTCATCGGGCCTAAAAGGCCGGGGCCCTTTGTGTTCTTTATATGTTGTGGATGTGCACGCTCTCGTCAAACAAGATCGCTATGACAATTAATCAAGGGTGTTCGAGTGTTTGCTCGATGTAAAGGAACATCGGATATTCGCACCATCCGATGGAGAGAGGTCAAAAAAATATTTTCACGGAACCCGAACCTCGGTTCTATACTCTTCTAATATCACCTGGACTATCTAGTAGTTTTTATGGTCTATCACCTATTTTACTAGAAAATTCAGGTACGATATTTTCAACATTCAAAAACAAATCTTTTAAACACATTTCCAGAGAATCAAAAACGATTCCCGAGGTTCCCACAGTGGCCTAGAAGGAACAACAACATTCGGATCGGGATGAACTAGATTAGCCACCGGATGAGGAGAAATTGGGGCTACAAGAACGGTATAAGAATGGCCATGAATGGGCACATTGGGTTGACGTGCCACTGACCGAGGGGTAGAGATGTGAAGACCACCTTCGGGAGGAATGTGGTCGGTGGGCGACTTGCCCTTGAGGATGTCTTCGATAGCCCGAATTTGGGTAGGGTCAGCATGAGAGAATGCCTCCCAAAGTGAATTATGATTGGGTCGAGGAGAAGTTTGACTAGGTTCGGGGAGAACTTCGGGTTCATTGACAGCACATACGGCATCAGGGTAGAAATAAGATTTGTCATACTCCAACTATAGTTGCTCATATCTTTGATCCGCCATTCCGATAACTCGTCCTGACCTTAAATTCATAAACACAATAGAAAAAGAAGGTTGACAAATAAAAGCTCAAGGATTTTTTTGTTTTGATTTTTGACCCCTTTTTTTGTTTTGATTTTCTTTTGTCGGATAAGCAAGGTATCAAGCAAATTAACCTCAAGCAATTTTTTGTTTTGGTTTTTTAGGTGATTTTGGGATTTTTGTTTAATTTTTAGTTTTTGTTTGCAAACAAGTAATAGCAAAGACTTGGAATGATTAACTCAAATTTTTTTGTTGTTTCAACCTCAAATTAATGGCTTGTTAAGAGAAATATTGTCCACTCAAATAAATGGGTAGGACCCTATGCTCTCACAATGCCGAGCAATCTAAGGTTGTCACTCTTTTCACAATGATAGGTAATAGGTACTCCGGGTTTTGGGATAAAATGGTACAACCAGCCCGATCAGTGAAGAGGGAATCCTTCACGTCTGGGGACTTACGGAGGCCTTGATGGAAGCTACCTAGTCCTTCCGAGAGGGAATCCCCGGAGGAGGACTTGGCAACCACCAAGAGGGGTGTTTGGATGTGTTGGGCTTTGGGAGGAGAGAGCCCCCCTTCTCGTATGACCTAAGGAGCCAAAACTCCAATGTAAGCTAAATGCGGGTGAAGTGTCAAGGAATTAAAGAGCAAGCAAGAAGAAAATAAAAGCATACAATGATTAATGAGATGTTGTAAGAAGCAAGTGAACAAGACAACGATATGAAATTAAACTAAGAAGCAAGAAAGCATTAATTTAACTAAGCATGCTTTAAAAGATTCGCTAAAGGAAAACTAGGCTTAGAAGGAAATAGACAAATATACTTAACAAGAGATGAAAGAAGATGATATCTAAAATGCTAAGGTGAAATAAGTTGATTAACAAAGTTGGAAATCAGATCGGTATGCTTTTAAAAAGATAAATAGAGAGCAAGTAAACTTGGAAGAAACAAGATGATGCTTCAAGGAAACAAACAAGCATGGGAGCATGTAAATAGCAATGCAAGGAAATGGAAATGGCTTAAATGAGAACTAAAGTGAATATAAGCATGTTTTCAAGTGGACATTCTTAGGAAAGAAGAGAAGAACTCACTAAAGCAAAGTCGAGTCCCACCGTGGTCGCCAAAAGGTGTAAGCACCCGAAATAGGATATCCGTAGATCTCCCCTCTTCCGGACCCTACGCTTGCTTTGGGGACTTGGTGGATGAGATGTTAGTGGGTGTGGTCGTCGGGAGCCAAAGGCTCCAAAATATAGTAGAATGAAAAGAAATGAAATGGAGAAATGACCGTCGTACCTTTGGAAGCAGGGAGATTGTTTGGTTCTGACTTCTCCTCTCTCGGCCGGCCGAAAGAAAAGAGCTTAGTGAGTCCTTCGTCTTCGATCCGGTTGGAGCTCCGCCTCAATCGGATTTACCTAAAAATGTCCATAAGAAAACATAGAAACAAGTGAAAGGTTCATTAGTTCTAATGAAAGCATAGTATCATGCTCAAATTTGAATTCAAACATGCAAAAGGGAAGAAACTGACCGGATTGGGACTAAATCCCAACCCCTATTTAGATAGGTTTAAATATGCATGAAAATGCAAATGAGTGGCTTAATATATGCTAAATGACATGTTAATGAAAGTTAAAATGAAAGGAAGGAGTAAAGAATCGATCGGAAAGGTAAATAAACTCAAAAAAATGCAAAACGGGGTCTGCCCCTGCTAGTGCCCCATATATGGGGCGCCTGCTGCAGGTGTCCCCTTGATGGGGCGCGTTGACCAAAGTCAAAGCGCCCTATACACGGGGCACCAAGGACTGGCTTCAGCAGATTTTCTTCCCTTCTTCGCGGCATTGCCCCGGAGTGTAGAAAGACCTCCAAGACAGAAAAAGAACTTCTTCAAGCAGCCAATACTCAAGTGAAGCTAATGGAAGAGTGTTTTGGCACTAGATGTAAGGGAAATGGAGGGTAGAGGATCTCAAAGTCGGAGAAAAATCATATTTTTGAAGAAGGAAACTACAGGTTTTTTTGGGATTTTGGGAGAGAGTTTTGAATTGGTTTGAAGGCTTATGGGGAGTGAAAATGGCTTAGAAACGTGGTGTTGGATGAGCTCTAGGGTGGCACAAAGTTGGAACCTCCTCCCAGCTCCAAATGGGGGTCTATTTATAGCCCAAAAGTGGGTACTTTGGCCATTTTTGAAAAACAGTGCCACGCGGCATAGCGCCCTATATATAGGGTGCCAGCATCATGAGGTCCGTCAGATCGACAAGACGAGTCACTGTGGGGGTCCAAATCAGCCGGTCGAATCGATTTGATTTGGTGCCAGGCGCCCTTTATATAGGGCACCTGGTGCCCTATAAGTAGGGCGCCAGGTGCCCTTATATGCAGGGCACCACCCTCTTTGAAATGTACCGAAAACCTCAATTTTCCCAGAAAACTCGGTTCTCTTGAAAGGTTACTCAAATATACTTCATGAAAACAAGAATTTAAGCTCTCCAACTAGGCCAAAATTGCGTGTCTACAAAAAATTCGGATTATTGATCATATCATGGGATTATATGCTTGTATGGTAAAAATGATATATAAGTAAGTTGGATTGTCAAGATATATGGATATAAAGATAAGTTAATCGTTGTATTTTGAAAAGACTCTATGATAGATATGAGAATAATTATAGTAGTTTGTCTAGTTTACGTATGAATAATAGAATCTTATGATATATGTGATTCTAGATAGTTGTTTTTATAATATGGAAGATTTTCTCAAATCATAAATGATATGGAATTGGACCTTATTAATGTGTCGTGATTGGATGATCAATTTGAATAGGACCTACCACCGTGGGAGACCTACCGCCGCGTGTATCCCCGGACGACAATCCTATCCCACAAAAAAGAGGCGATGAGTTAACCTTGTCTTTAACCCCAATTTTAGGGATAAACCGGATTAACTAATTCCAGGATAACATAAAATTTATGTAACTAACAAACAGAGGATTAGGGATAAACCATGTCTATCCCTGGTTATCCTCGTACCAAACGTGACCTTAAAGAACAGATATAAGTATACTGGAGACACGTACGATATCATGCTATCACAATTAAATTGGAAGGTGTTCCCAAAATGTTAATGGAGTATCATTATTGTTCCTCCCCGTGGAAAAGGCCACACACAGACATCAGCTGCTGCCTTCATCTAGAATATGCATCAAAAAATATATAAGATTTATACAATTCTATGTTCTGTTGATCATCCTAGCTACCTGTTGGTCTGTGTCTATTGCCTGCAATTTATCTATGTTGTCTCTTGAAGTTCAGAGAGTTAAATATATATGTAGATACATACCTTCCGAGTAAATAATTTTAATTATTTTTATCAATTTTACATTTTGACAAACTTCCGTACATATCCTCTTGCCGTTTATTGCTTTATAATATGTTCAATGGACGTATTTACTAACTGCATGTTGCCATCCCAAGTCCCAATGGAAAAAGAGGACTGTATGTGTGTTGTTTATACTTGTTTTTTGGTGCTACTTTGTTTTTCCACGAGACATATAAATGTTGCAGTAAGAAAACGTTGTTTGTTACTTGTCTATGGCAAGTTGTTCCGATTGTTTATTTTACTGGAATTACAATGAACTTAATGTAATTGCCACTGCACTGTGAACATTATTATGGGGTGTTTGGTTGCATTTTAATTTTTAAAAAAGTTTCATGATAAAAAATTAAAATATAATACCAAACAAGATAATTTTTAAAAGTGAAAACGTGACAATGAATGTGTTTGGCAAAAACATTTTTATTTTTAGAAATGATAATGAGGTGTTTGGTAGCATTTTAAATTCAATTTTCATCAACTTCGTAAACATCAAAAAACAAGCATTTCATGCCATGCAAATTTAAAAATTCACAAGATGAAGGAAATGACAAAATATTCATGTCATATAAGAATTCAATCATCTAAAAATATATAATTACAGTCTACGACGTCTAACATAATCTTCCCACATTTCTTTTGCTATATTATCTCAAAGAAGCTTTCCAATACGTCTTTACTCATTTGTGCTTGAATTGCTTCTAACATTATCTTCATTTCTGATTCTTTCTTGTCTTCTTTGTTCTATATCTTCATCAATTGCAATCCCTTGCTCATTCTCAATATCAATCCACAATGTGTCTTTTCCACCTGTAAAATCTCTAATAAAATTATGTAGCATGCAAGCAACAACAACTAATTTTGGTTGTACATCTAATGGATATTGTAAGGGACTTTGAAAAATTCTGAAGCGCTCTTTTAAAACACCAAACATTCGCTCAATAACATTTCTAAGTGATGAATGACGTAAATTGAATAATTCTTTATAATCTTGTGGAGCAATATGGTTTGGCCCAAATTCTTTAAGATGATACCGTACTCCACGATAAGGAGCCAAAAATTGATTTGTATTTGCATAGCCAGCATCCACAAGATAATATTTTCCTAGCATAAATAAATAAATAAATATTAATGCATGAAACAAAAATTAATGAACAATGATAGTGTAAAAAAATTTATACCTTCTGGGATATAAAATCCTTCGTGCAATGCATTCATCAAAACAATAGAATCAGGTGCAGATCCTTTCCAATCGGCATTTACATAAAGAAATTTCATATCAAAAGAGCATACAGCCATGATATTTTGAGATAAATTGCCTTTGCGATTTCTATAACGAGATTTGTCTTCATTAGGCACTTCCACATTTATATGAGATCCATCTATAGCTCCAATACAATCATAAAATATTAAAAATTATGTTAACAGTAGAATAAGTAAAACTTAACTACAAATTAATATCACTTTTACCTTGAAAAATCGAAAATAGCGTCGATGAACAATGTAACTTGGAGTTTCTGAAGGAGGTAAACATATATAACGAGGTGCCATTGTAGTAAATGCATCAAGAACTTTGTTAAAATATCGACTGATTGTTTCTCCTGAATGTTGAAATCTACCTTGCACAATTCGATTAGAAGCTCCTGTGCCGATAATATATAAGCATGTGATAACAATCTCCTCAACATAAATACTCATACTTTCTTTAAGTAAATTTGCTTCTCTTAGATGATTGCATAACTCTTTCAAAATATTTTGATCCATTCGACAATATTGTCTAAAAACAACTGGAGAACCATTTATTAACTCTTTGATGAATTCTTTTCCTGTGAGAACTGAATTTCTGATCCGTCCTTGTGGAGTCTCAAATCTTTTTTCCACATATGATTCAACCAAAATTAAGGTTGAATTATATAATACACTTCTACGTGTAATGCAATATTCTTCTTCATGATCCAATTTTTCAAAATCTCGTGATCAAATGACTCGTTGTCCATGCTATCTAAAACACAATGTCATCAATACAAGACATAGAGTAACATAGAGTTTACAACATCATTTAAGAAAACCAAGTCCATTAAAAAAAGACATAGAGTAACATAGAGTTTAAAATGTACCAACATAAGTAACCAAAGACATAGAGTTTACAACATCATTTAAGAAAAACAAGTCCATTAAAAAAAGTTACAAGTTCTATAATACTATTTTCCTAATTCTAATTTAATCCACTCAAGTCGTGTCTCCTCATCCATCTTTAAAAATGTTGCAAATGCTGATCCATTCCTAATAATATTGCTAACTTTTGCTTTTTCAGCAGCAGATAGTTGTGGCATCATCATAACAATTTCCATAGCTTCTTGTATCATAGCAATACTAGCTAGAACATGCATTTTCTTATATTTCTCTCTAGCAGCATGGATGGCCTCAACAATACTAGTATCATCAGTTGTCCTACTCTTCTTGCTCCGTGACTTACCTTTTTCTTTACTTGAACTTCTTTTAGGAGTAGGAGGACTAGATGCTGCACTATCTTCTTCATCTGAAATTAATTGCATAGAATGTGGAGGACTAGAATGAACCTCTTTACTTTTACTTGATGAATCAGGTTGAGAGAGTGTCGTTATTTGTCTTCTTCCATCTGCCTTTGAACCTAAAATAAATAAAAGTGACTAAATAATATATTTAATTCAAATATTTTTAATAAAAAAATTTAATATAGCTTACCATCAAAGAGTTCAAACCATTGGTTGTATAGTGGAGCTGGTTTATTTCTCCACTTTTTTGCTTCCTTGTTGTGCTGATCCAAGAAAAAAATGTTGAAAATAGATGTCAAATTAGAAAATCAAATAATTACAATGAAATAAAGGATATCACCTTGATATAAGTATCCCAAATATCATCTGTCGTTTCCACCATATTTGTTACTGGATTCCAACCAAACCCACTTTGTTTCAATATGTCCTTAAGAACTCCATACTCTCTCTTCATCACTTGAACTCGTGCTTTAAGTTGATCGATAGAAGTAGTTAACTTAAATTTTATTTGAAATGCATTAAGCATAGATGACCATGCTTCTGGTTTCCATCCATTTTCTGCCTTTTTGCTAGCATGTTGTTGCTCAAGTAATAACTCAGGTAAAATATTCTTGACGTGATTTATCCCATTGCAGACGACCCGCAGAAAATGACTCAATCTGAGACATCTATGTACAATTCTATGTATTAAAAATAAAATATAAAAATTATAATAAAAAAACAAGGTTAATGAAGTTTTGCATGCATATCTAAACTATACATCTATATCGTACATTCTAGGCAAATAAACACTACAAAAGAAGTGAGAAACCAATCATCCACAACACCCTCAACAGCTTGTGTGGTAAGCAATCATAACATGAGCAAGTGCAAACACCAAAGAAAACAGAAACAGAACATGCAATCCCCATGATTTCTTTAAGTATAGGTTTTCTACCGATGGAGATGTATCTTCAGGTTCTATTTCCATAACAGGAGAAAACACACAAGTCTTCATTGTTAAGATGATGATTGAAGCAAAAGAGCATAACATTGATGTTCCCAGATAAGGACCACGCAAGAGGCCAGGTCCATCACACATCGAATAAAAATAAACACTTGCATCAAGTACAGTATGAATTACAAATTAGAAGAAAAGAAGGTTTCTCAGGTTTGCTCATGAGCTAATTATAGGTACCGTACCTTAGATCTAGCTTGTAGAAAATAAAAAAAATGCACAAAATGTGTTCTCATCTCGGTATTTTGGCAAAAACTGTTCATTATCAAGAGCAGTTCATAAACTAACAAAGGAAAAGACACTTATATGCAGCATAGGAACTGCAATTGGATGTATCGTCTAGTTCAAGAAACAACAGAAATTCTGAATGCCCCGTTGATTTCAGAATTTTTCCCATGAGCATTACTTTTTAAAAAGAAGGAGCCAAGAGAAGAAGCCAAGAATAGAATTTCACCAACGAATATTTGCTCTCATTGCTTGTTTTGCACCGTGCAGGCCCGGGTGGTCCATTTTCACTCTCTTGGACCCTAACTGCATGTTTATGCACCTCCATGCACCTCACATCACCACCCTGCACCTCACATCTTGGCACACATGCGAGGTAAGCATGCGAAATGCCCCACATGACCCAACATCAAGGGTGCGTGCTACACTGGACAAGTAGCTCAACAATCCGCTTGAGTGGACACAACCCCATGAGCAGCTCAATCAAGTATTCAATTAAATATTTCTTCACAAAAATTAATTAGGAGCATTCAATAGTTATAGTGTTCAACTAAACAAACATATTAATTTGTCTGAAATTGAACTTAATCTGAGATTAAACTGGAGCTTAAATTGAGCTTGAGTTTGAGAGTTCAATTTAAGCTTTAAATTTGAGTTTAGACCAATCTCAAGTTTGAGCTTCATAAACGAATCAGATTGAAATTGAACTCGAGTTTGGTTGTGTTTGAGTCAGGCTTCGATCCAAGTTTGAGCTCAAACTCTTTTCGATCAGCAGAGCTCAAACGTACTGAGCTCTTAATGAGCCAAGGTCGAACACAAGTTGAACTTCCTATCCTCTTTCCACTCCCACCTTACTCAATCTAAGTGCTGCTGGGTCAATCAAAAGAATTGTAATGCACAATCTGCATAAGGACCTCTGAATCTTCTTCCCCATTCTGGTCTAGATCAATTAACGAAACATTTATTCGACGGCAGCGGCATCTGCACATTCAAATCCTAAAAGGCCTAAAATGATGTAGTAAAGATAGGAAGGGGTGGTGGGGAGATCGAAGATTGGGATCCTGTTGGGATCACCTTCTGCCGCAGATTTAGCCCGGAAGCTATGGACAGCTGCTTACCTTGCAGCGGAGGGGGATATTGACTAGGAAGTGCCGGGAGGAGAGGCTTCGCGAGGAGCTGAGGCCGCCGCTGGGACTAGGAGGCGCTGAGGCCGCCGCTGGGAAGCACCGGGAGGAGAGGGCTTCGCGAGGGTTTCGCGAGACGCTGAGTTTCACTTTCAAAAAGAAAATTGGTCTTGACCACTTTTTTTTTTTACGAAGCCCCTTCGGTGAAAGATGTTTTTAAGATAAAAAATGATAGAATGAGCCAAACAAAATTTCAAAGACACTTTCATTACAATTTTTAAAAATTTAAAAAAAAGAACTATTATCACGTAACCAAACACCCCATTAGGCTTGGAAAATCGTGGCTGCTGTAGGTCTGTTTTTTCTTCATATTTTTTTTTATCCAGCACAGCCTAGTCACTGAGTTTTCCATGGAAGAAATATTTATGGAGGTTGTCAATTAAGCCTAGCACAGGCTTGCATATCTGCATTACGAATCTCTGAATGTCCTATTCAACTGATACCCGCAGGTATTTGCTTACCATAATGCAAAGTTTTGTTTCATACAAGATGAGTGTACAATTTGTGGATCCTTGAATATCTGATGGACTAGAGTGAACAGTGTTGAAGTACTTAGTGTTGGTGAGATTTTTCCATTTAAGAATGATTATTCTTGTTCTCATAATAAAAAAAAACATAATTTTTATTTGGAAATGTTGATCGCTGCATAGTTTTTATTCAACGCATGCATGTCTAGTCGAGGCTTGATGCAGTAATTATCATATACGTGATGTCTTAAAAATTATCATAGTGCTTGTTCCTTGCCATATACTAGGATTCTCCGCAAGTTTTCTAAAGCATTCAACTTTTATATTATGGTTGTAATTAATAAATTAATTTTTTCATAGGTATATGGTTTTAATTTTTATACTTTTCACTATTAGACTTTTTAAAAAGATATGATAATGCTAACTTTTATTTTCTTTTGGTGCTTGGATTTTGCCTAGAAAGACTGGTTGTCGGGTTGCATGGTGGCAACTCTCTTCTTTCATCAGCTGGTCTTTTTTTTAAAGAACTCCACAGTTGATTGTATATATACACTTTGTTTCTTATCTTCATTTTCAGTTTCCGGTCTCTCTTCTGTTTTTACCCTTCAAAAGGTTAAGAAAACTTTCAATTATCTATATGCTTTTTTTCACTCGTTATCCTCTATGATGTACATGTTGCATCATCTTAACATTCAGCCTGCCCTAATCCAAATTGTTCTAGTTCCTCTTGCTTAATCCTTGTAATATGTCATCAAATAGCAAACCACTATTTGTATCGTATCAATTTTAAAAATAAAATAAAATATTTACTTAAAATTAAAATGCATGTGCAAGAAAAGAATCCTAAATATGTTCGACAAGTTGCTTCCTAAAAAGTTTCTTTACGTATGTATGGTCAGCAAATCGGTACATAAAGGCCTAAACATTATGATGACTTAGTTGATACTGTTTTTTCATAGTAAATTTTTCATAGTAGAAAACAAGCCTTAACATATCACGTAATCACTTATGTAATTACTTTTAAAACTACTCAAACATTGCATGATATGAAGGTATGCCAGGTTTGGGGTCGCCACACAATCGCGACCCATTATTTTATTATTTTATTAAAAAAAATAAAAAATATAAAAATATAAAAAATATAAAAAATATAAAAACATCATAAAAATTAAGTGACATGATTTAAAAAATAATTCATAAACTGTATTCTAATTTGGTATGATTTACATTTTCTATATAATTTATGTACTCTTTCCATGTCATTCAAGCGTAGTCTATAGTGTGATACAAATATACATGACGATTAGAACTCATTACTCTCTAGGATAATCATCTTCAGACTAGATCCAAAAGAATCACAATAGCTATTATAGACATAGGTCAATTGGATCGACATGTCTGATGAATCACATAATTCATTCTATAAAAATCGCACTAGAAGTTCGGGTTGTGTGGCTTGGAGAATACATCTTTAATTAACTAATTAAATAATTAAGTAACTAATTATCTAATTAAGTAACTAGTTAACTAGTTAAAATAATTAATTATCTAAGTATGTAACTACTTAACAAATTAAGTAACTAATTATTTAATTAAGTAAGTAATTAACTAATTAAATAACTACTTAACTAAATAACTAACTAGTTATCTAAGTAAATAACTATCTAACTAACTAATTAAGTAAGTAATAAATTAATTAAGTATTTAAGTATTTAAGAAGAATGAACTAATTGAATAACTTATGAACTAATTAACTAAACTTTCAAGTTTAGTTAATGAAATAATTAAATAATAAACAACAAAAGAGCACAAAATTGAGAGCAAAGATATAAGGAGGAAGAAGAGTTGGGCTTTAAATAGCCCCCAAGGGGTTGGAAGGGGGGCTAACCCCCCCCCCCCCTCAATGCTATGACCGTTGCTAACGTCTGCAGCGGTCATAAGATCGTTGGAGACCGAGGTTGTGCGACCCGACCATGACCTGGCTGGAAGGGTCAGCCCGACCAGGTTGCAATCGAACAGATTGCGTGCAAACCCGACCGAGTCAGGGGTGGGTTGCGACCCGGGTCCTGACCCGGCGAACCAAGCACAATACATTAATGAGAATAAGATTCATGTCGTAAATTATTAGGAAATACTGTATGAAAAGTAATTTAAGATGAAGATCAACTACATTCATTACAATGCACGTACTCTTTAGAATGAAGGTCTGATGCATAAGGATTTTGTGTTGTATTTTCTTTGACCTGCAAATATGCTATGAATTTAATTACTTGTTTTCTTTCTTGATGCAAGATGACATCTTTTGCATGGTTTATTTTGGCCAGATCCTTTTGTTTCTAGACTTTCCATTACTTTACATCTTTTTTGATACTTAATGACTTGTGGTACATCCACTTTAAAAAAAATGCTTGGCTTTTTTGTGAATAAACTATTGACAATCTTCATTCTTATTTGCATGTTTATAATTGAGAATGTCAAATATTTTTAGCCTACTTGCACATGTTAATATCTTCTTTTATTAATTTGAATGGGTTGTTTGTTTGCTCTTCTGCACTATGTAGGATGAGGGCATTGTTTTCAAGGTACAAGCCATTTTGTATTCTTGTGATGTGATTAGTTGTGAGCCTTCACTAGGAAGTAGATTCCAGTTGGAACATTGAGGATGAAGCACTTTTTGATTGTCTTTGTTTTGAGTCTCTTCTTAGGTTCACTTAAGTTTTATATATTTTAAAACATAAACAAATGAAAAAGTGAGTTAAGTGAGAAAATTTCGTATTTTTAAGTTTAGATTTTTTAAGAAGATAGATAATTCTGTGAATTACTTAAAATGTGTATCCCTATTCTGTCTACTTCTATTTCAAGAAAATGATCTAAATGGGTTGAAAGCTGAACGATGCACATGCCTAGCTTATCTTCCTTGTCTATTGCAAAGTAGGATCAATGGCATAGCCTGCACGGCTGTGATAAAGGGGATGAGTAGAAAAAAGAACAAGAAGAACTAAGAATAGAGAACATGAGTAGAGTTGTAGTTGGTACCCTGATGATAAGATGGTTCTGATAGTTCAGTTTTAGTTCACTCAGAAAATGAGACCTTACCTATTTCTATTTCTTACTATTTTTGAATGTTTGCTGGTAGAATTCAAATGAATTTGAAATATTGACCAAGCTAAAAGCCAATGGAATGAAAGAACTTGCTTTGTGGTAGATAACAAAACTAGAATAAATGTACAGTTGGACACACATTTAACTGGACAATAGCACTGCCCCTAAGAAATCCATTGCTTTGATATATTCCGATTTTTTTGCACTCCTTTTGCATTTGTCCTTGATTTTATCTGTTGCTATTGTTGATCCTTTTGAATTTCTGGCATATATTGAAGGGCAAATAATGGGCTAAAGAAGTCTCTAAGCAAGAAAGACATAATGGACAGAATTGACAAATGGCTTGCTGCATGTAAAGAGGAAAAGTGGCTCGAGTACAACCAAGCAGGGACTGTATTTTTACGTGAACACAACTTGTAATTTATTTTACTATTATTTATAGATCTTTTTCGTTGTACTCTATAGTGTTTGCTGTGCAGATGATAAGCGATACATTGTTGGAAGAGGGGAGCACCTAAATATGAAACAGGTGGAGAAGGCACATATAATTGCATCCAAGATTCGAGGTTTTTTTATCTGCTTCTCCTATTTTTGTATATATGTACATATACATCATACATAATGTATTGGTTCATTTCTTTGCACTTCTATTGTGCTAGCTAATATGATGATTCTACGTGTACAGTTAGGTGGCACCCGAGTATGCTTTGATGGGGCATCGTTTGGTCAAGATTGATGTTTACAAAATTATGGGGTGGTTCTCTAGTAACATCTACTAGGGAGGAAGCCTATGGACATGTCCCAACCATTGGAAGCCTATGGGCATCATCTTACGAAGAGGGGAGATCTAGGGAGTATTATTGATTCACTTACAATAAATCTCGAAGGTGTTTATTTACCTAGCCAGAGGTTCTCATGTAAGGATTTTTCTCATATCAATCTCAAAGGTGTATAGTGTGCCAGTGGAGCATCTGTAGAATAAAGAATAATGAACCTATGTATATAGGGCACTATTCAAATGATGTTGGAAAACCTGGTTGAATGATCATGCTACATGCAAAAGTTTTTTATGGATGTGTTAGGTTGAAGTTATCACATATACTATCATTGATAGATTTATTTGTGATGGCTTGGCAATAGTGGTTAAGCCGTGGCCAATATATATTGGTGACCGATTTTGGTATTTTGGTGATGACTAATTTGTAATGTCATTTACAGCATAGTCGTTGGGAACATTAAAAATAATAACTATTAATCTTTATATTAATGTTGTACCCATTAATTAACATCAAAACTGATATCATGATATTATCAAAAGTACGTAGTTGATCAATGTTATATATCCAAACAGTATTACATATCTTGCATATCATATAAGATTAATTAGCCTTCGAAGAGTTAATCACAACCAGCAATACATTTTAAAAATCAAACAGTGTCTCCTTCAGAATAGCACACCCTGTAATAGGGGTGTCAATGGGCCGGGCCCGGCCTGGCCCGAGGTCGGTCCGCTTAGGACCCGGTACAAAATATATTGGCCCGGCCCAACACAGCACGCGCTACATTGTTGGCCCGGCCCGACCTGACCCGCAAAAATTATTAACTTGTCCCGACTCGGCCCAGCCCAGCCCAACTATATATTTTATAAATAAATATTTATTAAATATGATTAATTTACTTATTCAAGATAACAATATAAAATTAATAATAATTTAATTAAAATATATTTTTAATAAGTAAAAATGATATTTTTGACATAAAAATTGAAAGTTATTTGGCCCGTTTTAGCCCACTTCGGCCTGTATGTTGGCCCGACTAAAGCCTGCGGGCCAAAATCTTTGGCCCGTCAAATGACCCGCAGCCGGCCCGGCCCGTTGCCACCCCTAACCTGGAATATACTTTTAACATTAGATATATAATCATTTAATAATATATAGAATGTTTGGTTGCAAGATAAAAGATAATTTATTTACACAGATCTGTTTTATAATAAAGTAAGTTAAGAATGTGTTTGATCATGGTGATTAGAACATACTTTTGTCGAAATGTTTCTAGCTAAATCAAAAGAGGAGAAACTTTCTTTCTCTATCCAGCCCCCCACTCCTTTCGATGTGTGTGTCTCACACCTTGTATGATATAATTTTCTCACCAAATATGTTATTTTTATATTTTATTTGTCTTAAAGTTATTATTATTACAAAAAAATACATAAAAATTGTATCACAACTAGGGTTGCAAACAAACCCAGCTTCGGCCAAGTAATACTACATCATTTGAATTCAACTCCTTTATTTTACACGAGTTCAAAAATAAGATCGAACTCTTAAATAGAGGCTCAACCACTATTCAAATTTGATTAATTATTTAATAGGCTGATTCATACTAGAACTCAAATAGTAACTCAACTCTAGTTCAATCCACACATACATTAAACTCGAGTTCCATGAAAAATATCAGATAAACTCAAATTTTAACTCATTCAAACAGGGCTCCGTAACTTTAAACTTAAATCAAATTGTGTATCAACTTATTTTCTTATATTTAAGTGACACCATATAATTACTAATACCTCTAATTTAATTGTTTAAATAAATATTCAATCAAAAGTTAATCCAGTTATTTGTGAACTAATCAAGTTGAATAAGAGTCTATTCAAGATAAGTTCTTTAATGAGTCAAATCTTGAAATATTTTGTTTAAATATATTTATTTAACATAATAAATGAGTTTCGAGACACATGGAATGTATTGGTTAATTCGCACCTACGGGTGTCAATGGGCCGGGCCCGGCCCGGCCCATATTACATTTCGGCCCGACCCGGCCCGGCCCAAAAAAAAATCAAGTTTGGACTGGCCCGACCTAGCCCAGCACACTCTTTTTAACATATTATAAGATATATTTCATATTTTTTTATTTTTTTTAACTTCAAACCAAAAAACTTTAATAACTTCTATGATCTTACCAATAATGTGTCTTATTAATGGTGATCTCTGTATTTGTGATAAAAAATAATACCAACTAAAAAAATAAAAAATATTTAAATTATTTAATTATTACAACAACTAAGTGACTAGAGATATAAATATTACAACACCTGAGTGACTAGGGACATAATAGCATCAACACTTTGCTGGAGTTATATATGTAACGTTGACGAATAGGATGCGATCAGAAAATTTAAAAATTTTGATTTGATTTAGATAAAAATAAATAAATGCATAATCTATTAATAAATCAGAATAAAAATCATATAATCTTGTCTTCATTTTTTAGTTTTAAAATATAATATAATATAAGTATATAATAATAAAATAAAAAATTATGAAAGTTGCGACATGTGAAATGAGAAAAAAATATTATATTATCATATGTTTGATTTAATCATAATCAACCGTTAATTTATCAACACTTTATATCATTATACTAACATAAAAAATAAATATAACATAACTTTTATATGTTAAATTTTAATTCTATCTATTTTTTTAATATTAAATATATTAATAAAAAATTTCTATTCATACTATGATAATACATAATATATTAAATATATTACAAGTCATCAACCATGCAACCAAACATCTGTTAGTCCATGTTGGGCCCGTGAACTACTCCGGCCTGAAGCTCTTCGGCATGTGGGCGAGCCCCTACGTCCACCGGCATGTGGGTTTTTAGCTTTTGTTTATTTGATTTCAACGGGCCTCATTCCCAGCCCAAGCGATAGCCCACGTTGGGCCCACGGGCCTGTTCTTTTAACGCAACAGTTGATCCATGGCTGGCCCGGCCCGAGGGCCCGCAGGCCAACCCGACCCACTGACACCGCTACTATCTGCTCAGGGTCCGTTTGTTTCACTATAAATAGACTGGATGCATCTAGGGGTGTCAATGGGCCTGGCCCGGTCCGGCCCGAAGTTGGCCCACCTACGGTCTGATTCAAATTGTATCGGGCCGGCCCAGCCCAGCCCGTACTATATTGTTGGCCTGGCCCGGCCCAACCTGTAAAAAATATTAATTTGACCCGATCCGGCCCTGCTCGGCCCAACTTATATTTTATTTTATAAATATATAACTATCAAATATAATAAACTTAATTATTTAATATAATAGTATAAAATTGATAATAACTTAAATAAAAATTATTTTAAATTAGTAAAATTGATATTTTTAGTTAAATTATGGCAAGATTTTCAACTAATTTTAGCATATTTTGACCTGCTTTGACCTGTACATCGGCATAGTTAAAGTTAAATAAAAATTTATGAATAATGCAACATTTTATATTCTTCTTCTTCTTCTTTTTCTTTTATCAATAGATGGATATTTTCTATCCACTCTGATAATTTTAAAGAATTTAAAAATAATTTAAATATTTCATCCGGAGAATTTAAGAAAAGACTTTATTTTTCTTGCTCCTTAGAATAGAATTACGTGACAAAAACTTATGATTGTTTGAATAACTCTCTAAAATCGCCTCAACCTGAGACAAGAAAATATATTTCTATGATAAAGAGAAATTTTCTCCTTCAAAATATTTTGGTGGTACCTATTAATTATGATAAATTTATGTTGTTATATTTTTTTTTGTTATGCACATCTCAAACTAAGGAGATGCAAGCACGTCTTTCTCTCTTCGCTAATTACGCAAAGAATATTATTTAATAATTTATAATATTAAGTACCGTATAATAAACTACTAATTTACCAACACATAATAATTTATGTTAAGTGTAAATATTAAATATATACTAAACTATGTATTAATATTTTAATCATGTAACCAATAAAAGTCCAAAATATGTGACTCTATTCATGTAACAAACTACGTATCCTTATTTTTAGTTTTTATAAATAATTAATATACCTTGATGATTAATATGCTGCCTACGGGCCAGCCCAATTGGTGACGGCCCTAGGTACAAGGGCGTCCATGGTTGTTTTCTGTCACCGGAAGTATCACACCGGAGAGACTGGGGCTTCAGCTCATCCACCCCTCCGTGGCTCTGCCAGTGGAGTTCAGCCCGCGTGTAGCCCGTGGGCTGACCCAACAAAACCCGTGGGTGAATATTTTAGGCCCGAAACGTAGCTCGGGTCTAGTCCGGCCCGCTGGCCCGCGGGCCAGCCCTACCCATTGACAGCCCTATTCGCACCCCAGATGAGAACCAAGTACCTCTTTAACCCTTGGGATATATATCCAGCTTTCTGGAGATAGCATTAATAATTGGCATGTATTAGAACTCGTAGTTCTCAAAAGTATATACACAGCATGCATTAAGATTGAGACGGAATATTCGTTGTTTAGCTTGGGTTCAGAAAGTGGGTGTTGATGTTACGTGAACCTGACTAGGCGGCTGGAAACCCGTGTGTTCTTGCGACTATTTTAAGGTGGTGAGGGTATTATTGCAGCATAATAAATTAAAATTGAAAGTTTTCGAGCGAGTTATTTTTTTTTTCCGATGGCACAAAATAAAATTCGTTCACAAAGAGTTAGCTCCTATTAACTCACTTCGGCCTGTTCTTTTCAAGATAGATGGGGTCAGACGGGATAAAGTCGGTTGGGCTCAAACCGACCCGGGTCAGCTGGGTCGAGACTCAGGTCGGGTCAAGGTCTGTCAGGGTCACAATAAAAAATAAAAAATTAAAAAATTAAAAAATCTATCCGATTAAGGTCACAGAGTCGAAATCGAGTCCACCGACTCAAAAATTGATCAAGTCAGACCGGAGTCACTTCTACGATTCTTTCTATTGATTCAAGGTCACAACCAGTAATAGAAGCTCAACAGGGTTTAGATTTTTAGCTTTGGTCTTTCTGACCTTGCTCGAAATTGAGGGGCGACTGAAAAAAAAAATGCCCTTGCTTCTGACACGGGCAATGAACCTTTCTTGGCAACCGGGTTGGGGGCAATCATAAATCAATTAATAAAGACATTGCTAACAGCATTATTTCAATAAATCAATCTTAATGCATGCTGTGTATATACTCGTTGGTCAATGACCACACCTTAATTCAAATGAACAGCAGGAGCTTGTGTGTCATGTCATGTGTGGGCATGTGAATGGAGAGAAATGTAAGAGATGACTCAAGAAGGGAATGTGCTAATGGACAAGAGAAAGATGCTGGTTGACCCAACTTAGGGAGATCACATCTCTTATAATATTTAGTAATATGAAAAATATTTTAGTTACTATTTATTGTCTTGTCTTAGTCGTGTTTTTCTTAAGTGTCTCATTGTCTTTTCTATTCCACTCTTTAACCACTTTGTTAATTAGGAGGTCGTTAGTTTGGGCATATTTCATACCTACATGGTATGATCATCTAATCTCTTTGTAGATGTCAAACTCTAAGAGTTTTAAAATTTTACTTCTCAACTATTTATACACGTTGTCGTGTTGATCGTTCTATTTTAGTGGTTTCGCTCGAGTGGTTTGGTCGGGATTTCAAACTCTATCTTTGGTTCTTGTCAAATCTTTTTAGGACTTTCATATTACGTTGCAGTTTTTGTGTCTATTGTAATATTGTAAGCGCAGGTTTTAGTATCTAGTAAACTGGTTGTTCAAAAAAAAAAATGTGAAGGAGAACGAGACAAATACACTCGGATGGATCGTAGACTTGTGGTTGTATACATACGTGATTACTTCTGAGAACTACGAGTTCTGATACACATGTCAATTATTAATGCTATCTCCAGAAAGCTGGATATATATATCCAAGGGTTAAAGAGGTACTAATTGGTTCTGATCTGGGATGCAAAGTAACCAATACACTCCATGTGTCTCGAAACCCATTTATCAGGTTAAATAAATAAATTTAAACAAAAATTACAAGAATTGACTATTAATCAATTTATCTTGAATAGACTTTTACTCAACTCGATAAGTTCGCAAATAACTTGATTAACTATTGATTGAATATTTATTTAAACAATTAAATTAGGAGTATTAGTAATCATTTGGTGTCACTTAAATATAAGAAAATAAGTTGATACACAATTTGATTTAAGTTTAAAGTTACGGAACCCTTTTTGAATTAGTTAAAATTTGAGTTTACCTAATATATATCTTTCACAGAATTTGAGTTTAATGTATGTGTGGATTGAACTAGAGTTGAGTTACTATTTGAGTTCTACTATGAATCAGTCGATATTAAATAATTAATCAAATTTGAACTGTGGTTGAGCCTCTATTTAAGAGTTCGATCTTGATCTTGAACTCGTGTAAAATAAATGAGTTGAACTCAAATGGTATAATATTACTTGGCCGAAGCTGGCTTATTTGCAACTCTAGTTGTGATACAATCTTTATGTATTTTTTTGTAATAATAATAACTTTAAGACAAATAAAATATAAAACTATCATATTTGGTGAGAAAACTATATCATACAAGGTGTGAGCCACACACATCGAAAGGAGTGGGGAGCCAGATAGAGAAAGAAAGTTTCTCCTCTTTTGATTTAGCTAGAAACATTTCGATAAAAGTATGTTCTAATCACCATGATCAAACACATTCTTAACTTGCTTTATTATAAAACAGATTTGGGTAAATAAATTATCTTTTATCTTGCAACCAAACATTCTATATATTATTAAATGATTATTTATCTAATGTTAAAAGTATATTCCAGGTGTGCAGTTATGAATAGGGATGTCAACGGGTCGGATATGGGTCGAATAATAGTATTATTCGTATCCGTATCCTATAAGAAAAAGGTGTATCCACTTGTTGTTCGTTAACTATCGGTATCGGGTGTATCCGCGAACCGCATTATTCTATTTGCTTAAAAACGGTTTACGGTCGAATAACGGACTGTTATCGAATATATAAAAAGATAACATGTGTATGATACAACCCAACAAAATAAAGAAGTAAAGGTAATTTTACCGATAAAAACACACATAAAAAATATATATTACAATTAAAACATCTTTTTATAGCAATGAACAAAAAAAATAAGATTTACAAGTATATAGTAACAATAATTTTTTAGTCTGTGGTAAATAATTAGATGTACAACATAAAATATGAGATAAAAAAAATCTTAATTACATATCCAAAATAATACATGTTTAACATAAAACATGAGATAGTCGATTTGCAGCAAAAGTGTGTACGTGGATTGCACCATCAAGAAGCGAAAGAGGACGTCAGGGCAAGGTTTGTCTAATGTTAAGGTCTCAAGGAGGAGGGTGAACCGGTGAGTTAAGGACAATAAGATTTTCTAGATGGGACATATATATGCTTAGATGCCATAAATTGTGAGTTATTGTATTATATATTAATTAACGAATACGGATAACAGTTTTTGGGTACGGTTTATGGTGTATCCACGACCGCATCCGCTAAGATAACGGTTAATCGATAAACGAACGCGGGTAGCTTATTCATAAAATTTTAACTATCCATTAACTGTTCGTTAACTAACGAACGGGTCGGATAATCGGATAATCGGTAACCATTGACATCCCTAGTTTTGAAGGAGAGACTGTTTGATTTTTAAAATGTATTGCTGGTTCTGATTAACTCTTCGAAGGTTAATTAATCTTATATGATATGCAAGATATGTAATACTGTTTGGATATATAACATTGACCAACTACGTACTTTTGATAATATCATGATATTAGTTTTGATGTTAATTAATGGGTACAACATTAATATAAAGATTAATAGTTATTATTTTTAATGTTCCCAACGACTATGCTGTAAATGACATTACAAATTAGTCATCACCAAAATATCAAAATCCATCACCAATATATATTGGCCACGGCTTAACCACTATTGCCAAGCCGTCACAAATAAATCTATCAATGATAGTATATGTGATAACTTCAACCTAACACATCCATAAAAAATTTGCATGTAGCATGATCATTCAACCAGGTTTTCCAACATCATTTGAATAGTGCCCCATATACAAAGGTTCATTATTCTTTATTGTACAGATGCTCCACTGGCACACCATACACCATTGAGATTGATACGAGCAAAATTCTTACATGAGAACCTTGAAGTATTCACAAACTCTTGCTAGACAAATAAAGACCTTTGAGATTTATTGTAAGTGGATCAATAATACTCCCTAGATCTCCCATGTTCGTAAGATGATGTCCATAGGCTTCCAGTGGTTATGACATGTCCATAGGCTTCCTCCCTAGTAGATGTTATCAGAGAATCACCCCATAATTTTGTAAACATTAGTCTTGACCAAACAATGCCTCGTCAAATCATATTCGGGTGCCACCTAACTGTACAAGTAGAAGCATCATGTTAGCTAGCACATTAAAAGTGTAAGGGAATGAACCAATACATTATGTATGATGTATATGTACATATATACAAAAATAGAAGAAGCAGATAAAAAAAACCTCGAATCTTGGATGTAGTTATATGTGCCTTCTCCAACTGTTTCATATTTAGGTGCCCCCTCTTCTAACACTATATCGATTATCATCTGCACAGTAGACACTAAAGAGTACTACAAATAAGCATATAGAAATTAATAGTAAAATAAATTACAGGTTGTATTAACATAAATTTACAGTCCCCTGCCTGGTTGTACTTGAGCCACTTTTCCGCTTTACATGCATCAAGCCATTTGTCAATTCTGTCTATTTTGTCTTTCTTGCTTAGAGACTTCTTTAGCCCATTATTTGCCCTTCAATATATGCCAGAAATTCAGAAGGATCAACAATAGCAGCAGATAAAATCAAGGATAAATGCAAAAGGAGTGCAGAAAAACCGGAATATATCAAAGCAATGGATTTCTTAGGGGCAGTGCTATTGTCTAGTTAAATGTGTGCCCAACTGTACATTTATTCTAGTTTTTCTATTTACCACAAAGCAAGTTCTTTCATTCCACTGGCTTTCAGTTTGGTCAATATTTCAAATTCACTTGAATTCTACCAGCAAACATTCAAAAACAGTAAGAAATAGAAATAGGTAAGGTCTCTTTTTCTGAGTGAACTAAAATTGTACTATGATGAACCATCTTATTATTAGGGTGCCAACTACAATTCTGCTTATGTTCTCTATTCTTAGTTCTTCTTGTTCTTTTTGCTACTCATCCCCTTTACCACAGTGGGGTAGGCTGTGCTATTGATCCTACTTTGCAATAGACAAGGAAGGTAAGCTAGGCATGTGCATCGTTCAGCTTTTAGCTCAATTAGATCATTTTCTTGAAATATAAGTAGACAGAACAGGGATACACAATTTAAGTAATTCACAGAAATATCTATCTTCTTACAAAATCTAAACTTAAAAAAACAAAATTTTCTCACTTAAGTCACCTTTTAATTTGTTTATGTTTTAAAAGTTTATAAAACTTAATTGAACCTAAGAAGAGACTTAAAACAAAGACAATCAAAAAGTGCTTCATCCTCAATGTTCCAACTGGAATCTACTTCCTAGTGAAGGCTCACAACTAATCACGTCACAAGAATACAAAATGGCTTGTGCCTTGAAAACAATGCTCTCATCCTGCATAGTGCAGAAGAGCAAACAGACAACCCATTCAAATTAATAACAGAAGATATTAATATGCGCAAATAGGCCAAAAATATTTGGCATTCTCAAATATAAATATGCAAATAAGAATGAAGTTTGCCAAAGCTGCCACTTCCATACCAGTTTATTTGCAAAAAATACAAGCATTTTTTTCTTGAAAGTGGATGTACCACAAGTCATTAAGTACCATAAAAGATGTAAAGTAATGGAAAGTCTAGAAACAAAAGGATCTGGCCAAACTGAACCATGCAAAAGATGTCATCTTGCATCAAGAAAGAAAACAAGTAATTAAATTCATGCATATTTGTAGGTCAAAGAAAATCCAACGCAAAATCCTTATGCATCATACCTTCATTCTAAAGAGTAAGTGCATTGTAATGATTGCAGTTGATTTTCATCTTAAATTACTTTTCATATGGTATTTCCTAATAATTTACGACATGAATCTTATTGTCATTGATGTATTATGCATAGTTCACCGGGTCAGGACCTAGGTTGCGACCCAGGCTTGACCCGGTCGGGTTTGCACACGACTGGCTTTATTGCAACCAGATCAGGTCGATCCTTCCAGCCATGTCATGGCCGGGGTGTCAATGGGCCGGCCCAGCCTGGTCCGCAGTCGGCCCAACCAAGGCCCTCTCCAATACATAATGGGTGACCCGGCTCGGCCCATTTTATGTTGTTGGTCCATCCTGGTCCAATCCATATAAAATATATATTTGACCCAGCCCAACCCGACCAATTTTTCAAATTTATATATACATTATTTTTTAAAAAAATTATAATATCTCTTACCAAAGTTTTGGTATGACATACAAAATTAAAACTAAGATTCTTTTTTGAAATTTTAATATAAATTAAGTTTGATAAAAAACAAGAAACATGATTAAAATAACAATAGTAGATAGATAGTACACCTTCATAAGTTTTTAATTTATGATAAAATATATAAATTTGACCTGGCGGCTTAATATTTCTAGTCTATGAGAAAAGATATATCATATTTTTAATTTTTTTAAACATCAAACCAACTGCTAAAAAAATATTTTGAATATAGAAATAAAAATAGATACATGGATAGAAATATATAACTTAACAAATAAATAATTTAGATATCCAACCAGAATTCGAGCAAAATTAATATTTCATTATTTAAAAGTATTACCTTTTTTAATTTATCTGATAGTCTAGATACCCCCCGATGGCGAACAGTCCATGCAAAAAGTACCATGAAAATAAAATATAGCAGAGGTCTCGGTTGTGATCTAAAAGCCTTTTGCATGCCTTCTCGCGGACTAAGAGATGGCGACAAACAGGCATCACTGCGGAATAGTGATGTCGCGACTCGCGAGTGGCCAGCCAGCTTGATTTCTTGGCCCAATAAACACTATAGGGCCATTTTCTCTACCCCGAAACAAGGCCCAGCACTGGCCCGACCCGAGGGCCCACTGGTGAGCCTGGTTCATTGCCATCTCTAATTTAGTTGCACAATAATTTTTTTATATATTTTAGTTATATAGTCTAAAAACGTAAAGATAAATTGATCATGTTTATTGAGATATGATCACAAAAAGAGTAGAGACATCATTCTGCTACAAAAATTACACTAAAAAAATCAGACATTACATCATAACGTGTTACCCCAAGTGGGCATTGGAAAACTCAAATATTACACAAAAATAATAATAATAAATGCAGCATGAGCCTCTCGGCACACAGCACTGCTCCCGTCTCAAAACATTCATAAAATAGAAAATTAAACATGTACACATCACCACAGAAAATGGTGCAACTGCTGTACGCTATTATTATCGATGAACTACCTCCTAGCATCTGATACAACCGAGTTTCTTCAGACGTCGACCCCAATCCTTTGGGCTACCTGGGCAGAGCAAATCAACATATTATTGCTGGGTTCAAAAGTTGTTCGAATCAAACTAAATTGAATAAAATAAATTAAATTAAATTAAACATTTAGGTCAAAATTAAGTTTATTAATAATATTTATGTATTTTTTTCATCTAAAAATAAATATTTTAAGAATTTGTATGGTACAACTAATAGTATATACAAATATAGATGTTGTATTTTGATAAAACATGACTTGAATAAAAAAATCATGTATAGACATATATATTATACCTTAGTAAAATATGGTTTAAACAAATCAAATAGATTGGTTTGAATTGGAAAAATATCCTCAAAATCCAAAACAAACAAACCATGAGTACACCTAAGTGCTGGTTTTATGAAAGGGCTGCGAAGAGGACAAAAGAGATAGCAGGGCGTGCATGCAAGACTACCTCTTTGAAGGAGAGGACACCGCTTCCCCAAAGCCATGCATCGCAGCCCGCATCCCTGGGTCCCCATACGTTGTTCCTGCGGTCGTCGCCAACATGGACAACATCCTTTGGATTCACACCCAACATATTGCAGGCTTTCAAAAATATTGCGGAGTTTGGTTTCTCTGCTGCTACCTCATGCATGCAGTGAGATTTTTATTCATTACATTATACCAATTCCACGCCTAGAAGATACGATTCTCATTCAGAGAAACCGACTTATTTGGAGAGGCTAGGTTAGAATATTAAAACTAACACAGTATGTATCAATTTTGACCATAGTTGACACATCAGAGACAAATGCTATCCACTGCGTGAGTGCTCCAAAATAGTAGAATAAATGGTATTCACATTATGTTTTTCTATTCATAGATACCCAGAAACTAGGACATCTCGGTGACTAAGAAATAAGAAGCACAAATGTACATTGCTTACCTCAGCAGAACAGGCAATTGCATCAAACCAGTGATCACATTTCAGTGCCTACAGAAGGGGACGCAATCGTGTATCAAAATTTGACACAACGTTTTGATACCAGCTTTTCTGAGGGCCTTGAATACTTTCTCAGCATCAAGATCATAGAGGTGCCAAGCCTGAAGTATACTTGTGTCAGATTGAGAAATATGGTAAAAGGGTAGAAAAAATTTGTAGGAATTTGAAGTTGAGAGAGCTGTTACCTTCTCAGTCTTGTAATATTCATAGAGCTCTTCAAACTATTGAGAATTAGAGCAGCTAGTGGAAGAACTGACTATGAACTGCCAAAAGGGTCTTCCATCATCCACGTATCTACAACACAAGGTACAAGAAAATATAAATCTTGGAAGGAAAGCATAAAGTCCAAATGTTCACGAAGACATCCAAAGATGCCATCTAAAACATCAATATTGTAAAAACTTTTCAGCTAAATTTTATTAGCCTCGAGGAGACAAACAAATGGTAGCCCAAACATAACGTGCATTTCTAGCTGAATCCATGTTAACCATTTGACCAACGGGGATGAAAACGAACAGATTATTCAATGAACTTCCAAGGAAATATTTGTTGTGAATACGGTAACTGATTACATAATAAAACAAGTGATTCGGCCAGCAGTTAGAGATGTGACTTATGGCTTTACATTGATGTCATGTGCAAATTGTCGACTTGCTTGAAGGCTTCATTTAACAAAACAAATGGCATAGCATTCCTTGCTTATTTCCTTTCCAGATGGATCAAATGTTCGATAACTAAGATCACATATCCTTTTCCTTTACCTTTATGGGATTAAAAAAAGGCTACATATAACAATCTGAAGAGTCATATGAGCACATTATGTTAGTTGTGATTCTCCAAAGTTTCACCAGGTAAAGACTACCCTTACAGGATTGATCAGCCAAAGAAGCAAAAGGATTTTCTAACCCTTTTAATCTGTTTGTGACAGTAGACCTATCTATAGGAAAACAATCTTACACACTTTTTGGCTAGTGATTACATGTCTCCTAGCATCTACCTTCACCTGATCTCTATTATATTTCATCCAACTAATATATTATCTTCAATTTGTCCTAAACCTTACATGCACATATGCTTCAAATTTCCCTACATTTTTTGCCTCAAAGAATTGTCTTTTTTTTCTTGGGACAATATGGAGGAGTTTGTTCACCACTTGAAATTGATTAAATCATGATCACATCTATCCTGGACATTATTCATCAACCAGATAGAAATTGTAATGCCTGCCATCTCTAAAAGATTCTCCATTGAAGAATGAGATACTAGAATGAACATCTACAGAGCTTATGCATATGCAGGTAGAATTCAAGAGAAGAGGCTTGCAAGAAATACTCATGGTCCACTGCAGATGACATATAACATAAAAAGAAATAGAGTATACCAACTCGCAGATAGTAAATGGATATCAGTATATCACCATGCAAACTGTAAACAGAGTTATTATATCTACTAAACTTCAGTCATGAATAGCCTCACATTGATGCTAAATGAGAAGGAACATTAAGCAGACAATCATGAACCTAAAAATCTCATGATAGAATTTACACCTCTAAAACAAATTAAGCCCCCATTAGTTGGAAAATGCCTAGTAATGGGATTGACGTACCATAATAACACAAATATAAGAATAATTGCAGAAGAATTAGCAAAACAAAGAAACTTAGATAGATCTTTCACAGGTTTTGCAAGAAACCAAGGTCCATTTCACATGATTGGTGCTGCAAGTATACCTTTAATGCGATAGAAAGACGGTATGCTATAGAATGGTGATTTTTTGAAAGAAAAGATATGGTAATCCTCCTAGTTCAATCACAGAGTAAACCATTTACCTAATTAAAGCCATTATCTTAAACCCATCTTCTAAGTTGTCACTGATGTAATTTGATAGAAAAAATGTGAAGCATCAATATGTTCATTCTCATCTGGCCAATAATAAGCACAAGCATCCTGCCCAGGAAAAAAATAAAAAAAATGGAACGCAGAAGCAAGTTACCTTCTCGATTTCTAAGAAAGAGCGATCATCGAGGAAGTGAATGGAAAAATTACATAACTAAATATGTGTAAATAGCAAACAGACCTCAGACGGGATCAGCCCCATGGTTGTTCATAAGCCCAGCAGTATCTGTGTAAGATCTCATTCTCCAAGTACTGTCACATGTACAAGTAGAAGCATCATGTTAGCTAGCACAATAGAAGTGTAAAGAAATGAACCAATACATTATGTATGATGTATATGTACATATATACAAAAATAGGAGAAGCAGATAAAAAAAAACCTCGAATCTTGGATGCATTTGTACGTGCCTTCTCCGCCTGATTCATATTTAGGTGTCCCCCTCTTCCAACACCATCGCTTATCATTTGCACAACAAACACTATAAAAGAGAGTACGACGAATAAGCATCTATAAATTAATAGTAAAATAAATTACAGGTTCTGTTCACATAAAATTACAGTCCCCTGCATGGTTGTACTCGAGCCACTTTTGCGCTTTACATGCAGCAAGCCATTTGTCAATTCTGTCCATTATGTCTTTCTTACTGTTGGCACCAAAAAAATCCTAAGTACCTAAATATGTCAATTTTAGGCAAAAGTATATGAGAAAAAAAATGAATAGATAGATGTGACCACATTTGGGACCAATGAGTAGAACAGACAGGATAAGTCTTATTGGGCCCGACCGACCGGATGACTGGCCGATAATGATTAGCACCACTACCTGGTCTGCCTAGCTCAAACTTGAGTAATGCTGAAATTGGATCGAAAATCAACTTGTATTCGGCAAGTTACTAGCGAAACAGTAAAAATAGACTTTCAACTGACCTTTGGTAGGCTTAATGGGTCTAAATGATAAAATAAGTGGGTCCATAATACTGTATTGGTCAAGACCTCTACAGCAGTGTCTTGAATGTCAAAATTTAGCTCCGGGTGGCAAAATGACCATTTTGCCCCTATTGGGCCCGAGCGACTGAACGTCAACCCAATGACGATCGGGCACTACCATCACGTCCGCCTAGCTCAATGTTGAGCAATGCCAAAATTAGATCGGAAATCAAATCTATATTTGGAAAGTTATGGAGAAACTACCGAAAGTCAATTTTCCGATGGCCTTATCAGGGGTATATCAGGCCCGAAAGGTAAGACAAATGGGTCCATGAGACTGTACTTGTCGAGAGCTTCACAATGATACCTCGAATGTCAAAATCCAATTTGGGACGGACCTCGAATGGCAAAATGGCCTCTTTCGCCCTTGGTGGGTCTGGACAATTCGGGACAGATTCGATCACATATTGATACATCATTGGGTCTGCCCGGCTCCATCTTGAACAACGTTGAAGTCAGATTGAAAATTTGACTAATATTTGACAAGTTATGGGCCAAAACACCTGAGATGGGTCCAAATGACTAAAATGCCCCTCCTTGACCACATTCGGTTCGGAAAGCCCGGACTCGGCCCATTAACAAACTTGTGAGCTCAGATGATGCAGGAAAGTTAGTACATGAGAAAAACTGATTCGGATCAGAAATCCGACCCACATTCGAAAAGTTATGGAGAAAATTCAAAATTTGTGCTCCTCACCAACTCAACAGGTCAGGGGCAAAATGGTCCAAGTTATTAAAAAATGACTAAGATGAGCCAAAATTTAAGACAAATATCAGATATATTGATTAGACAATTCTCGAGCTGAAAAGGATTATGTTATTTCTATTATGATCATGATACAATTAATGAGCTCAAGATGATAGATCGGAAAGATACACAAAATTAAGTCCAATCGGAGCTGATTGTGTCTCATATCATGTTTATTTTGATATTTATATGATTTTAAAATCATATAAAATGAAATAACAAATATAAGCCATGGCCATCAAGATGATGAGGGAGATGGAACCCCAATCCAAGGGTCTAGATGCATATTTATTAAGTAATGGATTACCTCTTATTGGATCTTTAATGACAATGGATCCTATTTAAGTGAGGATTAATATGAGCCATTGGATATATGGAGGATGGTGAGATATTAGGTCAAAAGAGAAGCCTACGATTCTATCTCCCACGGCTGCATGGACCAGGTCAATGACTGACATCGGATGCCACAAAGAGAGGAAAAGTTAAAAAAAAATGTCATCCGCATTTTCTCTTAACTCACATCCCCATCTTTCCACTCTCTCCACGTACACCACTACCCCACTTATACCCACATACACCACATCCTCCAGAGAGAGGATCACCTCAGTTCCCATGTGGAGGGAGCTCCCGCAGTCCTCAATGGCATGAGGACACTTGGTGTCGCGGAAAACGAAGCGTCAGTATTGGTGTATTTAGGTATTGGTGTATTTAGGCATTTTTTTGTTGCAACAATCTTTGCGGCACCAAGCTTTTGCTTCACATTTTCTCAGTTATTGTCATAGTTTTAGGGAATAAATCTTGGTGCTTTGAAACCTCTTTGGAAGAGGAATAGGATTTTGAATTTTTTGGCTTTTTTTACCTCTAGAAAGGTTGGATTTAGTCACCACAAGATTCCCTTCTGCCGCGAATGTTTTAGTCACCGAAGGGTGCCTTTATCATAAAAGGAATATGTCATATTTGGGTCCATCAAGGCCCGGTTATGTTGAATCAGAATTGTATCCTAGTCAACCATATTTGACCTAGTTTGACTGGACCAAATACCTTTGTATGAGTGAAGGCGTAAGTGCAACCACCCGTGGTAGCAACCCATAGATGAGTGTAAATGGCACACAACACATTGCACTGGATCTAGGAGGCACACAATGCAAATCCAAGGTGGCTTAATGCGCCAAGTAGTTCAAAAAATAATTTTAAAAATGTTTAAAATCATAAATAAATTTAAAAATAGCATAAAATGTATAAAAAATATTTAATACATTATTAAAGTGTTTAATGAAATGTCAGATGATTTGAAGCCCTATGATCCAAGAATCAATACTCACTTGTTTTAAAATTATTTTAAAATCATAACTTGTAAAATTAATATCTAAATCAATTATGTAAAATGTGATTTTGCATGGTAGTGATTGGGACTTAATTTCATACTTTGTACAATTTTGTGAAAGCCTGAATGATATTAAGTTATTTAGTTATACTTGTTTGATGCATATGAAATATGAAATATTTATAAGTTGTTTTCATGCCATTTGATTCATAAAAATTATAACAAGCATAAATTTTGGATTCAAGATTTATAAGTTATAACTTCATGGTATAAGTGTTATATCATATAATTATCACTTAATCACACTATATACATGTAATGTTTGATGGTGTGGTTGAATAGTGATCATGGACTTAGTTTAAATATCATGTGATGGTTAATTTTAAATGTATGTGATTATTAGGCCTACGTAACTTTGTGTAGAAAAAGGGTGGGTGTCCCTTTCCATATTCACCTCCTCAAGAAGACGTCCTCCATCGTTAATGGGTGAAACCTGACCTAAAGAGCCTCACGAACTCTGCTTTTGGAGCCAACTTCTAGATGGAGGAAACTAGATAACTAGAATACCATGTCGGATCTGCCTCTTCCTATATAAAAAGGAATGGTGGTCTGGTTTGGGGTAGTTACTGAGGAGGTGAAGGAGGGTGAATGTAAAGTGTGTGATCGCTGGAAATCGTGAGTCTCAATGAATTAAGTATGACAAATTCGACCTGCATACTTGGGAGATGGTGTGTGTGAGTTCCAACTTTCTCATCTTTGGTTCACTAAAGATGAAGAGCCCTTCAATCTGGTTCGATATGTAATTTTGCAAATCAAAGACTAGAAAATCAAGTGAAAAGTAGATTAGAACCATGTGAAATGTAGAATATGTGAAGAAATGATATGCAAACAATAATTAGCATAAATTTGGCCAGATTAGGGTTAGCCCTACCCTTTTTTTCTATTTTTATAAAATAATATGATGTAAAAGTAAATTAAAATGATGCTAGAGAAATTAAACATGAAGTTGGAAGTGAAACGAATCAAATCTGATTGAAAATGATGACGAAATCATCTTTCTAGCTCCACTGTAATGTTTAGATATTTTTATTATTATTAAATAATATTTACTGTATTTGATGTTAAATTAATTATGTTTAATGTAGATTTATCTCTCTCTCCCTCCCCTTCAATTCCTATTCCTCCTCCTTTCTGTTTTCTCTCCTCCTCTAACCCTGGCGCCGTTGGCCGTCCCTCGCCATCTCACCCTCGACCACCTCTCTCTCTCTCCTCGCCATCTTCCCCATCGATCGGCCCCTAGCTAACCCGGCCGCCACCAGCCGCCGCGCTACCTTGCCCACCCTCGCCGACATCGCCGCCATGTAATCGCCATCGTCGCCTGCCTCCTCTCGGCCTCGCGAGCGTGCCGCCTGGTTGACCTGTCAGCGGCCAGCCGCCTCCGCGCGGCCTCCCCTTGCGTCATCCCCGCCCAGCCGATGTCAGCCCGCCTTGGTCAACCGCCGCACCATGCGGCCAGTCGCCGCCCGCGCAGCGCAGTCGGCCGCCGCCGACGGCGGCGCGCGCGCCCGCGCGCCGCCGCCCATCACGCTCGCGGACGGTCTCCGCGTGAAGCCGTCCCGCCGACGCCGCCGTGTGCCCGCGGAAGCCCCCCCCCCCCCCGTGCACCGCCCTCCGCCGCGCCATTTTTGTGCCCCGCCTCCATCCACCGCGTAAGCACTTCTTTCTCTCCCTTATTTTTTTCTTCTCTCTCTTATCTACGTATATATCCCTCATTTATCTCTCTCCCTTGCGATCCATTGGCCTAATCCCTCCCTCCTTTCTGTTTTTTTTCAGCAGCCTCAAAGGAGATAGATCTCTTATTTTCAGCTGCGTTCTTGACGTTCGGTATCGTCTTCGGTGGTCGATTTCCAACTTTTTCAGCACCATTCCGGTAGGCATCCTTGACGTGTCTATTAATTATCATTAAACTCCTATTTAATCCTCCATGACTTGTAGTGATTATTATTGAGTTAATTAGTCGATTTAGCGTTGTATGTCGCGGTTAACTTGCATGGTTAGTCTACTTGTTCTATAATGTGCATAATAGGGCTCTTGTTAGGGATATTATTATATCATCTTCATCATGATTAATTTAGTAGATTGTTAGTTGATTTTAGTTCTTTTAGTTGGTATGTTTTTAACTACCCTTTTGTTATACGGTTTGAGTTAACTTGTTATATAGGTGTGCTGATAGGTTAATAAGATTAGATAATATTTATCTAGTTTATTACATCTGTTTCGGATATGTTATTGTCATTAATTTAGGTGATAGGGTCTGATTGGGTCTGTTCCTATCATGTTAGTCTTTACTTATTCTTGTCATTTTATGGTTCTAGATCATGCATAGGTGGTTCAGGTGTGGTTGATCATGCTATTTGCATTGGTGGTATGTTTATTCATTGCATGGTATAGTTTATATCATTTTATCTTGCAAAAGTGTATCATGGCACGGCATGATTGAGGTGGATGCATGATGCATTGAAAATATGATGAAAACAGCTACACTATACTAGTTAGTCGTGACCCGAGGGCAGCGAAGGTTAGAACAGTCCGGTGCATCCTTCGATCCCGGATACCGCGGTTTGTCCCTGTGCCACCACTGCCTAGGTGCACTATGGGATTTCATTTAGCTATATGGTACTGCTATATATGATAGATCTGGTGGTAGCTGGTTGAGGTGGCAAGACGACGCATTCCTTGCTAATAAGAAAAAAGGTGTGGTTCTTATTAGAGGATAAGTGCATTTGTGAATGTGGTCCTTTATTAGAGGATAGGTGCATTATTGCATGGTATTGTATAGGTGGTCTAGTGATGTATTTTATTTTGTCAATTATCATATTGTGTTGCACGTTGTATGCATGGTTTGTCTCATTTATAGTGATATCATCATATGGAGCATATAGCAGGTGTCTATGCATATGTTCCTACCATCTTTTTAGGTCATGTTATGGTGCATATAGGTGCTGGTCGGTGTGATCATAGGCTTTGGTTGGTGGTGTAAAACACATGGATTAAGTCATATATCTAATGTATTGACTAGCCTATATTTACATATAATTGGTGTTGGTCTGGGGATCTATTTAATTACCATCTAGGGCCTTTTAGCTATCCGATTTGGCGGATGATGGGGTGTCTACTGAGTCGTCATACTCATCCCAATCCTCTTATCAATTTTCAAGTAATTAGGTTTAGCGCAGCGGAAGCGTGATGGATCGATTCTCGAGAAGATATTTAGATGATATTTATGACTAGATGGTATTTACTTTTGTTTAGATTGTAGTGATTAGTGATGTATTGGAATTTGAATTTGTGAAATTATGAACTTGGATCTAGTTGTTTTCATTCGTTCCAAACCGATATATTTTTAGGGTTTATTTTCCCTGGTTACGTCGTCGGATTATGTTCCGCTGTGCAGGATTTAATCCGGGGCGTGACAGCTTGGTATCGGAGCATTAACTCAGCCTTAAGGTCTATTTTTGACTAGCCCGAGTTTATGATATCGGTTTGGATTAGATGGAAATTGATGTTTGGAAGAAAATGATCTTGGGCAGACAGAATAATTTAGATTATCTATTAGATTGAATGACATAGAAGTTGGAGGTTGGATTATTAGATGTTTACATTGGATAAATACTGATATCATTTTATGATGATTTAATTTTCAGATTTTGTTAATCTTGGAGTTTGGATTTATGTTTATAGGATCGATTATCAAATTGGATTTATTGGGTTTTATCATTATAGGGTGATCAAGTCATTAAAGTTTTAAATTGAATAATTAATTTGTGATGACTGAATTTCAAGTTTGATTGATCTTGTGGTTTGACTTGATTAAGAATTTATTTTATCAATCTTAAGGCAAGATTCTTGGGTTATATATATCAGATTATCGAGTGCTTGATATATGATGCTCGATCATTATTAGGTTGGTCTATACTTTAAGTTTGAACTTTCAAATTTAACATGATTAGTATTTTGGATGGATGGTGAATTAAATGGTTAGAATCATGATTATATCACATGATCAATATATAGATAGATGATAGATTGGTGAATCTTTAAATTGATTTAATTTAATGGTCTATGTGAGATGATATGTGATTTTGGTATTGGATTTATCTAGATGTGAGGTGAAATGGTGATTGAACTATTACTTGAGTATATGGTTCTAAATGAAAAGGAATGGGATATAAGAATGAGATTATGAATATGAAATTCAGAGTAAGAATTAAGATAATTTTATTATGTTTTGAATAAGTGGTATTTTTCGTGTTATCAAGGATGGAATTCAGATTAAGTGTAAGTTGTGAGGAGAGATATTTAGATGATTTAGTATGAGTTGGAGAATTATAAACAACTTGAGTATGATTATAGATAGGTGTTGTAATGTACTAGCAATTGATTGATATTATAATTATACTCTCCCGATCACAATCTTTGATCTTCATTATCGATTTTGAACTCTTTTATCTCTTTATATCTTGTCTAATCAATCTAGCCAAATCTTGACTCTAGATCATCTTAATTGTATGTTGTGACCATTCATAGGTTGATCTTATGTGGAGTTTGGACCTTGGTCTATTGGAAATGGTCTTTTAGATTAGATAGAGATAGAATGAGAATGAGAATGTATCATGTAAGAGTGATATTGAGATGGATTTGTAAACTAAGAGAGTTGAGAACTCATTGAGAGTGAGAATCATTTGGTGATTATGTGTGATTACAACTAGATATTATTCTTATGATGAAGGTTAGAGATATATTCTTTGATTATGATTTGATAGAAACAACTTTAGACAAAAATATATTATGGTTGATATACTTGATTATTGAATCATTATGGTTTAAGTGATGTTAATATTGTTAAAAGTAGTAAATTCATTAGAATTACTTTGGAAGTTAGTGATTTGGTCATCTTGAGGACTTATATAATATAGATGGTATGAGGTGATTATATTTGAGAACATATGTGCATGAATTATATAGAGGTTAAGAATAATTACATTGATTGGATAAGTGGATAACATAAATCTGGTGATACACTTCATTTCATGGCATCATTATTTTGTGAAACTTGGCTTTGAGATTGAATGGAAACAAGGCATTGATATCAACTATTTTGAATTGAACAAACTTCTGGAGCTTTATATGAGAAAGATGAGAATATATCATATTTGGAGAAAGATTTACCAATATGAATTTTGGAATAGATTTATGAAACCATAGGCATGAACATAGCATTGATAATTTTTGATATTAAGGATGAGATTTATAGAAGATCAAATATAAACTTTAGAGCATGATCATATTATCTAAATCCTCATCTATTATCCATCGATCTAGAACTCTAGAATTATTCTTCCTATTTGATCCGAGTTTAACTTATCTAATTAAGAACTCATTCCTCTCTTTGATCGTGATATTCAAACCTCGCTAGGAGTAGAGTTTGCATACTTAGATTTTGACTTGAGTAAATGGTGATAGATTGATTGTCATTTGTGATTAAGTGTAGTAGACGAATTAGTAATTAGATCGCAATTTTATTAGAAATGATCTTTAGATAAAAGATTGTAAGAGGAATAGCTAAGGAATTTTTCTTCTCTATTGTGGATTATTATGATCAATACCAATAATATGATGATATAGCTTCAAATTTAGTGAACCCAATCATTTTAGTGATGATGATGAGACATATCAATCTTTAGATAAGATATTGGTTGGATCAATTAAATTGATATTGAATCATAATTAGATTATTAGTTAGATAACTAGATTGTGTCCTTGATAGAACCAGGGATGTATGCTATGATGCTAAAATTTTCAGATTGAATATATTTGAAATTTTAGATAGATGATGATCAATGTTGTCAATCTTAGACAAGGTTATTAATTTGAGCAATGTAGGGTCTATTGGATTATTGAATACTTTTGTGAAGGATACTTGATATATATCATTTTGATCTACAAAATTTTTAGATTTGGTATATAAGTAATTTGGATAAATTAATGATCATCGGAATTAAGGTTACGAGGTTATGTGATAGGATGATATAGATGATATATAGATAATTTAGATTGATAGATATGTGGATAGAGAGTTTGGTCAGCATATATCAAGATTCAGTAGCAAGGTAAAATTTTGAAAATATTTTTATGATAGATATGAGAATAATTAGATCAATTCATCATGTCCATGCGAGAATAATGAGCTTAGATGATGTACATGAATTGGGAGAATGCCTATATCATATGAGATGCTTTATATGATATTTAGATTATGAAATTGAATTGGAGAGGATATTGTTAACTAATAAGATCATAAAGCGGATGATATTAGTAGAAAACGAGATGAGGCATCTTCACCCACAATTTTTCAGTGAGTATGGTTGAATTTTCGAGGACGAAAATTTTGTTAGGAGGGTAGATTGTAACGTTTAGATATTTTTATTATTATTAAATAATATTTACTATATTTGATGTTAAATTAATTATGTTTAATGTAGATTTATCTCTCTCTCCCTCCCCTTCTATTCCTATTCCTCCTCCTTTCTGTTTTCTCTCCACCTCTAACCCTGGCGCCGTTGGCCGTCCCTCGCCGTCTCACCCTCGACCACCTCTCTCTCTCCTCGCCATCTTCCCCATCGATCGGCCCCTAGCTAACCCGGCCGCCGCCAGCCGCCGCGCTACCTTGCCCACCCTCGCCGACATCGCCGCCATGTCATCGCCATCGTCACCTGCCTCCTCTCGGCCTCGCGAGCGTGCCGCCACATTGACCTGTCAGCGGCCAGCCGCCTCCGCCCCCCCCCCTTGCGTCATCCCCTCCCAGCCGATGTCAGCCCGCCTTGGTCAACCGCCGCACCATGCGGCCGGTCGCCGCCCGCGCGGCGGTCGGCCGCCGCCGGCCGGCGCGCGCGCCGTCGGCCATCGCGCTCCCGGACGGTCGCCACGTGAAGCCGCCCGGTCGACGCCGCCGTGCGCCCGCGGAAGCCCCCCCCCCCCCCCGTGCGCCACCCTCCGCCGGGCCGTTTTTGTGCCCCGCCTCCATCCACCGCGTAAGCGCTTCTCTCTCTCCCTTATTTTTTTTCTTCTCTCTCTTATCTACGTATATATCCCTCATTTATCTCTCTCCCTTGCGATCCATTGGCCTAATCCCCCCTCCTTTCTGTCTTTTTTCAGCAGCCTCAAAGGAGATAGATCTCTTATTTTCAGCTGCGTTCTTGATGTTCGGTATCGTCTTCGGTGGTCGATTTCCAACTTTTCAGCACCATCCCGGTAGGCATCCTTGACGTGTCTACTAATTATCATTAAACTCCTATTTAATCCTCCATGACTTGTAGTGATTATTATTGAGTTAATTAGTCGATTTAGCGTTGTATGTCGCGATTAACTAGCATGGTTAGTCTACTTGTTCTATATTGTGCATAATAGGGCTCTTGTTAGGGAGATTATTATATCATCTTCATCATGATTAATTTAGTAGATTGTTAGTTGAATTTAGTTCTTTTAGTTCATATGTTTTTAACTACCCTTTTGTTATACGGTTTGAGTTAACTTGTTATATAGGTGTGGTGATAGGTTAGTAAGATTAGATAATATTTATCTAGTTTATTACATCTGTTTCAGATATGTTATTGTCATTAATTTAGGTGATAGGGTCTGATTGGGTCTATTCCTATCATGTTAGTCTTTACTTATTCTTGTCATTTTATGGTTCTAGAACATGCATAGGTGGTTCAGGTGTGGTTGATCATGCTATTTGCATTGGTGGTATGTTTATCCATTGCATGGTATAGTTTATATCATTTGATCTTGCATAAGTGTATCATGGCATGTCATGATTGAGGTGGAATGGCATGTCATGATCTTGAAATTATGATGAAAACAGCTACACCAGACTAGTTAGTCATGACCCGAGGGCAGCGGAGGTTAGAACAGTCTGGTGCATCCTTCGATCCCGGATACTGCGGTTTGTCCCTGTGCCACCACTGCCTAGGTGCACTATGGGATTTCGTTTAGCTATATGGTACTTCTATATATGATAGATCTGGTGGTAGCTGGTTGAGGTGGCAAGACGACGCATTCCTTGCTAATAAGAAAAAAGGTGTGGTTCTTATTAGAGGATAGGTGCATTTCTGAATGTGGTCCTTTATTAGAGGATAGGTGCATTATTGCATGGTATTGTATAGGTGGTCTAGTGATGTATTTTATTTTGTCAATTATCATATTGTGTTGCACGGTGTATGCATGGTTTGTCTTATTTATAGTGATATCATCATATGGAGCATATAGCAGGTGTCTATGCATATGTTCCTACCATCTTTTTAGGTCATGTTATGGTGCATATAGGTGCTGGTCGGTGTGATCATAAGCTTTGGTTGGTGGTGTAAAACACATGGATTAAGTCATATTTCTAATGTATTGACAAGCCTATATTTACATATAATTGGTGTTGGTCTGGGGATCTATTTAATTACCATCTAGGGCCTTTTAGCTATCCGATTTGGCGGATGATGGGGTGTCTACTGAGTCGTCGTACTCATCCCAATCCTCTTATCAATTTTCAGGTAATCAGGTTTAGCGCAGCGGAAGCGTGATGGATCGATTCTCGAGAAGATATTTAGATGATATTTACAACTAGATGGTATTTAGTTTTGTTTAGATTGTAGTGATTAGTGATGTATTGGAATTTGAATTTGTGAAATTATGAACTTGGATCTAGTTGTTTTCATTCGTTCCAAACCGATATATTTTTAGGGGTTATTTTCCCCGGTTACGTCGTTGGATTATGTTCCGCTGTGTAGGATTAAATCCGGGGCGTGACAGCTTGGTATCAGAGCATTAACTCGGCCTTAAGGTCTATTTTTGACTAGCCCGAGTTTATGATATCGGTTTGCATCAGGTACCAGACTTGTTCTGATCAGTAGGGCATTCGAGGTGAGAGCTCTCTCTCCCAACACACTCTCACCCTCCAAACACCTTCCTGGTGGATTCCAACCTCTCTTCTGGGATATTACTTCCTAGTTGACCTGGTTGTTTCCATCAAGGCCTCTATAAGTCCTCATCCATGGAGTATTCCTCTCCACATGATCGGACTGGTTGTACCATTTGTAAGTAATCAATACATGACAGTGGAAAAATTGATTCCATAAAAATTGATTCCATAAAACCATGATCTTTGCCTTGATCGATGCCGAACAAGTAAAACCGGGAATCGAATATGAGGTAGAACGAGAGTACCTCATGGTATTTCTAAAATACCTCACCATGGATGAAGAGAGGACATTCCTCCTTGAGGAAAACCGTTCAAGTGTCCGGTCTCTAGCGGTATCCACACGATCTGCTTCAATAGACGAGTTCTCCCTTCCTTCGGGCCTCCAGAAACCTTCCAGATCCAAGCTTAACCATGGGAGATCACCTTCTAGAAGGGAGAGGAGGAAGATAGGATGTTTGGGACGTGCTCCAGCCCTATGGCTTGTTAGGGTTTGGCTTCATAAGCCATTTATATATAGAAGATGGAATTTTTCACAAAAATCCAAAACTTCTATAAAATTGCGTCCATGCCCTCATCTTATTGACCAGATCTAATGTGTGTGACCCACTAGGCCCAATAGTCAATTTGGTTGAAGCTTTAATTAATTTAAAAGAATAATTACTTTAAATTAAATCAAAACCGTTATCCGATAACAGTTTTTACGACATTCTGATCATGAAGGGTACAAGCCACATCCTATGATCCCAAATGATTTTGGGGAGTTAAATAACATCCATTGAGCCTTTCCATCATAAATTATTACATGGATTTAAATCCTCATTCATACAATGTCCCGGTCGGTCAGGGGTTTGGCACTGACTGTCAACCCCTAAGTATTCCAACTCTATAAAATTTTGTACTCAGGAATGGATAAACTGGAAAACTCCTTTTCCAATTATCCTATCTACCTTGGCCAAGGATTTAGAGTACTATCCATAGGACATTCTCTCTCTCCTACCGAGAGTGAACGATCCCCTATTGTCCGCTCAATTGCCTCCACCAGGTTTCCCATATACCCAATCCATTAACTATATAGGACCACAAAACTAAGTGATCCATCAGTCAATAGTCAAAGTACATAGTACGCCTGGCAAGACATCTTTGGCGACTCAGGTCAAAGATCAAACCGTGCTATGGAGATGTAAGAATAAGCTGATAGACAGTTCGGTAAGATACCGATCAGGTTTTCCTAAATTGGTCAGTTCAGTGAACTCATTCCACTAATGAGCACCTGTGTGTGTATCTCAGTGTCCTCACACTGATGACCAATGAGATCGGTCATTCTCATCATATGAGAAGACATCACACACACTAGTCTATCCGGATTCTTGATGTCCCGTCTCAAGGATCCTATGACTAGGAACATTTAGATCACATACCTCTAGATGATCGATCTCATTATCACGATCTCATCATGATTCAATCATCATTGCATGTGATGAAGGATTTCATTATGATATACGTTTCTAATAAAAGCTAGTAACGAAGTTTTGCCTATTTAATTGAATGAGATATTCCTAGAAATGTCGAATCATATGATATATGATTGGCTTGTAGGGCCTACATTACTATCACCATTCACTCTAAAACCTCGAAGAACCCAAGTACCTATTCGTGGTGAGTTTGTGAGAACCTTAGGTCTTGGAGATCGGAGCAATAGGGATCAAACCTACTTGAGTCGATGAACAATTGCTATCAATCTATCTAATCTAAGATTTGAATAAGATTGTCGTGTAATCAATCCAAGTTTGTTTGCCCAACTTGTTTGTTCACCATAATTGAAAACAGCAAAATTCTTTCTTCCAAAACTCTTAAACAAAAACAAAAGTCTCTTTAATTTTGTGTGCAACCTGTTTGCCAAATACCAAAACTAAAACAAAAAAATTTATTAAATAACAAAACCCAATAAAGGAAAAATCTTCAATTGTGTGCTCCACTTACTTTTTTTTCAACTATCTTTTGAAGAATGATTGACAAGATGTCCATGATGCTAAGATTTGGAAGACATGTCGTGATGTCAAACTATTTCAAACAACAAGAGTATGGGGCGGGTCCATACTGTAGACATGCCAAATTTGCCTAATTCAGAGCATAAAACTTATGTTTTAAAGGTTAACATGTGTTATTGACCTTATAATGATGTTGGGTCTTTAAAAAGTTGATTTGGAGCTTCGCCGAACGAAATCGGATGCTTTCCGAAGTTTTCCGCAAAAAGCTGTAATTTCCGAGCGAAAGCCACACGTAAATCGTGTAAACACAGAAATTGGCTGAATGGCCAATGCCTAATGATCATGCATTGAAGGTTATGGTCATATTCACACCCCGGACAAATTTTGTTGCATACCGTGCCTTTCCGGTTTGCCGTCGTAGTCATTTTGACCTGTATCGGATCTTCTGTTCACTGCCCTAACTTATGGACAAAATTCTGAAGTTTTGGAGGGTTTTATGGATGATCCTATGCTATATAAAGCTTCTTCGTCCTGTTATCTTTCCAACGCAACAAACTGCGTCGAATTCCGAGTACGGGAGTGTTCGCAATGGCTTCCGGAAGAAGGACGCACAAAAAACAGTCCCATGCGCCCAGGTTCCTGGTCACATGAGCCCGGGACCCAGGGCACGTGCCCATGCCCCCTACCAGTGAGGCACGTGACCTCATGCCCTCACTTGAGGGCACATGCGCCCTACCCTTGAGGCACGAGGGAACCAGTTTTTCACCGGGACTCTACCACTGAACCGATCGACCGAATAAGGTCAAATTTTTCGGGAATAGTGCCATGCGCCCTCACTGGGGGGCACATGCGCCCCTCAGTGGGGCGCATGCACCCTGCACCAGGGCGCATGCGCCCAGGGGTAGGGCGCAAGGCACCCTATTTTTTAGTCTTGATGAGACTGTCTGTTCTCCTATAAATAAACTCTTATTCCGGTCGTTCCAAAGGCATGAGCACGACCCCCCAAGCATCTCAGGATATCCAACCTCTCTCCTGCATTGATTTTGTGATTTTTAGAGAGAGAATTTTGAGTTTTTAGAGAGAGAAAAGTTGGTTCAAGAGAGAGGAAGGTTGTTCTGCAGGTGATCTGCCAAGTCTCTCTTCTTCAGCCTCTACAGCAGTGTGTGGACGTCTACTTCCTGAGCTCTTTTCATAAAAGTTCTTCCTCTCCAAGTCTTCTTCAGTTTGCAATTGACGGAACTTGATTCCAAGGTTGGGGCTGGTTGTGACGAGCACAGAAGCAAAGTTGCACCTGGCAGATCCTGGACTGCTGCTTGGCTTTTTCGACAACCCAGATTTGGCTATATCTTTCTCTATTCAACTCAGAATCTTTCAGTTCTTTTTTATATCTCTTTGTTTCGTGATTATCCATCATCCTATAATTTTTTACATTTTTTTCATTACTTTTATTCTGTTATTCCTAAAATAAAAAAAGGGGTTAGAGATAACCCGAATCCGGTCAGTTTCTAGTCAATTGTGTGTTTTATGTTATTCTCTTTACATATACTCCACCTTGTTTAGTTCTAATAGTCTATTTCACTTGTTTGTTTGTCTAGTTGCACAGAATATCAAGCACCCACCGCGTTGAGGACTCTTCTTCATCGGCCGGCCGAAGAAGAAGAAGCTTTAACTCACATTCTTCACGCTAAGGTACACACGGTCATTTTAATTCTATAAATCGAAACCCACGGTTCCTGGCGACCACATGTCTTAATTTCTTTCTTCTCACCCTCTTCCCACATGACCCGAACCGTCTCTTTGGTGATCGAGCGACGCCAAGGGATGAAAGTTCGGGGATCAATGTGAGTGTGGAACCGAGGTGAGAGTTGCTTTCCGAGTTTTCTTCCTTTATTTCTCATCCCCTCTTGAGGTGGCGATCTGGATTCACGGACTTCCCTAAAAAGGAGAAGACCCCGTCGAATTTTCAGAGTCGACACCTACAAGCTCCAACAACAATCCATGGTCCAACCAGAAGGCCATGTCAATGCCATTCAGGAACCCGAAGTCCAAGATCATGCCCACCGGTCCGCTTCATATAGTATAGAACAAGCTCTTAAGGATCTATCTCTTCATCTTGATCCTGAGACCTTTTTAATCATTCAATCTGCCACAAAGGGCAAGATGCCTGCTAATCAAGGTTTAGCCAAAGTCAACAGAGCTTCCTCACCACCCTGATCGGCAACTAGGCCTCTCATCATCACCTCTCTTAGGCAATCCTACCATGTTACCTTGCCCACTCACCCCATTGTGGGGCATTCCTCAAGTTCCGTGCCAACTCCTGCTTCCAACCCACCACTGCTGGCCCATTCCTCTAATCATCCTGCATATCATGTGCCAACATCGCTAGCTCAAGAACCTAACCTCACCCAAGTGTTCTTAAATAAACTCAATCAAATAAATGAACGCTTTAAAGAACTCAGTCACTGGTTGGATTCCAAAGCCACTCTTGAGATTTTCATTCCATCCTTCCCTATTCTACACCTTCCTCCTTCAGAGATACCAGTCTTCCAACGTTACAACGGGACTGGTAATTCCTTCACACATCTCAAGAGCTTCTTGTATGACTCTACCTTCTAGAAGAATAACCACAAAGCCCTCACATTTCTCTTCAGACGCTCTTTGGAAAGATCAACCTTGGAATGGTTCTACTTGCTTGACTCCACAAAAGCAAGTGACTTCAAAATCGTCAAAGCAAAGTTCCTACAGCAATATCAAGATCGTGTAGAACCCACTTACTCTATCACTGACTTGATTGCTGAGAAGATGAAAGGAGGTGAGGATTTCATGCAGTATGCAGATAGATGGAGGTCAATGGCCAATAAGCTGAAAGATACAATCTCAGAGTCAAAGCAAGTCAAGATGATTGTTACCAATGCCACACCAGCTTTGAGAAATGCTATGGTCTTGTACTATTCTAAAAACATGCATGAATTATATGATGGGGTGAGGTACATTCAAGCTCAACTCAAGGATACATTAATCATGGATCCAACATATAGAGCTGAAGATGTTAGTGTTGTAGAAAACCCTGTAGGAAGCCCTCAAGATCGATATAGGAATCCTCGACAAAATAGGGTTGCCTCTCAGCAAATCAATCATATTCCTTAGCTCGTCATGCAGCTGTTGGCTCCTGAACCAGATGAACAACTTGTGATTCCTCAACAACTTCCACAACTAGTTGTACATAATCAAGATCGACCAATCATTCGTGCACCTATTCCAATACCAGAACCATCTTCTCTTGCCCATCATCATGTCACTTTAGTATCAACGATGGAGCAAACCAAGCTTGAGTGTGATCAATCCATAGGAGAATCCTAAATTCAAGTCGATGAGAAATCTCCCATGTCTAATGTTCAACCTGATAGAAATGTATGCCCTATAAGCCAATCATATATGATATGATTCGACATTTCTAGAAATATCTTATTCAATTAATTAGGCAAATCTTCATTATAAGCTCTTATTAGAAGCGAATATCATAATGAAGTCCTTGATCAAATACAATGATGATTAAATCATGATGAGATCATGATAATGAGATTGATCATCTAGAGGTATTTGATCTAAATGTTCCTAGTCATAGGATACTTGAGACGGGACATCAAGGATCCGGATAGACTAGTGTATGTGATGTCTTCTCATGTGATGAGGACGACCGATCTCATTGGTCATTAGTGTGGAGACACCGAGATACACATGCAGTGTGCTCATTAGTTGAATGAGTTCACCGAATCGACCGAATTAGAAACCCCGAATGGTATCTTACCGAACTCGTCTATCGTGGTTTTCTATCATCACGGTTGCATAGTTGGACCTTTGACCTGAGTCGCCAAAGATGCCTTGTTGGGTGGAACTTGTGCTTTGACCATTGACTTATGGATCACAATTTAGATGGTCCTATATAGCGATGGATCGGGTACAAGGAAAATCCGATGGAGGCAATTGAGCGGACAACAAGGGATCATCCACTCTCGGTAAGTGAGAGAGTGAATGTCCTATGGGATAGTACTCTAAATCCCTGGCCAGGGTAGATAGGATAATTGGAAAAGGAGTTTTCCAATTGATCCAATTCCGAGTACAGGATCCTATAGAGTCGGTACACTAAGGAGTTGACAGTCGATGCCGTACTCCTTTCCGACTAGGACATTGGATGGATGAGGGTTTATATCCATGTGGTAACTGATGATGGAAAGGCTCAATGGAGATGAGATTATCCCCATAGCCATTTGTGATCATGGGATGTGACTTGTACCCTTCATGATCGGTAGGCCGATTAATTTGTTATTGGATAACGGATTTAATTAAATTAGATAGAATTGTTCTATTTTATTTAGGCCTCAACCAAATAGGTTATTGGGCCTAGTGGGTCACACACAAAAGGACTTATCCACAAGTACAGGGGCAAGGACGTAATTTATAGAGATTTTGGGTTTTTATGAAAAATTCCATAATTCTCTATAAATACTAATGGTTTCAGCCAAACCCCATCAAGCCAAGGGTGAAAACCACGTCCCATGCCTCCTCCCAACCTCCTCTTCTTTCTAGAAGGTGTCCATGGTCGATGGAGCTCCGTTCGGGAAGAGTTCTCGAGGCCGGCGCGAAGGGAGAACCTGCTGTGGATGAAGTTCGTGTGGATACTGCTGGAGACCGGACACTTGAACGGTTTGGAGAGATTTATAAGCTCATCTCCTTCCTCTCCATGGGATTATATGAATCCCTATCAGGTATATTCGAACCCGATTTGATCGGTTTTCGGTTTTCGTCGTTCGGTTCTGATTGAGACGGATTCTAAAGGAACCCATAGGAATCGTCGCTTCCGCTGCACCAAATTTTAATGGACGATTTCTTACAGTGGTATCAGAGCCCGGTTCAAGTCTCGGTCGAAACCGACGTCGAATCGACATTATTTCATGTTATTTGTGTTCCCGAATCTGTGCAAACGTCTGTTTTGACGAGGCCACCATATTCTGTTTATGACTCAGATAATAGATTGGTTGGCCTTGTTAGAATCGCGTGATATAGGGCTTTCCAACGCCGCAAACCATTTGAAGTTTGGATCTCTGTAGTGTTCGGGAGAAGCTTCAAAAGTTGGTGTTTCTGTCATGCCCGAACCGACACCCGGATTTGGGGATTTTGTGAAATCTCCGTCCACAGAAGAAATTGTGGCTTGTAAAAGGTTTAGGAGATGGGTAATATGATTACCTAGCCTTTACCTTTGATATCCATCTTTGAACGATGGCGGAGGATGAGAATTTTTGAGTTTTCCGACGAACTAGGGTTCTGCGGAATCTGGCGGCGCCTACTTGTTTCTTCCTGATTTCCCGTTGATATAGAATTTTTCTCTGAAGGGATATATACATATTTGGAAACGTCATATGATGAGGATTCTAAATTGTATTTTTTGAGAATATTTGTCTTCCTGGATAAAGAGTTATCCTCGTTGCAAAATAGAGATTTCTGCTACGGAATTTGGGTGACCGCCGCCTCTTCCTCCTCATTTTTTGGTCGACTGCGATTTTTCCTGGATATTATGCCGATTGTTTTAGATTCCTTATTTGATAAGGATTCCAACGCATATTTTTCCGGATTTTTCGGAGTCCGGTATAGGGAGTTAGAGACCTGGTTTTATGGAAACACTCCTCCCGGATGAACAGTGCCCTGCCCCGGCCCTTATCGGGCGGAGAAGAAGACGTCCGGATCCGATTCGGACCCGGTCGCTACAGTAGCCGCAGGCCGGCGCACCCTGCGGCGCATACGGGCGCACGCATAAAGGGCGCTGTGCGCCAGCGAGCTTGGCGCAATGCGCCAGTTCTTTCTCAAATGATTTTAAATTGTTTAAAATCATAGAAAATTCCGAAAAATTGCCAGAAAATTCCATAAAAATTCTGAAAAATTCTATAATATTATTTAACATGTTTCAAAGTGTTTAATGACATGTTAGATGATGTTTAGCCCTATTTACATAGATTCACTCATGGTTAAACTTTAAAATTGTTTTAAAGGTTTAACTTAAATTATTAGTGTCTTAATTAATTCTGTAAAATGAGATTTTACAGAATATAAATTGGGACATTAATTTTTGACTTTGCACAGTATTGGGAATGCATGAATGTTCTAAATAGTTTAGTTTTGTATGTTTATTTCATATAAATTGTTTATATGTTGTTGTCCTGTTATTTTCATGTTATTTATTTCATGAAAAATTCGACATGCATGAAATTGAGAATTTCTAAATAAATTATATAATTTTATGCTGATATATATGATATATCTCATATAATTATCACGTATGCGCTTTATGTTCATGTGATGAATGTTAGTGTGTGTATGGAGGTGATCATGGACTTAATTGTGCTTGGCTTGTGATTGCTTTTAATTGTGTTGGTTATGTTATTAAATGGGGCCTGCGTGTGCCTTCTCTCTCTCTCTCTATACAATCTGATTGTACATTCTACCTCCCTCCATTAATGTACTCCCCTTGGTTAAAACCATGGTTTCTTATTGAGTTATGTACATTTGTGGGTCTGCTTACCCTTAAGCCGCTTGTAAGAGTTAGAAGCTGGTTCGTGGAAGGTTGGAGAGTGGGACCACTTGGATAAGCACCCTTCTGAAGTGGGAGCATGCCAACTCAAGCATCTGAAGCAAGGATTTGCACCTATAGGGGTGCCTTAGGTGCATGCTTAGGGTTAAGTCCATGATCACCTGATTTTGTGCATATTTGATATGTGGATGTGTGCTATAGGTTATACCTTAGATATATGATATTCCAAAGGTATTATATATACTTAGCACATATTCTTGATGAGACTAAAATAAAATCCCTCCCTTTCATAATTAGGTTGATAAACGTGTGACATTAAGAATGACTCACGTAGCCTTCCGTTGTTATGGTCTTGATGAGCCAATCTTAGATTGGATGGGTTTGTTGTGTTTCCCACAAGACTCATTCAGCAAGGGATTGGTGATCATGGCCAAGGCATTTGCCGAACTTTGGGGTGGACCATTGCATGGCCTTGTTGTGTTTCCCACAAGGGCTATGTTAAGAATTCATTCTCATAACGTAACAAGCGGAGTTGACCTAACTAGAGTATATAGCTTGTTGTGTTTCCCACAAGGTTATAACTCTAGAGGCTGAATGACTAAGAATTGCAAGGGTTGCAATTGGTAAAAGTTACCTACCTATTAAGTATGGGATGACTTGTTGTGTTTCCCACAAGGTTGTCACCATAAAGTTAATAGGGTCTTAGTCCCCACTAGGATTTCATCGTGATATCCCGCCTTTGCATAATGAGGGTTATGCAAATTCGTCGAAAATTAGTGGGAGCATAAATTAGGATGAAAGACCATATCTTAATTTAATGAATGTTTGCAATGTTATTTTGATAAAATTATATCTCAGTTGTAGAATACGATTATAAACCACCATTAGTATGGCATATTAGATGCCATATAGCTTAATGGATCACACTTCTTAGACTGGTTTAACTAAGAGAATTGTTCTCATAGTTGACCAATTAACTATTCTACTTGAGAAGTAGGTGTCTCCCTAAATTATCTAGTGATATGAATGAAAGATAAGATCTTATCTCATAGACAAGATGCATTGTTTGCCTTAAACTAAATGTTAGTCTCTATGAGACATAATTATAGAGACAACATGGATAGATGGATATGAGATCCATCATGGCTCATATTGATGAGTTAACTAAAGGGCAACTTAGATCAACAATACATCTTAATTACTTCTTGTTGGTGAGACCAATAGTAAGAAGTAAAATCATTAGATAAAAATAGGAGAGAGTTAATAGTAAAAGAAGGTGGTCAAGATAATAAAGCGAATAAGACACGATTCTTACACTGGCATGACGATGAAAAGTGGAAGAGGAAGTACAAAGTGTTTTGTATATAATGCAAAGGTGGAGCTTGAGAAGCTTCATGTATCCAAGTCATTGGCACTTACTTGTTTTAAATATACACTTAATAGTATTAGATACTATATGTGTATATCATAATATTAGATACTATGGATGCATCTGATGGTATAAGATACCTGATATGCATCTTATATCTACAAGGAGTTGTAGATGAAGACAAGTAAAATGAAGGCTTAATAAAGAAGATATTGACCTACATATGAAATGGTGCAAAAGTTGCATCATTATTAGTAGGAGGTGCAATTCTTTAATAGCCTTATGGAGATGTCTTAATAATTAATATTGCTATTATATTCTTCTACAAGAACTTTATATGATTTCCTACTTGAATAAATGTTGATTTATTCTAAGCTATGGAATTGATAGATGTTCTAATAGATTGAATGGCAAAGTGTTTGCTGGGAGCTTAATGAATTGTTTAATCATATTTGATATGTTAGCTCTCATGTTATGTGTGAATATTCCTTTTAAGAGGAAATGGGTCGATTTAGATCAATCTATACTTTAGCTTTATATAGACATGGAGAATGGGTTAATGAGTTATTAGAACTCATACATTTAGATGTATGTTAGCCCATATCTAGTAAGGCTAAAGAAGAATATTTCTACTTCATTATTTCAAAGAAGATGTCTCTAGGTATGGATACATGTACTTTATGAAGTACAAATCTAAGACCTTTGAGAAATTATCTGAGATTAAGAATGAAGTAGAGATACTAATGGAACTAGTATTAGAACTCTTTGATGAGATCAAAGAGAGGAATACTTAAGTACATAATTCACATATAATTGAAGGATATTAGAATCTAATGGACACCTCTTTACACATTTTAGCTTAATTGAGTAGCTAAAATGAGAAGTCATATTATGTAAGACATAATATGAACAATGACAAGTTTTGCAAATTTCCTCTTTTTAATTTTGGTTAAGTACTCATTATAACCACTTGTTCTTAATAGGTACCTTCTAAGTCTGTTCTGACTATTCCATATAGGATATGGAAAAGGGGTTAAAACTTGACCTTAAGCAAGTTAAGGTTTCGGAATGTCCGACCTGGTGAAGAAGTATAACTCTAACAAGTTGGAATATAAGACTATGAAGTGTTGGCTTGTGGAATATCCAAAGAAAACTTTTGGATATTAAATATACGACCCTTATGTATAAGGGTATGTGTTACTTAGCTCACTATATTTCTAAAGGAAAAGTTCCTTCTTAAGAAAGATAGTGGGAGCAAGGTATATATGGAAGATGTTCCAGTCCCACAACCCAATAACACTTCTATTAAGGTGCTAGTTAATAATTACACAAGGACTAATGATAGGTCTTTACTTGTGTCCATTCTACCCTAAGAGATATGTGAGACATATCTCTGATAGATGAAATGAGGCATAAGATAATAAGAATATTGATCCTAGGATCTATATAGAACCAATATGAGATATTGATTCATTAATGGGAAGAGACAATAAAATCCGATATAAACTGTATCTATTCTAATCAAGTTTAGAACTTGATAGATCCACCTAAGGATATAGTATCCATAAGGAATAAATGGATCACTAAAGAATAGATTGGAGTGGATTAGAAGGTAGATACCTTCAAATGTGAGAATAGTTGAAAAGGATATCATTGAAGTCAAATGGTTGACTATGATGAGATCTTTTACCTATTCCATAGATTAATCCATTCGGATTTTGATTGTTACACTCTATGATTATGAGATAAGCTAATTGGATGTTAATATAGTATTCCTCTAAAGTATTTTGAGGAATAGGTGTATATGATACAACTATAGGGAATCAAATCCCAATAACATCCAAGAAGAGTGTGTATTAAGTTCATTTATGGACTAAAGTAAAATTTTCCATAGATCATATATAAGGTTTAATGAGATTAAATCTTATGACTTCGTTAAGAACGAAGAGGAGCCTTGTGTATTCAACAAGATAAGTGGGAGTGTTGTTACTTTCTTGACATTTTATGTTGATGACATACTACTCATTGAGAATGAAGTAGGTGTGTTATCATAAGTGAACCTAGCTATCATATTGATCCTCCAAACACAATTTGGGTTTTGAGATCTATGGAGATAGATCTAAAATCAATGCCCAGTTAATGTACGTAGTCATTATAGTCAAAGGGTTTGACATGATAAACTCCAAGATAGGTTTCTTACCTATGTAATGTGGAGTTGATCTCTGTAAAGTGTTGTCTTTGTAGACTTCTTGAAAGATAAAGAGATCACATAAATGGAGCCCTTATGCCTTTGTCATAGGGTCTATCATTTATAAGATGCTACGTACATGATGTGATTAATGCTCTAAGTGTTATGAGCATTCATCAAGAAAATCCAGGTGAGAGTATCTGGATAGTTTAGAGATATATCATTTAGTACTTAAGAAGCACTGAGAATGTATCTCTATACACTGGAGGATAAGACTTGAAGTCTTGTAGTTTTACAAACACAAGCTTCTAATCAAATAAGTTTGATATTAAGTCAAAATAATGATGGTGCAGTGAGTTGAAAGAGTTCTATGTGATAGAACACTGTAAATTCTACAATATATGTAAACATGTTTACATGGTGGTTGCACACTACTTGAGAAGTAATCTAGATGAAGTTTTTCATCTACATATTTGATATGAGATTGTCTCAATTTTCTCCGAAAGTGTATCATTGTTTCGAGAAAATAATGGAGTAGAGATTATGTCTCATCGAAGTTTAGAACTTCGTGGCGATATACCATACAATCAGAGAGATTGCAACTTACAGAGATATAATTAAAGATAAAGTATCTACCGTTAATAACATTGCAGATCCACCAGCCAGATGGGTGATTGGCTTTAGTGCAAGTGGGAGATTGATAGAAATGTATGCCCTACAAGCCAATCATATATGATATGATTCGACATTTCTAGAAATATCTTATTCAATTAATTAGGCAAATCTTCATTATAAGCTCTTATTAGAAGCGAATATCATAATGAAGTCCTTGATCAAATACAATGATGATTAAATCATGATGAGATCATGATAATGAGATTGATCATCTAGAGGTATTTGATCTAAATGTTCCTAGTCATAGGATACTTGAGACGGGACATCAAGGATCCGGATAGACTAGTGTATGTGATGTCTTCTCATGTGATGAGGACGACCGATCTCATTGGTCATTAGTGTGGAGACACTGAGATACACATGCAGGTGCTCATTAGTTGAATGAGTTCACTGAACTGACCGAATTAGAAACCCTGAATGGTATCTTACCGAACTGTCTATCAGGGTTTTCTATCATCACGGTTGCATGGTTGGACCTTTGACCTGAGTCGCCAAAGATGCCTTGTTGGGTGGAACTTGTACTTTGACCATTGACTTATGGATCACAATTTAGATGGTCCTATATAGCGATGGATCGGGTACAAGGAAAATCCGATGGAGGCAATTGAGCGGACAACAAGGGATCATCCACTCGCGGTAAGTGAGAGTGAATGTCCTATGGGATAGTACTCTAAATCCCTGGCCAGGGTAGATAGGATAATTGGAAAAGGAGTTTTCCAATTGATCTAATTACGAGTACAGGATCCTATAGAGTCGGTACACTAAGGAGTTGACAGTCGATGCCGTACTCCTTTCCGACTAGGACATTGGATGGATGAGGGTTTATATCCATGTGGTAACTGATGATGGAAAGGCTCAATGGAGATGAGATTATCCCCATAGCCATTTGGGATCATGGGATGTGGCTTGTACCCTTCATGATCGGTAGGCCGATTAATCTGTTATTGGATAACGGATTTAATTAAATTAGATAGAATTGTTCTATTTTATTTAGGCCTCAACCAAATAGGTTATTGGGCCTAGTGGGTCACACACAAAAGGACTTATCCACAAGTACAGGGGCAAGGACGTAATTTATAGAGATTTTGGGTTTTTTATGAAAAATTCCATAATTCTCTATAAATACTAATGGTTTCAGCCAAACCCCATCAAGCCAAGGGTGAAAACCACATCCCAAGCCTCCTCCCAACCTCCTCTTCTTTCTAGAAGGTGTCCATGGTCGATGGAGCTCCGTTCGGGAAGAGTTCTCGAGGCCGGCGCGAAGGGAGAACCTGCTGTGGATGAAGTTCGTGTGGATACTGCTGGAGACCGGACACTTGAACGGCTCTGAGAGCTTTATAAGCTCATCTCCTTCCTCTCCATGGGATTATATGAATCCCTATCAGGTATATTCGAACCCGATTTGATCGGTTTTCGGTTTTCGTCGTTCGGTTCTGATTGAGACGGATTCTAAAGGAACCCATAGGAATCGTCGCTTCCGCTGCACCAAATTTTAATGGACGATTCCTTACACAACCAACCTCTTCTATTTCTCAGGAATCCCCTTAACAAGGTACACTCTTGGTCCTTAAACAACCTCAAGAATAGCCCATGCTAGGCAACCCCAAGTTGGAGGTTATAGGAAATCATGGTGAAGGGCCTAGCAAAGAAGCTCAACTAGTGAAATCATTAGAGTTGATCTTTAAAAATGATAAAAGAGATTGAATCGGTCAATGAAATGAAGAATAGATCATTACCTCTGGGCCTCTACGATCACAGGCCATAATTAACCCTTCTATCTTTAAAAGAATTAGGATCATCATCGGAGTGTGTAGGCGATAAACCAAGTGAGGATCAGCCATTGCTATCATTAATCCTTGAAGTTAGTCGACGGAATTGACCCGTGAACTAAAAAATATTGGGATAGGATTGGTCAATGAAATGAAGAAGGAATCTACATGTCTCCAGGAGGATGCAGACCTTAGCAGGGGAATACTAGGACCTCCTCCAACTAGGCAGGCAAACCTCTTAGCATCAATCTTAGGGTCAAGACCCACACTTTATCTCATTCAATTGGGTCCATATACCTCTTTTCATCAACTGGGCCCATGTGACCCCTTCATTCAACCGGGCCCACGCACCCCTTTTCGTCAACCAGATTGTGCGACTTTGTTGAAAAAATCACCACGAACAATCTGAAAATCAGAATGGACTCCCGTTTGTTTAGAAATAAACAATACTTACAAAGAGTTATTTAATATGAAGACACTTTAGAGTGAATCCTATTATAGGTGATCTGAATTTACCTGATAAGTCGGATATTGGACAGTGAAGTTCTGGAAACCATTGGCGCAATGTCGATGTAGAATGTACCACAGGCACCACAGATATTAGAAATGAATGATTTTTGTTGGAAATAAAAGATAACTTACCATGGAACAGTTTACATGAAGGATGTATAGGATGAATCTAAAAGTAAGTGTAGTGAAATTTGACAGAAATGTATGCCCTACAAGCCAATTATATATGATATGATTCGACATTTCTAGAAATATCTCATTCAATTAAATAGGCAAAACATCGTTACTAGCTTTTATTAGAAGCGTATATCGTAATGAAGTCCTTGATCACATGCAATGATGATTGAATCATGATGAGATCATGATAATGAGATCGATCATCTAGAGGTATGTGATCTAAATGTTCCTTGTCATAGGATCCTTGAGACGGGACATCAAGAATATGGATAGACTAGTGTGTGTGATGTTCTCTCATATGATGAGAATGACCGATCTCATTGGTCATCAGTGTGGGGACACTGAGATACACACACAGGTGCTCATTAGTGGAATGAGTTCACTAAACTGACCAATTTAGGAAAACCTGATTGGTATCTTACCGAACTGTCTATCAGCTTATTCTTACATCTCAATAGCACGGTTGGATCTTTGACCTGAGTCGCCAAAGATGTCTTGCCAGGCGTACTATGTACTTTGACTATTGACTGATGGATCACTTAGTATTGTGGTCCTATATAGTTAATGGATTGGGTATATGGGAAACCCGGTGGAGGCAATTGAGCGGACAATAGGGGATCGTTCACTCTCGGTAGGAGAGAGAGAATGTCCTATGAGATAGTAATCTAAATCCTTGGCCAAGGTAGATAGGATAATTGGAAAAGGAGTTTTACAGTTGATCCATTCATGAGTACAAGATTTCATAGAGTTGGAATACTTAGGGGTTGACAGTCAGTGCCGAACCCCTGATCGACCGGGACATTGTATGAACGAGGATTTAAATCCGTGTGGTAATTTATGATGGAAAAGCTCAATGGATGTTATTTAACTCCCCAAAATCATTTGGGATCATAGGATGTGGCTTGTACCCTTCATGATCAGAATGCCGTAAAAACTTTTATCGGATAACGGTTTTGATTTAATTTAAAGGAATTGTTCTTTTAAATTAATTAAGGCTTCAACCAAATTGACTATTGGGCCTAGTGGGTCACACACAATAGATCTAGTCAATAAGATGAGGGCATGGATGCAATTTTATAGAAGTTTTGGGTTTTGTGAAAAATTCCATCTTCTATATATAAATGGCTTATGAAGCCAAACCCTAACAAGCCATAGGGCTGGAGCACGTCCCAAGCATCCTCTCTTCCTCCTATCTCCTCTAGAAGGTGATCTCACATGGTCAAGCTTGGATCTGGAACGTTTCTGGAGGCCCGAAGGAAGAGAGAACTCGTCTATTTGAAGCAGATCGTGTGTATACCGCTAGAGACCGGACACTTGAACGGTTTTCAGCAAGGAGGAATTTCCTCTCTTCATCCCTGGTGAGGGATTTTAGAAATCCCATGAGGTACTCTCGTTCTACTTCATATTCGGTTCTCGGTTTTATTCCTTCGGCATCGATCAAGGCAAAGATCATGGTTTTATGGAATTAAAATTTTTCCGCTGTCATGTATTGATTCCTTACAGTGGTATCAAATCCTAGTTGAAGCCTTGGTCGAAGTTGAATCGAAATTGGCTTGATTTCATGTGATTTCTTGCTTTCCCAAAACTGTATACAGAGCAGTTTTGATATGATCACCACAATTCGTATGAAATATGAAACTGTGTGGTTAGTTTCATTGGATTCTCGTGGATGAGATATTTCCAATGCCACAAATCTCATGAATTTTTGCCATCCGTAGAGTCCGGAATGAGTTCGGAAATTTGCTAAGATGATCATATCCGAATATCCGGCCGAAATTAGGGGAGTTGATGAACTTACCTATTTGGAGTCAAATACTTCTGTCTAATGATGTAGGAAGATAGGAAATTAAGTTTTATAGAGTTTCCATAATTTATTGGACACTCAACGGTCCTTGGAGGTGCCGGAATTGAAAGGTATTTGCGGTTTGGGTTAATTGCGGCCGTGGCAACTTCCTCCGTAAACTACACGTTGGATAGAATTTTTCATGAAATGAAACTTATGTAAATATAATCCTTATTTTTTAAGGATTCCAAAGCATATTTTTCTGGATTTTTTGGACTCCGTTTGACCCCCTAAATAAGGCCCGAAAGTCGGACAGTTTTTAGGGTTTCCGCAGAGCTACAGTACTCCTCCACCCTTATCGGGCAGAGGAGACGAGTCCGGATACGGACTCATCTGCGGGGGGGTACGTGGCGAGTGCACAGCGCGCCGGGGTGGGGTACGCGGCCGCGCCGCGTTAGCCCCGGGGGCGCGCAGCGGCGCATGCGGGCGCATGGCGCGTGGCACGCGGATGCCGGCACTTCGGCACAAGCCGCGGGGTAAGTGGCTGAGCCCCGCTAAGCCCACTGGTGCCGTGGCCGGTGCCGATTGGTCGGCGCAACGCGCCGCCTGTTAATTTAATTCGAAAATGATTTTAAATTGTTTAAAATTCATTTTTAATCCGAAAAATTGCCAGAAAAATTCAGAAAAATTCTTAAAAATTGTAGAATTTATTTAATAAGTTATTAAAGTGTTTACTGACTTATTAAATAGATTTTTACTATTTTGTCATTGAATTCTAGTATTTTGATTTTGAAATTATTTTAAGATCAAAATTAATGAAATTAATGATTATATAAGTTTTGAGAAATTATTTATTAGGTTTTAAAATGTTTATGAACCTGTTAAATAGTTTTGGACTTTGGTTGCCATAGAATCATTTTATAAATAATTTTAAAATTGTTTTAAAATATTTATTGACTAAATTAGTGTTCAAATAAATTCTAAAAAATGTGATTTTGAAGAATTATGATTTGGACATTAATTTATTGGTCTGAAAAATTTTGGAAAAGCATGAATCATCTGAATATTTTGTATTGCTTGTCTTATGCATGTAAATTGTTTATATGTGCATTTCATGTTATTTATTTATGAAAATTCGACAAGCACGAAATTTAGAATTTCAAAATTGTAGTGTATAATTTTATGATGGTATATATGATATATCTCATATAATTATCACGTATGCACTTTATGTTCATGTGATGAATGTTGGTGTGTGTATGGAGGTAATCATGGACTTAAATATGCTTTGCTTTTGATTGCTTGGTTAATTAAGTTGGTTATGTTATTAAATGGGGCCTGTGTGTGCCTCCTCTCTCTCTATACAATCTGATTGTACATTCTATCTCCACCCCATTGGTGTACTCCCCTTGGTTAAAACCAAGGTTTCTTATTATGAGTTGTACACTTGTGGGTCTGTGTACCTTTTAGCTACTTGTAATGGTTAGAAGCTAGCTCGTGGTAGCATGGAGAGCGGGACCACTTGGAGAAGCACCCTTCTAAAGTGGGAGCATGCCAACTCAAGCTTCTGAAGCAAGGAATTTCACCTATAGGGGTTCCTTAGGTGTATGTTTAGGGTTAAGTCCATGATCACCTATGTTTTAATGCATATTTGATATGTGGTGTGTGCTATAGATTATACCTTAAATATATGATATTCCAAAGGTATATTAATATTTATATGTAGCACCTATGTTGATGAGACTAAAATAAAATCCCTCCTCATTCTAATTATGTCGATAAACGTGAGACATTAAGAATGACTCACGTAGCCTTCCGTTGTTATGGTCTTGATGAGCCAATCTTAGATTGGATGGGTTTGTTGTGCTACCACAAGGCCTATTCAGCAAGGGATTGGAGATCATGGCCAAGGCATTAGCCGAACTTTGGGGTGGACCATTTGCATGGCTTTGTTGTGCTACCACAAGGGCTATGTTAAGAATCCATTCTCATAACGTAACAAGCGGGTTTGACCTAACTAGAGTATATGGTTTGTTGTGCTACCACAAGATCATAACTCTAGAGGCTAAATGATTAAGAGTTGCAAGAGTTGCAACTGGCAATAGTTGTCTACCTATTAAGTATGGGATGATTTGTTGTACTACCATAAGGTCATCACCATAAAGTTAGTAGGGTCTTGATCCCCGCTAGGATGTTATCGTCATATCTCGTCTTTGCATAATGAGGGTTATGCAAATTCGTCGAAAATTAGTGGGAGTATAAATTAGGATGAAAGACCATATCTTAATTTTAATGAATGTCTGTAATGTTGATATAATTACATCTCTGTTGTAGAATATTATAAACCACCATTAATCTAGCATGCTAGATGTTAAGTATTTTAATGGCTCCACTTCTTATATTGGTTTAGAATCAAGAGAATAGTTCTCATAGTTGACCTATTGACTATCCTACTTGAGAAGTAAGTATTTTCTACACTATCTAATGATGTGAGAGAAGATAAGATCTTATCTTATTGAAAAGATGTATTAATTGTCGTATATCAGATGTTAGCTTCTATCAAATAAAAATAGTAGTGGCAACATGGATAGATGGATATGAATATTCATCATGGCTCATGGTGATGAGCTAATTAAAGGCGATGAAGAATAATACATCTTGAATACTTTTTATTGGTAAGACCAATAGAAAGAAGTAAGATCATTAGATAGAGATAGATGGTGATAGTTAAAAGTCAAAGAAGTGAGTCAAGATATTATAACCCAAATTTGACATAGCATTCCTCTACTATCATGATGATGGTAAGTAGAAGAAGAAGTGCAAAGTGTATTGCACATAATGCAAAGGTGGAGCTTGAGAAGCTCCATGTATCTATGTCATTAATATTTACTTGTCTTATATACACATTTGATAGTATAAGATACTATGTATGTGTATTCTAGTATAAGATACTAGGGGTGCATATAATAGTATGAGATACTAGAGATGCATCATATATCTACAATGAGTTGTAGATAATAGCAAGTAAATGAAGGCTTAAAGAAGATTGTTATCCTACATATGAAATGGTACAAAATGTTGCATCATTACTAGTGGGAGATACAAATTTTCTATAGCCTTCTAGAGTTGTCTTAATTATCCTTCTAAAAGAATATTGTTTTCATTTTCTCATTGAATAAATGGATATTTATTCTATGGTATGAAAATGATAACTGGTAAAGTGTTTATCAGTAGAAGCATAATAAAGAGTTTATTTATATCAGATATGTATGCTCTTATAATATGTGTGAATAATCCTCATCAGGTGAAGTAGATTGATATTGATCAATCTATTGTTTAGTAGTACGATCATATTTGTAAGAAAATACTTAAGGAGTACTATTCGGATAGAAACATATAGGTAAATGATTTAGAATCATTAACTATATGTAAGTCTTATCTTATTAAGCAAAATGACCAACTCTTCATTTGTTAGACATGGAGAGAGGGCTAATGAGTTTATAGAACTTATGCATCTAGATGCATATTAGCCCATATCTATTAATGTTAGAGGATAATATTTCAACTTCATTAATTTTCAAAGATGACTTCTCTAGGTATGAACATATGTACTTTATGAAGTACAAATCCAAAACCTTTGAGAAATTATTTGAGATTAAGAATGAAGAGGAAATATTAATGAAAAGAGTATTAGAACTCTTTGATGAGTACAAAGAGGGGATACTTAAGTAATAATTCACACATAAATGAAGGATAGTGAAATCTAATTTTGATGGACACCTCTTATACATTTTAGCTTAATTGAGTAGCTAAAATGAGAAGTTATATTGTGTAGGACATAATATGGATAATGACAACCTTTGCAAAATTCTTCTTTGTCTATTTAAGGGTTAGCACTCAATATAGGCACATGATCTTAAATCGGTATCTTCCAAATATATTCCAATTATTCCATATCAGATATGGAAAGGGATTAAAGCTTGACCTTAAGCAAGTTAAGGTTTCAGAATGTCTGACTTGGTAAAGAAGTATAACCCTATCAAGTTGGAATATAAGACTATAAAGTGTTGACTTGTGGGATATCCTAAGCAAATTTAAGGATATTAATGCCTCCCTTAGGGAGAAGGGTATGAGTTGCTCATCTCTCCATATTTTTAGAGGAAGAGTCCCTCCTTTAGAAAGATATTGGGAGCAAGGTATAAATGGAAGGTGTTCCAGTCCCACAATCCATGGACACTTTTATTAAGGTACTAGCTTATATTTACACAAGGGCAAATCATAGATCTTTTCTTATGTCCAATCAACCTAAGAGATATGTGAGACATATCTTTGATGGAAGAAATAAGATATAAGATAAAAGGATAATGATCCTAAGATCTATATTGAAGCAATATGAGATATTGATTCAAAATGGGAAGAAACAATAAAATCTGATATAAACTCTATCTATTCTAATCACGTTCAGAACTTGATAGATCCACCTAAGGATTTAGTATCTATAGGGTATAAATGAATCACTAAAGAATAGATTGAAGTATATTAGAAGGTAGAGACCTTCAAAGTAAGGATAGTTAAAATGGATTTCATTTAAGTCAAATAGTTGACTATGATAAGACCTTTTACCTATGCCATGGAATTAATCCATTCGGATTTTGATTGTTACACACTATGACTATAGGATATGTCAAATGGATGGTAAGATAGTGTTTCTTTATGTTAATTTGAGAAACATGTGTATATGATACAACCTTTAGAAATCAAGTTCCAAAACATCCAAATAGTGTGTGCATGAGGTCCATTTATGGACTAAAGTAAACCTTCTCATAGATGGTAAATAAGGTTTAATGAAATTAAATCTTATGACTTCATTGAGAATGAAGATATGCCTTGTGTTTTCATATAAGATAAGTGGGAGTGCTATTATCTTCTTGACATGATATATGTATGACATACTACTCATTAAGAATGAAGTAAGTATGTTATCATAAGTGAGCCTAGTTATCAATTAATACTCCAAAATTAATATTGGTTTTAAGATCTATGGAGATATATCTAAAAGGTTTCTTGGCCTTACCCAATTCGTGTGCGTAGTTACCATAGTCAAAGAGTTTGACATGGCAAACTCCAAGATAAGTTTCTTACCTATATAGTGTGGAGTTGATATCTTTAAAGAGTTGTCTTTGCAAACTTCTTAAGAGATAAAGAAATCACATTAGTATAGCCCTTATGCTTTTGCAATAGGACCTATCACATTTGTGATGCTACGCACATGACTTCATGCTCTAAGTGTTATGAGCATTCATCAAGTAAATCCTTGGGAGAGTCACAGGATAATTTAGAGATGTGTCCTTGAGTACTTGAGAAGCACTAAGGATATATCTCTAATGTATGGAGGATAAGACTTGAAGTCTTGTAGTTTTATGAACACAAGCTTCTAATCAGATAAGTCTAATAATAAGACAAGCTAATGGTGGTGCAGTGAGCTGGAAGAGTTCCATGCAAGAGAACACTGCTAATTCTACAACTAATCTAAAGTAGATTGAATAATGACTGTATATTGCTTGAGAAACTGACTAGATGAAGTTGTTCATCTAGCTTATGGGATTGTCCCAACTTTCTCTTAAAGTGTATTATTTTGAGAAAACAATCGGGTAGAGCCAAAGTCTCATTAGAAGTTTCAAACTTCTATGGCAATACCATAGAATCAGAGAGAATGCAGTTGATAGAGATATAATTAAAGATAGAGTATCTTTCGTTAATAACATTACAGATCCACTAACTAAAGCAGTTACTCAAAGAGTGTTTGAGCTTCAGCTTGAGCTGATAGAGATTAGACAGATAGGTGATTGGCTTTAGTGCAAGTGGGAGATTGATAGAAATGTATGTCCTACAAGCCATTCATATATGAAATGATTCGACATTTCTAGAAATATCTCATTCAATTAAATAGGCAAAACTTGGTTACTAGCTTTTATTAAAAGCGTATATCGTAATGAAGTCCTTGATCACATGCAATGATGATTGAATCATGATGAGATCATGATAATGAGATAGATCATCTAGAGGTATGTGATGTAAATGTTTCTAGTCATAGGATCCTTGAGACGGGACATCAAGAATCCGGATAGACTAGTGTGTGTGATGTTTTCTCATATGATGAGAATGATTGATCTCATTGGTCATCAGTGTGGAGACACTGAGATGCACACACAGGTGCTCATTAGTGGAATGAGTTCACTGAACTGACCAATTTAGGAAAACCTGATCGATATCTTACCGAACTGTCTATCAGGTTATTCTTACATCTCAATAGCACGGTTGGATCTTTGACCTGAGTCGCCAAAGATGTCTTGCTAGGCGTACTATGTACTTTGTCTATTGACTGATGGATCACTTAGTATTGTGGTCCTATATAGTTAATGGATTGGGTATATAGGAAACCCGGTGGAGGCAATTGAGCGGACAATAGGGGATCGTTCACTCTTGGTAGGAGAGGGAGAATGTCCTATGAGATAGTACTATAAATACTTGGCCAAGGTAGATAGGATAATTGAGAAAGGAGTTTTCCAGTTGATCCATTCATGAGTACAAGATTTCATAGAGTTGGAATACTTAGGGGTTGACAGTTAGTGCCGAACCCCTGACCGACCGGGACATTGTATGAACGAGGATTTAAATTCGTGTGGTAATTGATGATGGAAAGGCTCAATGGATGTTATTTAACTCCCCAAAATCATTTGGGATCATAGGATGTGGCTTGTACCCTTCATGATCAGAATGCCGTAAAAACTGTTATCGGATAACGGTTTTGATTTAATTTAAAAGAATTGTTCTTTTAAATTAATTAAGGCTTAAACCAAATTGACTATTGGGCCTAGTGGGTCACACAAAATAGATCTAGTCAATAAGATGAGGGCTTGGACGTAATTTTATAGAAGTTTTGGGTTTTTGTGAAAAATTCCATCTTCTATATATAAATGGCTTATGAAGCCAAACCCTAACAAGCCATAGGGCTGGAGCACGTCCCAAGCATCCTCTCTTCCTCCTCTCTCCTCTAGAAGGTGATCTCCCATGGTCAATCTTGGATCTGGAACGTTTCTGGTGGCCCGAAGGAAGGGAGAACTCGTCTATTTGAAGCAGATCGTGTGGATACCGCTAGAGATCGGACACTTGAACGGTTTTCAGAAAGGAGGAATGTCCTCTCTTCATACATGGTGAGGGATTTTAGAAATCCCATGAGGTACTCTCGTTCTACTTCATATTCGGTTCTCAGTTTTATTCGTTCGGCATCGATCAAGGCAAAGATCATGGTTTTATGGAATTAAAATTTTTTCGCTGTCATGTATTGATTCCTTACAAAATTAACTGAGAAGATGGTGACAAAGAAAAGGAGACTTTGGATCTGTCTGTGCAGCACCGGTGTACAAGCCGTCATGAGCTGTAGAGATGTCAGAATTGATCAAAGTTTATTGTAGAAGAAAGGAAGCTCGATGGTGAACACTTCTTATGAACAATTATTGGCTAGAAAATGCTCATAGAATTATGTGGAAGCCGCTGATCGGCACAGTAGCACTTTGAAGCATAGATCGGCTTCTCTCTTACTTCGGGATGATCTCCGGGCACTAGGATGAAGAGAGGATGAATTTGAGAGGTTGGGACAAGCCTAGGGTGGCTGGAGGATGAGGAGAAGAATCCTAGATCATACACCAATGGCCAGAATTTATAGAGAATCAAAACCATTGCAAAATAGGGAAATAGACCGAACATGCCCCCCGGTTAGGGGGCGCGGTGGCCACGCCCTCAACCAACGGCGTGCAGCCTGTGGCCTGAGACTAAGGGAGTGGTTGGTGCCCTAACTTCGAGGGTGCATTCAGTGCGTCAATGTTAAAAAAATCAGAAAAGTTCCAGAAACATGCTAAAAATCAGATTGACGTAATGAACGCGCTCCCGACCCCGGGGCGTGGTCAAAATAATCAGCTTCTAAGGGGAGAAACATTCCAAAACCGGTTTGGAAAGTTGAAAATTGGGTTAGGTTTCTAGTTTTCAGAACTGAATGCACCCTCAGTTCGGGGGTGCGCTGACCGCACCCTCGGACTTCGGGCACATAGACCGCACCCCCAGTTCGGGCGCGTGCTCCACTCTCTCTCTTGTGCGCGTTTTGTTCGCATGCCGTAAATTGCAAAAGGGATGTCTGTTTTGACTCCCGTTTGGTGTTTATGAAAGAGGACTTGTAAACGTAACTCCCTAAATTGATAAAATCGATGGTACACATCTCGAGACTTTCATATGGGACTGTAACTTCTAGTTTATCTTTCCGGTGGCACCGAAGGCTAGAATGGGGACTCGAAACTCAAAAAAGCCTACGATAACATGGAAACTTCGAAATGACATAGAAACTCAGTGGCAACCCTTACAACTCAAGTTGACGATCGTAAATGACAGGAGGAACCTGGATAACTTGGAAAGGTACTCGGAAGAGTCAGGATGACTTGTAGAACATGGAATGATTGAAAAAGCCGGTGGCAACCCATACAACTCGGGTTGACGACTGAAAATGACGGGAGGAACCCAGAAAACTTAGAAATATGCTTGGAAGAGCCGGGGATGACCCAGAGAACTCATAATGACCGAAAAAGCTGACGGCAACCTGTACAACTCAAGTTGATGACCGAAAACGATGGGAGGAACCCAGAAAGCTCGAAGACATGCTTGGAAAAGCTAGGATGACCCGAAGAACTTGGAATGACCGAAAAAGTCAACAGCAACCCGTACAACTCGGGTTGCCGACCTAAAACAATGAGAGGAACCCATAAAACTCAGAGAGATGCTTGGAAGAGCCAGGATGACCCAGAGAACTTGGAATGACCAACAAAGTCGGGAGCAACCAGTACAACTTGGGTTGCCAACTAAAAATGACGAGAGGAACCAGAAAACTCAGAAGGATACCCCCAAATGGCCAGGGACAACCCGAAGAACTCAGAATGATCAAAAAAGCCGACAACAACCATACAACTCAGGTTGATGACCAGAAACAATGGGACAAATCTAGTATGCTCTATGCCACCCTATTATTGATCTGAATGACCTGATGACAATCGATAAACCCTAACAATAAGTAAAAAATTTACAATGACTTGACAAAAGGACACGACACAATGGTCCTCGCTCGACAATCCCAGATTCGACTAGGGATCAACAACTAATCCTCAGATTTCCAATAAGTTCCTTGTCTCATCCAAAATGGTGGTTCAGATTGATTTTAAAGGTCTAAAATAGATGTTGCCAATGGAATAAGGGTTTAAACTCCAAATATGGCCAAATTGGCATGTCTATAGCTTGCCTCGCCTTGATGTCAGTTTTTCAAGGGAATGGTATGTAGCGAAGTGAAGTGAAATGTAGAGAAATGTAGTGAAGTGAAATAAATTGTAATGGAATGCAGTGGAGTGAAATATCAATGGACTAAAAAGGTGGCATCAAGGTGTAGATATAGACACACTCATCAACCAAATTCGACAAAGAGAATCTTCTCAAGTTTCTTGGATTATTGCCACGTTTCATCAAGCCTTCTTACATCTGATTGGTAAAAGATGTGCCACGGGCACAAGAGAAGAGTAGCCAACCCCCAACGTGGTGGGGAGTCCTCGAATCATGGGTTTGTAGGTTCATCATTAGCCAACAACCCGATCTTTGCAGTGTTCCTATACTGTGATGGGCTAAAAGTTTTAAAAAAGATTTGTTTTACAAAATAAAAGAATACCAATCAAGCATATTCAGGCTCTCAGATTCATTTAAGGTTTTTAATAAACATGATTTGATTTAGAATAGAATGATTTTAGACTCCAAAAGACAAATGTTTAAGCTCAATCAATAGACTATGAGGATAATGATGGGGCAAGAATTATGATCAAAATGGGTGCCCATGGGGGGGTAGAAAATGGGGTGACCGCCATGGTGGGATAAGTAGCAAGAAAGTGTTGCATGATGCCGTGGTGGGAAAGAGGTGAAAGACATTGTGGGACACAAGGTGATTATGATAGATAATAAACTTGGTGGGATTGAAGACACGGAGGGATATTGAAAACATCAGAATTGGTATAAACAATGGCATGAAAAGACCTGGTGGGATTCATAAGAAGTGAAGACCATAGAGGGATGTAGAGATGATAAGCAAGAATGCAATGAAACTAATGCAAAATTATATGATGCATGTTGGGCTTAAAAAAGTCAAAAATTATCTAAAAGATAGCTGAAGATATAGATTAAACATCGGAGGTCAGAATACCCAGTCGGGAACCATTGTCCCTCAATATTTAATTTTGGCTTATTCGTTAGCACAAAGAATGGCCTAACCATCGTGGATTTTGATGATGGGGATCTCAGGTGTGGTCTTCTTCACACTCACGGTCTTCAACATAATGCAAAAATAAATAGTAATGCACCTAATATATGCTAAGAAAATTAATGATAATGGTGACTTTGAGATGTGATGACATGCATTCTCACAAAAGAGTTCACGTGCCTAGATGAGGACACAAAGCAAAAATTCCTTGGCAAGTTGAGACCGAGGTGATGATGACACCTGCTCTTAAGAATTCTCAGAGGAGGGAAGTGGCGAGCATCGGCTTGTTGAAGTCTTGCAAAGTAAACTCCTCAGCAAAGTTGAGGCAGAGGTGATGATGATACCTCCTCCTGAGAATCCTTAGGGGAGGGAAGTGGTGAGCATCGCCTTGTTGTGAAGTTCTCCTTGTTTGTTCTTCATGCCTGAAATACTAAAAAAAGGAGATTAGAACAACAATATGGCTTATCCCCTTGTAAGGTGCAGTCTGCCTTGACCTTTATCAAGGGATATAAAGTTCTCCTTGTGCCTGAAACACTTTTAAAAGTAAATTAGAATTACAATGTGACTTATCCTCCTTGCAAGTTGCAGTATGCCTTGACCTTTGTCAAGGGGTGTAAAGTTCTACTTGTACCTGAAACACTTAAAAAAAAGAGATAAGATTTTCAATGTGGCTTATCCCCCTTGCAAGTTGTAGTATGCCTTGACCTTCGTCAAGGGGTGATAGCCTTCCTAGAAATAAAACAGAAAATATGCAATGAAGAAATGGAAACATTAGAGATTGAAAGTAAATATGAATGTAAAGATGAAAATTTAAACCAAGCATGGTGATGAATTTTTTTATTTTAACATTTTTTAGAGTTTTAAAAGAATTTTTTATGAAAATATTCAAAAAAAAATTGGGTTTTTAAATATATTCATTTTTAGATCTTTTTTAAATATTTTTTGGAATTTAGAAAATATTTAAAAAAAATTAAAATTTTTGAACATGTTCAAAAAAAATTTGGAAGAGAAAATTCAGTATTGATAAAAGTCCTCATCACTTTGGTTGTTATTTTAGGTTCAGTGGTAGACACCATGTACAAAAGGGGATTCCTTACCTAGAATCTTTTCGACCTCCAACATTTGATAGACCAAAGCTTAGCTTTGATTTGGTTGGTTCACCCATAGCGCTTGGGGGGTTAAGAATGAAGAATTGATAAGGAAGTCCCTGATAGGCTTTGGAGATGTCGAGAGGGATTTCTCTACTCACACCTAATTGCCCATTGGGATTCAGCCTCTTCGGGTCTTTTCTTCTTTATTTCAATTTATTTTATATATTTAGGTAACATTATATAACTATTAATATTCATGATTTAATTTTGAAGTAAATATTTATGCGAGTAGTTAATTGAACTACTTACAAGCTTATCAATTTGAGAAGAGGCTTGTTCAAACTAGACTCATTAATGACTTGAGTTTTGTATTTTTTATTCAAACTTGTTTGTTTAATATAATAAATGATTTGAGCTAAGCTTTTGTCAAATCTAGTTTCAGTTACTTGGCTAGTGTACTAGTTCATTTGCATCCCTACCTATAGTCTATCCTCAAATGAAAATGATAAATAAAGGTGTTTGCATGTATTCGTAAAAGATGTTTTATTCAAATAAAATTGCCCACTACTTTATCTCTTGGGTCCGTGAAGTTTGGGAGGTTGTATATGGGAATGCCTATTTAGCTCTCTAATCAATGAGTAGCCAAATAAAAAGGTATATTGGTTACTCATATAAGAATATGTGGACAATGTTGTAATCCACTTAAGGTAAAATTGAGAACTACCAAGGATGTTAAATTTTCATAGGTTGCATTTACCGAGATTGTACGAAAAATAAATAATATTCTATCTCTACCTTACAAAACATTTATAATAATTGATTTTTTATAATTTATTTATTATATATTTTTGAAGTGAAGAAAAAGAAGAGAAGCAATGAGTCTATCTTTCTTTCTAGACAAAAATAGAAATAAGTTATATTTAGATGAAAATCTTGCACAATCTCAACTAGATACAAAATTATTATGTTTCCTCTAATCCTCATAATCTCAATAAAGATTGTATAGCATGATAATCTAGTTTATAAAGAATATTAGTTAAGATGGAGATAAGGACGTCTATTTGATATATCTTAAAGTTTCTATGTTGATAAGGATGTCTATCTCAATCTTAAGATGGATATATAAGGGTTCTACATGGCACCAGAGTTGTGAATATAAAAGTGTCACGGTTGTTAGATGCGATATCATTGTCACCTCCCTCCACCCCGCTGCCACTACCACCTCCACCACTCGACCGCCACCACCACCTTCCTCCACCTCCTCCTTATTCCATCTCTTACTTTGTCACATACATACCACAACAAATTTCGAGCTTCTTCAACTTTGTTGGGTACACATGCTTCATTCAAGTTATAGTTTTAGGTACATCCATATGGTTTCACTTTCTAGATGATGCACATTCTTAAGATGGAAACAAAAATTTTAGGGAAAACAAAAAACTATCATAATATTTTTTAAAATTTACTATATTAATGTCTAGTCCTCTTGATGATTTTTTGATATAATTTGGTAAATTGAGTGATTAGTCATTGAGTGATGTATTTCAAACAAAAGTTTACAAGTTGGCAAATTGAGTTCTTATTAGGGCACTATGAGCCATGAAGGGTCTTCTTGTTGCATGTAAAATAGAATATTTACAAGTCTTTCTAAAAGAATTAGTTGTTCCTGCATTTGGTTGTCTGACAAACTACAGTCAATAGAAAATGTTACTTATTGACTTTTCTATGGCTTGAAATTGGATGCCCTTTTATTTTATTTGGATGTTTCTTTTTTAGAACACCACGGTCTTTGCTCATAAATGGTGGAGGAGAAGGCCACAAGGGGAAGGGGGGCATTGTTAAAAGGCCATGAGTGATGGGGCCTTCATTGGTAGTGGTTAGAGGGGGATGTCCTTGTCAAATGGGAGAGGAGGGGTCAAGGTTTGTTCGAAAGGCTAAACTTGTTGAGGATGGGGTCAATGAAGAGAGGAAAGTGAATGGTCTTCATCAGAAGTATCTACAAAAGGAGGACTAAGAACATGAGCTTGATTAGGAGGGGCAATGATTAAGGGGAGGTTTAGAAGGTGATGTTGGTGAGAAAAGGGGAGGGAGATATTAGGATCTTTAACAAAAGGGGCAAGGAGGAGGGTCAATGGAGCGGGCACTTAACTAGAAAAGTAAAGAAGGATGTCTAGGGGGTAGAGGAAGATTAGGTCAAAGGGGAAGGATGAACTCAGTGATGATGTAAAAGGGGGTAAGAAGTTTTAAGAAGCACAATGGATGAGCTTGTGAGGTGATCATTCTTGAAATCCAAGAGGTGGCCAGAGAGGAGAAGAGGTGACCAGAGATGTGTCGTATGCCAAGAGAGAGAGGTTTCATTGTAAGAGCAGAAAGGTGACAATGATATGGAGATGGCTAGAGTTAAGCAATATGTAAGGTCATTAATGTATGATTATAAGGTCCCTTATGGGGGGTTGTAAAACTGCCAAAGACAGTGAAGGAGATTGGAAGTGGGGTTTGAAAGACTATAAGTAGTAAAGAACAAGAGAATTTATATTGATGGTAGTGATAAGGAAAAGAAAATGAATAATTTAGGTGCGAGGGTTCGTAAAAGGGCCATAGGTGGTGAAAGAGGTTAGACATGGGGTTGTGGGGTTTGAAAGACTAAGTATTCAAAGAGAAGAGAATTTAGATTCATGAGAATGATGGAGATAACCAATAATTGAGTTCTCACTCGTGAATGTGGAATATTTAAGTGAGAAATAAAAATTTAACAAATATTGTATTGATAAATATTTTTATTTTAAATATTTTATATTTTAATTTTATAATTATATCTTATTATATAATTAATTCATTTGGAATGATAAACTCCATAATGAATAACTAAAAGTAGCTATTTAAAATATATTGTCTTTTACTACTCATAGAACACATTTTTTAAAAATCTAAACTATTTTAAGAAAATAATTTATATAAAACAAAATAATAAATTATATTAGGATAAAAATGAATTAAAATCAACTAAATAATATATTATGCTTTTTATTTATTCTAAAATTTACTAAAAAATATTTTATTTGATTTTAATTTTACGGGATGTCCAAATGGGCCATATGCATTTTTTCCTAGTGATGTTTCTCCATGAATCAAGTTTATATAAAATAAACTATTTAAAGTTTTCATTTGATTTATTTTGTAAAAGTTAAATCAGTGGAAAACATTTTCCGTTGACCTATTTCTGGATTTTGGCATCGAGAAAGATAATTTCATATGGGTACTGCACTCGTCACCTATTTTGCGAACACGTAACTCTGTTTTTCTTGTTGAAAATATTACAGGGTGTTTGGTTGCATGATATTTTTTTGTACACTTTCATGATAAAATATTATATTAAAATAAAAAGTAAACCAACTCATTACATAAAATTGTCATGTTTGGAGGGATGTGACAACAAAAAAGAGTAACTACCATGCATGACCAAACAAAGTGGGAGGACCACAAGAAAAAAGAAAGAGATGAGACTCCTTTTTTTGTTTAAGAAGAAAATCACTTTCAAAACAAAAAATTGTCATAGTTGTCAAACACTTTTTTTAACAAGTTTTCTTACAATTTTTAAAAATAAAAATAAAAACATCTATTATTATGCAACCAAACACCCCCATTAGAGTTTTTTGCTAGTTGTCAATAGTGAAAAATGATTTAAAGTTTAATATTAAAATTATATTTTAAATTTATATATTTGTATATAGTCTGCATTTAATTTCATCATAGAAAAATATGTTTTATCTATGAGCAAGATGATTGCTTTACGAAAATCATATATTTTTAAATTTACTTATATAATGTGAGATCTCCACTCAATGAAATAAACGTCATATTTGAACATTAAGTAAAAAAAATGAAAACAATTTTGTGACAACTCATTTCACTAAATGAAATATTTATGCATTAGTGGAGGAGGGAATCACATTGTCCCCGTTAAAATATTATCTAGGCGTAGTAAAATACATGGCATATTAAATAAATAAATTACTCATGCATTCGTTAATACGTTGTCATTGAATTAAAAAAAACAATTGGTTGGAAATATTTTCCGGAAAAGAACTTGTCGACAACCAAACAATAAATCACATTTCCTATTCCTTGTAAAGAATCCGTTGAAAGATATTGTCCATGAGTTTTTTTAAACAAAATCAAATGAGCACTATTTTTTAAATCCAAATTAAACTCTTAATTACTTCAAAATACAAAAAAAATGTGTCACTTAAGACTAATGAAGCTCCTAGGTTAATCAATTTAAACTCTTGAAAATATATTTTGTCATTTCAATTGCATTAGACAAGAGATGAAGTTAAACCAGACAGCACCTGAACCAAGCATTATTATAAATTTTTATTAGTAACCAACGATATATGCAGCTATCAACATTGCCGACTAACTCCAAAAATGAACATAAATATATTGTCACTCAGAAGACACATGAAATGAGGTAGATCAAAGATACCAACCCAACATAAAGAAGAGACCTTCTCAGTGATAAATTAGAGATAACAACCTTCTAATCGACTCAAATAAATGTGATCTATAAAAATAGAAATGTAGTGCATCAAAGAATAATCATAAATCTCACTTATATGTGCCTAGGTTGTTGAGAATTGTCTCTAACTAATGACTAAAAAAATCTTTCTTCTCAGGAACATACATCCAAACTCTTGAGAAGAGCTTGGCTTTAGGGTGTGAAGGACAAGGAGATGTAGCCGTTAGGAGAAGTATCTCCCTCATTGTCAGCATCATTGTCATCTTCCTCAAACACCACCTTCTCCTTCTCCACTCTATTATGAAAGTTTCGATGGCAGTCACATATATCGCAGATGAGAGCTTAATTGATACTTTTTGCTCCGGCAGCTAAAAATTCCATGAAACCGTTCACAATGCATCCACCTATGGTGATTGCATAGTTTCTCCTACACTCCATGTATTTCACTACAATCACCTTGTTTGGTGGTGGTGGTGGTGATGGTGAAGGTGGTGGTGAAAGTGGTAGTGATGCCTCTATTCTTCCATTGGCTAGAGGCTCTATGTTACCTGATCAAGAATAGAGAGAGACAAATAAACTAACAAAAGTGGAATTCACTTACCCTTCTATCATGTCATAGCTAATATTTGTAGGTTAAACAACAAATTTTTTAACTTGAATTGTAAGATATAGATAGCATCAAACCCTATGTAAATCTTATTCTTTCATATATGCTTGTTCAAATCTCAATTTTGTTCATTAGATTGTCCCATACGACATCTTACTTTCATTGTCATTATTATTATCTGTAGAATTGGTAGGTTTACCGTTAAATGTGTGTTTGTATGAGATAGATTGATATAGATTTGGTGGTACCCATGTATTCACATTTTACTTTCCTGGGATAATCAGATCTTATCTATGACATCTGTGTACCTCATGTCTACAGATACATTAAATGAATCATTTATATCATTGTTAAAAGATTAGTTTGATAATGATAAACTCAAATGGCACGTGCAGACAAGGAAGGCTGGGTAAGGGGTCGGCTCGGGGTTGGTCGGCCCCAAAATCGACCTAGTTAGGAGTTGTGACCTCTGGTCAGATGGGGTTGGACGAGATATGATTTTTATTTATTTTATTAAAAATTATATAAAAATATTTCAAAATAAAAACAATATTTTTATTATATATATTTATGTATACGTAAAAATATACATAAATTTAGATAATTTTTTATGTTATAAATGAATATGAGTGTTTTATCTATGTATATAAGTAAATATGATGTGTGTGAGAAAGAGAAGAGAGTTAAAATAAATTTTTATAAACTTTAAGTAAATAACACATTTATGATTATAAAATTTATATATGTGCGATAGTATAAGTGATAGTGAAATATTTGTTATAATATTATCAAATGGGGGGCGTAGAGTAATCTTAGATCGACTTTAAGTAGACTCTATTCAAAATCCCTTGGACTTTAGGTAGACTCTTTTCAAGATCAATTTTCTCTTAAGCATATGTGTCGTTGACTAAGATTATGTTTGGCGAAGGAATTTATTGACATTTTGAAACAACTCAAGAAGAGGAGCAATCTTATTTGCCAACTAATGTATTCACTGTTTGGTTATGGTTTTGAAAATGATACTATATTAAATTAGACATTGATATTTTAAGGATACTTTCAAATTGGTTACTGTTTGATTACATTGATATTTATAGATGCACGTCGACCCATTACAGTTAACTCCTTTTTTGTTCTACATGTTTTGAAATTAAATTTATTAGCAAAAACATTAACTTATAACACTATTACAGTACAAATGTTTATTATTGTGACCATACTTGTTTCAATTTATACAAAAAATTGAACAAAAATATAATTACCTCATCTGCAAAAAGTGCTTATTAAGATTTTATTGTAATTAGTTAATAAATTATTTTGATAGAGTTAATAAACAATCTTGCATAAACATACTCTGCACACGTGCTTTGTGATTCCAAAGAATATACTTTTTTTTTTGAAAAAATTGTGTAGGTCGATCACCTTTATCTATTTATCTTATAGCTAATTTTACACAATCAGGCCACTCATTCGTGAGAAATCCTACGCCTTGTTGACCACACAAGGCGTAATGCTGCGATGATTAATTAAAGTATTAAAATGATATTATACTAATTTTAATGTTTGATATTTTTAGAGGATAAAGTATCAATAACCAAATTGTTACAGGTAGATAGTTTGTACTGTAATTCATACCTTGTTTGTATTATAAATTGATATTAATAACGAGGTGATTTATATGAATGTTAATTTTAATATTAATAGGGATAGAGGTGTTTGATACAGTTACCATATGTAAATTTTTGATTTCATTTTTTATTTCTTATTTCATAGGAAAGAAAACTTAACTGCCTCATCAAATTAATTTGCAAACTAGTTATAATAAGGTACTTGAAATTAAGTAATTTTTAAGAGTTAAGTGTCACATATAAATGATAATTCAGATATTTTATCAAAAGGTTTGAGATTCTGTAAAATGGATATTAACCAAATGGATTGAAACGTATCATCTCTGATGGAATTAGATATTAGACGTTGGTTCTTAGTTCCCAAGAAAAAGAATTCTTAAATTGTTGGATAATGCAAGGAAATGATAAGAAGAGGGTTTGAATATTATAGTAAAGACATTTTATTTGAATAAATTTACCCACTTCTTTAATCTCCTGGATCCTCTAAATTGTCTGCCTGTTTGAATGCGTTGTTACTTGTTAGGCCGCTAATCGATGATCGAAAGAAACCAGGAACAAGACATAAAAGCATACTGGTTACTCATAGAAGAATATGTGGACAATTTCGTGCTCCATTTAAAATAAAATTAAATAGTGGTTAAATTTCTTAGGTTTCGTGTAGCGAGATTTACTACTATAATAAATTTTAGTAATTACGTGAACATTTCATAACAAGTACCACTACAGGAAACTGGGTCATTGGCGACGGGTTATTGGCGACGGCTTTTTTAAGCCGTCGCCAATAATGATAAAAGCGACGGCTAAACTAACGCCGTCGCTAATAATTGGTAAATAGCGACGGCTAAATATAGCCGTCGCAAATAATATTTTTGGCGACGGTCGAAGCCGTCGCAATACCCAGAAAACGACCGTGCGGGTTTTCTCGGAAAGCGGCGACGACGATCGCCGTCGCTACTAATATTAGTGAGAAGCGACGGCAAGCCATAGCAATACCCGGAAAACGCCCGTGCGGGTTTTTCCTCGGAAAAGTGGCGACGGCTTCATACGCCGTCGCTAATAATATTATTGGCGACGGCCTAAGCCGTCGCCATGGCATGGTGGCCGTTGAACGGTCGACTTTTGTTAGCGACGGCGAAAACCGTGCATGTAACTTGTCTGTTGTTAGCGACGACTTTTGAAGCCGTCGCCAATAAGTTTAACCAAAAAACCCTCGTCACCTTCCTTTCTTCCCCCCGCCGCACTCTCTCTCTCTCTCGCCTCATAGTCTGGTCGCCGCCCCGGTCGCCCGCCGCTTCAGCCGGCCGTCGCCGCCCGCCGCCCGGTCGCCGCCCGTTCGGCCCGTCGCCGCCGCCCGTGGCCCCGGCGCTGTCGCCGCCCGTCGTCGCCGCCGCCGCCGGCTTGCCCCCTCCTGCGTGGGGCACCTTGAGGGGAGAGCTACCTCCGTCACCGCCGTGGGTGTCTTCGCCGGCTCCGCCGCCGCCGCCTCCTTTGTGCCGTTAAACCCTACTTAGGGTTAATCGAACCTCCTTTGAGGTATACATCTTGACAAACGAATTTTTGTTTAATTTTTTTTATATACATCACAAAGCATATATGTGCCAAATAGCCCTAACAAATTAATAGGTTAGGACCTCCTCAAACCAATTATGATCACTTTAATTATTTAGGAGATAGAACAAAGGTAGATAGGTGCATAATTTATTTAATCATGGAATGAGCCTTAGAATAATATTTCATAATGCATTTGAGAGAAATACACAAGGGTAATGCCCCTTTGCATATAAATTCCCTTTAATTTTTGACATTTTTAGAGCTTGGTAGCATTAAATCATATTTAACCCATAAAATTTCGTAATAATAATTATTTTACATAACTAATATGTTTAGAATATTATTAGAAGACTATAATGTATTATTTGAATTTATTGGCATGATTGAACATGGATAACTCATCATAAATAGTAGTTTGGAGTTGGACAGCATAGGGTGCGGCCTTGAAGGCTAGACCCTTCTAACTATCGCTTTTGTATAATTTTTTGTTTGTGTTTTAAACTTAATATAACAAATACGAATTCTTAGTTTTCATGTCTAACTCTTCGTTTGTGATAAAAATATTTAATTGGTATGTATAAACATTTATTGTTCAACAACAAGTCTAATTTTGATCATTTTATCTCTTTTTTAGGAAACTTCAATCGAGATATACACTTGAGAGTTTCTTCTTTCGGTGGAGGTTCGGTTATATATTGATTTATTTATTAAATTAACATTTCTTCATTGTATTTCAATCTTTTAACAAATTAAGATGAGTAACTTAGACAAATCATTGATGCATATTCCTAATAGATTAGATTCTAGATATATTGAAGGGATCGAAGAATTTTTAAACTATTCTTTTCATGATTCTAGAATACAATTTAGACATGGACAACATAACGATCTAATACGATGTGTCCTTGTAAAAAATGTTGTAATACATTTATTTTAAAAGAAATGTTGTCAAAGAACACCTAATATGCAATGGTATATGGTTAAATTATCAAAAATGGATATGCCATGGTGAAATTGAAGTCAATATGATAAATGAGGACATTTCAATTTTAAATGAACCACAAGATAATTATGTAGATGATGAGGTAATGGAAATGTTACAAGATATTCAAAATAACGAATCTTCTATTCGACATAATGAGGAAGAACACAATGAAGATAATTTTCAATATTTCAAATTATTAAAAGATTAGAAACACCTCTATATGAAAGGTGTTAAAAATGTATCTAAATTAAAATTTATATTAAAGTTGATTCAACTTAAGTCCATTAATGGTCTCACTAGAAAATGTATGGATATGATATTATCTTTATTTAAGGAAGTCTTACCTAATGGGGCATGTGTTCCCGATAATTGGTATGAGCTTAAGAAATTAGTTAAGGAATTGGGACTTACTTATGAGAAAATTCATGCATGTAAAAATGATTGTATTCTATTTTGGAAAGAGAATAAATATAAAAATGTTTGTCCATATTGTAACACCTCCAAATATAAAAATGATCCTAAAATCAAAATAAAAAATAGCACAAAAAGTTTTACATTATTTTCCATTAGGAGTTAGGTTGCAGCGTTTATTCATATCATCCAATACGGCTAAGTGGATGACATGGCACAGTCAATCACAATCATATCAATTGAGAGGTGAAATGTGTCATCCTGCCGATTCTCCGCTTGGAAAAGGGTGGATGAACTTTATCCGAGAATTTGCGTTAGAGAAACGCAACATTCGGATTGGATTAACTTGAGATAGCTTTAATCCATTTGGTGAATGTCTTCAAAATATAGTGTGTGGCTGTTGTTACAATGGTGTACAACTTACCACCGTGGATGTGTATGAAAGCCACATACACAATGATATCATTATTAATACCCGGTCGAGAGCTCCCGGAAATGATATTGATGTATTCTTACAACCATTGGTGGAAGAGCTAAAAGATTTGTGGGAGATTGGATTGAAGACTTATGACGCCGAAAATAAAGAGATTTTCATAATGAAAGTCATACTTTTTAGTACGATAAATGTTTTTCGGGATATGCAAATTTATCTGGATGGAGTACTAAAGGAAAATTGGCGTGTCCTATATGTAACGAAGAAACACATTCCATTCGACTTACCCATAGTCGAAAACAAGGCTACCTTGGTCATCGTCGGTTCTTACCGATGTAGCACATCGGTGGAGAAAGAACCAGTATAAGCATCTTTTTGATGGTCGACGATGTGTGAAGGGAGCACCAGAGATACTTACGGGATATGACCTATGGAGGCAACAAAAAGAGATGGACACTATTAGGTTCGGAAAACCGTTAAAGAAAGATTTAGAGAACTTAAGGAAAAATTTGTCAAAGAATAAAAATTGGAAGAAGAAGAGTATATTTTTTGAGAAACTCCCATATTGGTCATCTCTTATCATTCGGCACCATTTGGATGTCATGCATATTGAGAAGAATGTGTGCGACAATATATTAGAGATGTTTAACTTATCAAGAATTGACAAGGACAATTTGAACTCACGGAAAGATTTAGTAGATTTAAATATTCGACCCGAGTTACATCCGTACGAGGGTTCATCAAAGTTTCCGAGATGCAATTTATAAACTTAGCAACGATCAAAAGTCTAGAATACTTGAATTCATTAAGAATGTTCGAGTCTTGGGATGGTTATTAAGTCGAATTTTAGTAGATGTGTAGATTTAAGTGTCCGAACAATTAGTGGTTTAAAAAGTCATGATTGTCATGTGATGATGCAAATAATTATTCCTTTGGCATTTCAAGGAAACGTGCTTAGAAGGATGTCGAGTCCTATTGTAGAGTTATGCCGGTATTTTAAGATCATACACGCTAAGGTTTTGAACGGTAACATTTTGAGAGATTGGGAGACAAAGATTGCGGTAACATTGTGCAAGTTGGAACAAAATTTTCCACCATCATTCTTTGATGTAATGATTCACCTAGTTGTGCATTTGGCTTATGAGGCAAGAATGTACTGGACCAGTTCAATACCGATGGATGTATCCAATTGAAAGATATTTAAAGAGGCTCAAAGATTATGTGGGCAACAAGGCGAGAGTTAAAGGTTCTATTGCCCAGGGCTACTTGGTTGAGGAGTGTACGCAGTTTATTTCAACATATATGAGTGATACGAGTGAATATAGTAGAGATCGGAACTATGACGGTGGTTCAGAAGAAGTTGATACGGATGATAGTTCAATATTCAAACCAATTGGTCGCCCTTTGAGATGCAGGCGTGTGCCTAAAATTTTGACGGAAAGAGAACAACGATTAATACATGCATACGTGTTAAATCAAGTTGATGACATCGATTATTTTCGTCAATCTCATAGTGATGCTCTTAAAAATAGATCAACTACGGAAGAAAACTTCTTCGTGTGGTTGAGAACACACATTCAAGAGTTAAGAAATATAGGTTCTTCTAGATATACCAAGGAGGCTGGAGATTTTATCACTCGGTCGTCAAGATTTTGCCTCGTCATTAAACGGTTATATATGTAATGGATTTAGATTTCGAACATTGGAATCCGATTCAACCAAATCAACTCAACTAAGTGGTGTTATTGTAAATGACCATCTTCAATACGGTTGTGACGGTTATTATGGATGAATATTAGATATAATTGAGATATCGTTCGATCGGAATAGCCGTTTAACACTTTTGAATGTGAATGGTGGGATGTACATGATAATGATCGAGGTTTTAAGGTTAATGAATATGGTTTTATATCATTAAACACACGAGAGAAGATTAGGAACGGATGAACCGTTTGCACTAGCAAGCCAAGTGGAACAAGTTTTTTATGTAAATGATAACTAATAAGGGATGGGTGTTACCGATCGATCACTACCTCGTAACTATTACAACATTTCCGGAAATGAGAGTGAAGATGAAAACGAACCGCATCAAGAACAACTTATTAACGTACCTATAACATTTGGAGTAATCGACGAAGATGTACAGCTTCAAGAAACTCAGCCTATACAAGCCGGATTGCCCGATCGGAGCCCGGAACGGGCCTCGGATTGGGCAATCCGGCCTCGGATTGGCCAAAAAATCTAAGTTTCTCAATCCGAAGCCGGATTGCCCGATCATAGCCCGAAACGGGCCTCGGATGGGGCAATCCGGCCTCGGATTGGCCAAAAAATCTAAGTTTCTCAATCCGAAGCCGGATTGCCCGATCGGAGCCCGGAACGGGCCTCGGATTGGGCAATCCGGCCTCGGATTGGCCAAAAAGTCTAAGTTTCTCAATCCGAAGCCGAAGTGCCCGATCGGAACCCGGAACGGGCCTCGGATTGGGCAATCCGGCCTCGGATTGGCCAAAAAATCTAAGTCCCTCAATCCGAAGCCGGATTGCCCGATCGGAACCCGGAACGGGCCTCGGATTGGGCAATCCGGCCTCGGATTGGCAAAAAATCTAAGTTTCTCAATCCGAAGCCGGATTTCCCGATCGGAAGCCGGAGCCGGCCTCGGGTTGGGCAATCCGGCCTCGGATTGGCCAAAAATCTAAGTCCCTCAATCCGAAGCCGGATTGCCCGTCAGAACCTGGAACGGGCCTCGGATTGGGCAATCCTGCCCATTGGCCAAAAATCTAAGTCCCTCAATCCGGCGGATTGCCGATCGGAGCCGGAGCCGGGCCTCGGATTGGGCAATCCGGCCTCGGATTGGGCAATCCGGCCTCGGATTCGCTAAAATTTTTTGTTGCACAATTAGAAGCCGGGATTGCTGCCTAATATTTTTTATGTGACGGAGATGAAGAGAATTTTCGGCAAAAAGTCGTAGGACATCTCGGACTTCTACACCATGCGAGGGCGGTGGACCTCGGGGTCAATCTCGGGCATCTAGGGATCGACCTTCCACCTCCGGGGGTGTTGCTTAGAGCCGATTAGGGAGGCACCCCAGGCCTAGTCCATCTCGGACTCCTTCTCACCGGGTTCAGACGGCGCCTCCTAGAGATGGTAGTAGTCCATCTTCCCGTGCTTCGAGTAAATATTTGAATAAATGCTAGTAAAAAGTTTTCTTTAAAAATCTTCGTTGTCTAATTGTAATTTTTAATTTATACTTAACTAGCTACATCGGTTAGACGTGGGAGAGGTCCGGCCAAAGGCCATCGAGTGTGCGAACACTTGGCCACGATGAGTCCTACAACGTCGTTCTAGTAGGAGGATCCGGCGTTGGATCACATGGACAGGAGTTTACCTCCTACTTAGGAGTTATGAACGAGAGTTCATTGCGATTTGTGGGAGCATAATTACATGGCTCTACCGCGAGAGAAAAAGGATGCCATATTCCGTGATTTAAAGGTAACATTCAAGTAGCTTCATCTTATTTAAATTTTGGTGAACTTTTTTAATCATTTTTATATTAATGTAGCAACATTTTACCTTTGAGCGGAATCCTCAATCGGATGCACGAGATATTAAGGCATATGGGAGATATGCAAAGAAAACAAGAAATCATTTGAAAAGAAGGTAAAATATAATTTAGAATGTAAATTCGAGATAACCAATTTTTTGTTAACAACATTTGTGTACGGTATTTTACGGGACGATCAAATGAGAAGCTCGATGCCAACATTCCTCCACGGTGCAACGAGGAACAATGGCATCATATGTGCCATTTATGGAGTCAAGATGATGCTAGAGTAACTCAAAATTTTATTTCCTCTTATAATTAGATCCTATTCTTTTCATTTGCATTTTTTAATGTTGTTTCATTTGTATATATATATATGTAGGCATTGAGTGAAAAGAATGCAGGTAATAGGCGGCAATTAACAATGTCGTACGGAGAAGAGGAAGAACAAATATACACCGAGTTAGAAAGAGACTTTGTAAGTAGTCAAAACTTAAAATTTCATATTAGTTGATTCTTATTCTGTAATAACCTTTATCTTTTCTTTTTTTGGTAAGGTACGAAAAGAAGGTCGACCTCCAACTCGTGGGAGGTATTCCGAGATAAGTCAAACGCATGAAGAACTCGATGGAGCGATCATTTGGGATAATGACCAAAAGTTGTCTTATGATGATAATTATTGATTATCATAACCTATTTTTTTCTTTATAATCCACAATTCATCACGGTAGGATTTTAATTTTTATTCATATTTATTTATAGGAAAATATGCAAGGATTGATGAATCCCCCGGCATACGAATCCTCGAGGATCTTTGGGGTATGCGACACTCCACTCACCGCGGAGGAAGCTTTCGTATCCGTGTTTGGTAGAGATGACCGGGACGGATCCGATGTGGTGGGCGAGGTGAAACTCGCCACACTTGGTATGGTGAGTCAAGCGGAGGTGCTTCTAGCTCGACTGAAGAAGTTCGAGAGCTTAGAGATGAGGTGGGGAGGGAAGGAGAAATCAATGAACGTTATGAAGAACAAATAACTTCATTGAAACAACAATTGGACAACCAACGAAATCATTCCAAGATAATTTCGATCGCCTCAATCGATCATTGAAGGCTTGACTCAAGGTTCCCGACTCGATGTGCCATCCACATCGGGGCATCCTCCGCCTCAACAAACGGAGAGGACGAAATGGCGATGACGACGAGGACTACGAGGATGCCGAGGAGAGTGAAGATGATGATGAAGATGAAGATGAAGAAGATGAATAGATTAAGATGTATTTTTTACTCTCTATCAATGTTATTCATATGTATCAAAACATAATTTTGTGTATGAATGTGATTTTGAATATGGTATGTGAATATGAATTTAAATTTGGTGAATTTCAATTTTGGTATGTTAATGTGTGTTGTTTCATCCTAATTCGGTGTCCGTTCCGAGGTTGAAACGAGCAATCCGGCTTAGAAATTATTAATATAAATCAATTTTTGGATTGGTAGATCTGATTTTAGATCTTTATGAAAGTTTCAAGAATGATTGATTTTCGGATTGGATCGTATAATTGATCCAATCCGGCCAATCAAATTATTTTTTTTCAGAAATTTATTATTGGCGACGGCTTTATATAGCGTCGCCAATAATCGTTATTTGGGACGGCTAAAGCGCCCCTAATATTAAAAATAGCCGTCGCAATACCAGAGAAAAATTTCGGAACCCGGGGTCCTGGAATTTTTTCTCTGGTATTGCGGACGGCCTATTCGGACGACGCCGTCCCCAATGCTAATTATTATGGCGACGGCTATACAGCCCGCAATACCCGAAGAAAAATTCGGGAGCCGGGGTGTGGGGTTTACACTTGCCATTTGCGACGGCTTACGTGGCCGTCGCCTTACATTTATTGGCGGCAGGTGGTTCGCCGTGGCCAATAAGATTATTTGAGACGGCTTAACCGTCCCCAAATACTTCATCCGCCGTCTAATCTCCTTATCGTTTGCGACAGCTCAAGCCATCGCCAGTAAAGTTATTGGCGGCAATTTATTTGGTGTCTCCAATAAATGGTCATTTTGCTAATAACTTATGCGACGGCTTGAGCCGTCGCCAATAAACGTACTAGGACGGCTTAACAATAAGCCGTCGCGAATATTATTAGCGGACGGCGTTATTTGCGACGCGTTTGCGACGGCTTTGAAGCCGTCGCTAATATTTATTAGCGACGGCTTTTTGGTTTTTTGAGACGGCTTACAGCCGTCCCTAGTAACCTATTTTCTTGTAGTGTACGTTAAAAGACCATAAGTACTTCACTCCTATGTATTTATATTCCACATCAGAATTTTCAAGTACTAGTTCAAAGTTCAAGTACTTCACTCCTATATGCTGAATTTTAACTTTACTTCATTATTATTTCTTATACTTTATGTTAATTTTAAAAATGTATTATTATAAATCTACAAATGATACTAGAGAGAGAGAGCTTCTCCTGCAGTTAAAATTTTAGGCTCAGTACTATTCTAATTAGCCATTTAACTTTAGTTTAATATTATATCATTGAAATTAATATTTTTATTTTATAAATAAAAATTATGTACTGTTGATGAACAAACTAACCGAACTAAATTCTGTTCCAATTTCAGCTTTGGCAAAATCAAACCAAATCTAATTATGAGCAACCCTACTTCTAACTATGTATAAAGCACTGCAATTAGGTAATTCGCCAGGTGCCCCTCCTGTCAGAACGATGATAACTATGTTTGGTCACAACTTTTATATTTAGATAGCTTTTTGTTTTTTAATTAAAGCATACAGTAATGGGGTGTTTAGTTGCATGATAATTTTTTATACACTTTCATGATAAAAAATTATATTAAAATAAAAAGTGAACCAACTCATGTCATAAAATTATCATGTTTGGAGGGATGTGATTACAAAAAAGAGTAACTACCACACATGACCAAACAAAGTGGGGGTCCACAAGAAAAAAGAAAGAGGTGAGACCCTCTTTTTTTGTTTAAGAAGAAAATCACTTTTAAAACATAAAATTGGCATGGTTACCAAACACCTCTTTTAACAAGTTTTCTTACAATTTTTAAAAATTAAAACAAAAACCTTCATTATCACGCAACCAAACACCCCATTATCGACAACCAAACAATAAATCACATTTCTTATTCCTTGTAAAGAATCCGTTGAAAGATATTGTCCATGATTTTTGTTTAACAAAATCAAATGAGCACTATTCTTTAAATCCAATTTAACACTCTTACTTCAAAATACAAAAAATTGTCTCACTAAAGATTGATTAAGCTCCTAGGTTAATCAATTTAAACTCTTGAAAATATATTTTGTCATTTCAATTGCATGAGACAAGAGATGAAGTTAAACCAGACAGCACCTGAACCAAGCATTATTATAAATTTTTATTAGTAACCAACAATATATACAGCTATCAACATTGCCTATCGACTCCAAAAATAAACATAAATATATTGTCACTCAGAAGACACATGAAATGAGGTAGATCAAAGATACCAACCCAACATACAGAAGAGACTTTCTCAATGATAGATTAGAGATAATAACCTTCTAATCGACCCAAAGAAATAGGATCTATGAATATAAAAGTTTAGTGCATCAAAGAATAATCATAAATCTCACTTATATGTGCCTAGGTTGTTGAGAATTGTCTCTAACTAATGACTGAAAAATTCTTTCTTCTCAGGAACATACATCCAAACTCTTGGGAAGAGCTTGGCTTTAGGGTGTGAAGGACGACGAGATGGAGCCGTTAGGAGAAGTATCTCCTTCATCGTTAGCATCATTGTCATCTTCCTCCAACATCACCTCCTCCACTCTGTTATGAAAATTTCAGTGGCAGTCACATATAATGCAGATGAGAGCTTAATTGGTACCTTTTGCTACGGCAGCTAAAAATTCCATGCAATCATCCACAATGCATCCACTTGTGGTGATTGCATAGTTTCTCCTACACTCCATGTATTTCACTACAATCACCCTATTTGGTAGTGGTGGTGGTGGTGATGGTGAAGGTGGTGGTGAAGATGGTGGTGATGATGCCTCTATTCTTCCATTGGCAGAGGCTCCATGTTACCTGAACAAGAATAGAGAGAGACAAATAAACTGACAAAAGTGGAGTTCGCTTACCCTTCTATCTTGTCAGCTAATATTTATAGGTAAACAACAAATTTTTTAACTTGAATGGGAGGATATAGATAGCGTGAAACCCTATGTAAATCTTCTTCTTTCATATATGCTTGTTCAAATTTCAATTTGGTTCATTAGATTGTCCCAAATGACATCATACTTTTATTGTCATTATTATTATATATAGAATTGGTAGGTTTACCATTAAATATGTGCTTGTATGAGATAGATTGATATAGATTTAGTGGTATCCATGTATTCACATTCTACTTTCCCAAGATAATTAGATCTTATCTATGACATTTGTGTACCTCATGTCACAGATACATTAAATGAATCATTTATATCATTGTTAAAAGACTAGTTTGGTAATGATAAACTCAAATGGCATGTGCACACAAGGAAGGCTAGGTCGGGGGTCGGCTCGAGATTAGTCAGCCCCAAAATCAACCTAGTTGGACGGAGCCGCGACCCTGGGTCGGATGAGGTTGGATGGGATAGGATTTTTATTTATTTTATTAAAATATATATAAAAAATTTAAAAATTTTATTATATATTTATGTATACATAAATATATACATAAATTTAGACAACTTTTTATGTTATAAACGAATATGAGTGTTTTATCTATGTATATAAGTAAATATGATGTGTGTGAGAAAGAGAAGAGAGTTAAAATAAATTTTTATAAACTTTAAGTACATAACACATTTATGATTATAAAATTTATATATGTGCGATAGTATAAGTGATAGTGAAATATTTTTTATAATATTATCAAATGGGGTGGGCGCTGAGTAGTCGTAGATCGACTTTAAGTAGACTCTATTCAAAATCCCTTGGACTTTAGGTAGACTCTTTTCAAGATCAATTTTCTCTTAAGCATATGTGTGCCGTTGACTAAGATTATGTTTGGCGAAGGAATTTATTGACATTTTTAAACAACTCAAGAAGAGGAGCAATCTTATTTGCCAACTAATGTATTCACTGTTTGGTTATGGTTTTGAAAATGATACTATATTAAATTAGACATTGATATTTTAAGGATACTTTCAAATTGGTTACTGTTTGATTACATTGATATTTATAGATGCACGTCGACCCATTACAGTTAACTCCTTTTTTGTTCTACATGTTTTGAAATTAAATTTATTAGCAAAAACATTAACTTATAACACTATTACAGTACAAATGTTTATTATTGTGACCAGACTTGTTTTAATTTACACAAAAATTTGAACAAAAATATAATTACCTCATCTGCAAAAAGTGCTTATTAAGATTTTATTGTAATTAGTTAATAAATTATTTTGATAGAGTTAATAAACAATCTTGCATAAACATACTCTGCACACGTGCTTTGTGATTCCAAAGAATATACTTTTTTTTTTGAAAAAATTGTGTAGGTCGATCACCTTTATCTATTTATCTTATAGCTTTTACACAATCAGGCCACTCATTCCTGAGAAATCCTACGCCTTGTTGACCACATAAGGCGTAATGCTGCGATGATTAATTAAAGTATTAAAATGATATTATACTAGTTTTAATGTTTGATATTTTTAGAGGATAAAGTATCAATAACCAAATTGTTACAGGTAGACAGTTTGTACTGTAATTCGTACCTTGTTTGTATTATAAATTGATATTAATAATGAGGTGATTTTTATGAATGTTAATTTTAATATTAATAGGGATAGAGGTGTTTGATACAGTTACCATATGTAAATTTTTGATTTCATTTATTATTTCTTATTTCATAGGAAAGAAAACTTAACTGCCTCATCAAATTAATTTGCAAACTAGTTATAATAAGGTACTTGACATTAAGTAATTTTTAAGAGTTAAGTGTCACATATAAATGATATTTCAGATATTTTATAAAAAGGTTTGAGATTCTGAAAAATGGATATTAACCAAATGGATTGAAAGGTATCATCTCTGATGGAATTAGATATTAGACGTTGGTTCTTAGTTTCCAAGAAAAAGAATTCTTAGATTGTTGGATAATGCAAGGATATATACATACACACAAACGGGTAGCCTATCCTCAAATGGAAATGATAAAAAAAGGGTTTGAATATTATACTAAAGACATTTTATTTAAATAAATTTGCTCACTTCTTTAATCTCCTGGATCTTCTAAATTGTCTTCCTGTGAGAATGCGTTTTAGATGCAAATATAAAAAGATTATTTCTTCTTCTTGTGTTGCAAATATATAAATATGAGGTTGTTCTTGTTCTCCTTATTTCTTACCTATTCTTCTTTCTCCTTCACACTTACTTTATTACATTTATGTAGGGGTGTTCATGGTTTGGCTTGATTTGGTTATTGTGTTTTTTTCTCAAACCAAACCAAACCAAAATATCTCCCAAATCAAACCAAACTAAACCAAATTAATTCGGATTGGTTTGATTTGGTCCGGTTCAAATCATATTTTATTAAAATATAGTAGATATGTCAATATATAATTTTATTTTACTTGTTTTAAATCACATTCTATTGAAAGTTAGTGTATTTGTTTATACGATTCATTAATTTTATCTTAACTCTTAAAAACTCTTGAAACAAGTTTATTTTTAAAAGAAAAGACACATAAAAATTGTATTATATATAACTTAAAATAAAATATTTGATTTGATTCGGGTTATTTGGTTTAGCGGTTTGGGTTGATTTAAAGGGCCCAAGAAACCAAACCAAATCAATCGGTAGCTCAAACCAAACCAAACCAAACCAAACCAAACTACTGATTTGGTTTGATTTCTCAGGTTGAACCAAATAGTGAACAGCCCTACCTTTATGCCACAATGAGCAAGCTCCATCAAATTTGGTAAGCAAAGACATGGTTCCTTCAATTTATAGATTATGGAACTTTCATAAGTTTTTACTTTCTACAAGAAGCACATTCTTTATCGTCTCGTCCATGTGATGATTTAGATAATAGAATTTGGTAACTTGAGTGATTGCTCATTGATTGATGAATTTCAAGCAAAGGCTTACACGAGGGTAAATGTAGATTCTTTTTATGATATTGTGTCTCATTAAGGGTACACTTGGTTGCTAGCAAAATGGACTCTTTACAAGTTTTCTTAGAAAATCAGTTGTTCCTTCATTTTGTTGTTTGTGAAACTATGGTCAAAAGTAAATGTGACTTATCGACCCCTCTATGACATAAATTTTGATGTCCAAATATTTTAATTGAATTGTCACACCCAAGAAAAATGTAGCATATTTTTTCTTCAAGAACATGATAGTGAAATAAAAGGCATGAGTAAATAAGGTTTGACAATAAAAACACATAGGCTGAAAAATAAAACACATCTACTAGCATAACTTTATATTATTTGACCACTTAGAAGTAAATCATTTCTAGAAGCAACTTCAACCACCAAATGAGACAACATAGTTATAACAAAAAACAAGATCATGAGTATAAAAACCACACCAAAATTAAATCATGATTAAGCTAATAATTGACTCCACAATGTCACTTTATTAGAAACATAACAAAACATCTAAACAAAGTGAAGTCACACGCCTATTGGACCTATGAAATCTAGTTCTTCTACTAGTTTATATTCAAACCAAAGTTGAATCCTCCTGAAGTCCAACTCTGGGATCTTTTTCTTCAAAACCTACTGAAATATTAAAAATATGGGGTGAGTCATAAGGAATCAATAGATATTCCATCATTCACCAAATTGGATAGCCAACAAGAACATTGCACAATTTATTAACCACATTAACAACAACTTATAAAAATACCAAGTTAATGACATACAATTAGGACTTGCTATGCATACTATGAAATACCATATATTTTAGACTAAGCAACGTACAAAATATGAGTTCTAACCACAATTATAATGCCACTAATTCAATCATTCTCTAGAAGAAATATACATACCACTAATGCTTCCATTCTCTAAATGGACCACATATCATTTCAATTTTACAAGGAACACATCGTCTTGCTATCTCAACTAACTAGTACTATATCTAATACATATATAGGTAATTTTATCATTCATTTTACATATGTTATGCTCTGAGAGAAATTTATTCACCAAAGTAGGATATTACTTTCTACGATTGCCACCATAATCAGAGCCACAAAGGGTACTAAGGTATGGTGATCTGTGTGCCCCTTGCAGTCAAAAGAACTCATCATATATTCATTGTTTGCTATCGATTTGTTCATGGGTACCTTGATGTTATGCTACTTCTTTGGCATTTGTTTCCTAGGACACTATTATTCTATCATGGGGGTCCAATGATGTATAAAATGATCGATACATGATATTCATGCTGTATATGCTTCTCACTGACATAACCAAGTGTTCTTGACAGGATCACATATCTTGAAGCCACAAGGGGTTGTTTGTTAAGAGATTAAGGAGATAAACCAGGTTTATCCCCTAAATAATCTTTTACCAAATAGCCCTTAAGATATAATATTAATCCCTGATATCCTGTTGTGAACAGGATCTAGATGATAAGCTTGTCCAACATTCGTAATAACCAACCGTGCAATCTCGTGTTTGCCCATTTCTGCCTTTCTCCTTAAGCTCAATTTTTTTTTAATCTCTATAGTTTTCGCTGATATTGGTATGTAAACGGCTGAGCATCTGCTCTCAACCAAATAATAGTACCTAGATCCCTTTTATTTTTTTTACTTTTTTCACATGAACTTGTGATGTCGATAGAAAAAATGACTGTACTGATTCTATGATTCAAATTGAATCGACTCTCAGAAGTTGTGAAAGTATTTTTTTCTAGATCAATTTTTGCTCATGGTTGAAGACTCCCTTTTGTTGTCATGAAGGCAACATCTCAGGAATACATCGTAAATACGTACATAGAACGTGAACAGAGATTTAATTACATCAGTTGTAAAAAGTAGTTATGAAGTTTTTTTTTTGCTCAAGAACTAGTTGAAAATGATTTTTATAGAGTTTATAAAAAATCTTGCGTAAACAAACTTGGCGCACCTACTTTATGATCACCAAGCACATAAAACTTGTTTACCTTTTTTGCAAATATGCATAACACACCAAGCCTATCTATCTTATAGCTTTCAGACAATCTAGTTATTCATTAACCAGTATTCTTAGATGGCATAAGGTGTAATGACATAAGGTGTAATGCTATATTTGGTTAGAGTATTAAAAATGATGTGATATACATCAATTTGGATGTTTGATATTTCTAAAGGATAAAGTATCAAAAACAAATTTAAATAGGTAGACATTTTGTATTTTAAATTGTATCTTTTTTGCATTACAAATTATAAATTGATATTTATAAGGAGGTGATTTATGTCAATATCACTTTTAAAGCTATTAATAAAAGAGATGTTTAATATAGTTATCAAATGCAAACTTTTAATATCACTTATAATTTCTTAATTTAAAAAAAGAATTTTAACTTCCTTATCTTTGAATTAAAAAGGTACATTAAGTTACTTAAAAATAAAGAAGTATGATAAGTTAATTAAATTAAGTAATTTTGAAGAGTTGAATGTCACATTCAATTACAAATTTAGATTTTTTATCAAAAGTTTCACAATTCTGAACATATGAAAAATGGATATTGACCAGATTGATTGAATTGTATGTTCTCTAACACAATTAGAGATTAGAAGTTGGTTCTTAGTTTCAAAGGAAGCTATTCTTAGATTGTTGGATAGTGTTAGGAGATGATTTATACATAGTTACTTAATGGTGCAAATGAGTTGAGCCAAGTTGAGTAGTAGACTATTCAAGTTCGACTAATTTATTTTACATAAGTTCGAGTTTGAGTTCGAGCTCGAGCTCTTACAAGTAAGCTCAACCCTTGTTCAAACTTGACACATTATTTATTTGAGTCAAGCTCGACCTTGAGCTTGAATGGCAGCTTGAACCCGAATAGTAGTTTGGCTCATACTTTGTCTAAATTTGAGTTCAATCTTGATATAAACTTGTTTATAAAATTGAACAGGATTTGAACTCACTTATGAAACTTAAACTTTACCTCATTTAAAAACTGAAACTAAGTTAAATTAAATCAAATCTTATCTAAATTTATTTTATATACTTAGGTAACACTATATAACTATTAATATTAATGACTTAATTTTTTAAGTAAATATTTAGTTGAGTAGTTAATTGAACAACTCTCAAGCTTATCTATTTGACCATAGATGTGTTTAAACTAGAGTCATTAATGAATTGAGTTTTATGTTTTTTTTAAAAACTTGTTTGTTTAACATAATAAAAAATTCGAGTTGGGTTTTTATCAAATCAAGTTTAAAGAGACTTAGCTAGTGTATAGGTTCATTTCCACCCCTACCCATACGCTATCCACTATCCTCAAATTAAATTGATAAATAAATAAGTTCACATGTTTTCATAAAAGACATTTTATTTGAATAAAGTTGCCCACTTCTTTTATCTCTTGGGCCCTCGAAATTCGGCTAGTTATATATGGGAATACCAATTTAGGCAAGTAATCAATGAGTAGCTAGACATAAGGGTATATTGGTTATTCATATAAGAATATTTGGACAATTTTGTGCTCCACTTAAGGTAAAATTGAGGACTGCCAAGGATGTTAAATTTTTATAGGTTGCATTTATCAAGATTGTATGAAAAAATAATAACATTCTATCTATATTAAAAAATATTTATGATAATTAAAAAAAATTATTTTTTATTTGTTATATATTGTTGATGTGAACGAAAAGAAGAGAAGCAATGAGTCTATCTTTCTTTTCTTAACATAAAAAAATAAAGTTTATATAGACAAGAATCTTGCACAATCTCAACTAGATACAATATTATTATATGTTTCCTCTAATTCTCATAATCCTAATAAAAATTGTATAGCACATTAATCTTGTATCTAAAACGATATTAGTCAAAAAAGCATATATTTGATCTATCTTAAAGTTTTTAAGTTGATAACAACATCTATCCTTATCTTAAGACAAAGATATAAGGGTTCTACGTGGCATCGGAGTTGCAAATATAAAAGTGTCAAGAGTTGTGAGATGCGATATTGTTGTCACCTCCACCACCATCACCATCACAAAACACACAATCAACACCTTCGCCGCTGCTGCCGCCTCCACCACCATGACCGTCGCAGCCACCTTCTTTCTTTTTCTTCTTCTTCTTCTTCTTCTTCTTCTTCTTCTTCTTCTTCTTCTTCTTCCATCTCTTATTTTATCACATACATGCCACAACAAATTTCAAGCTTCTTCAACTTTGATGGGCACACATGAGTTATTCAATTTATAAATTCAGGTACTTCCATAAGCTTTCACTTTCTAGATGATGCACACTCTTAAGATGGAAACAAAAAAATTTAGGGCAAACAAGAGAACTATCATAATTTTTTTCTGAAATTCACCGTATTAATGTCTTGTCCTCTTGATGATTTTTCTAATAGAATTTGGCAACTTGAGTGATTAGTCATTGAGTGATGTATTTCAAACAGAACCTTACAAGTAGGCAAATTGAGATTCTTATTAGGGCACTATGTGACAGAAAGGGTATACTTAGTTGCATGCAAAATAGATTTTTTCACAAGTTTCTCTAAAAATTATTTGTTCCTTCATTTGGTTGTCTGCCAAACTATAGTCAATTGATGATGTTACTTATTGACTTTTCTTTGGCTTCAACTTCGATGTCATCATATTTTATCCGGATGTTATTTTTTTCTGAAAACCACAATCTATTCTTATAAATGATGGAGGAGAAAGCCACAGGGGGGCATTGTTGGAAGGCCATGAGTGGTGGGTCTTCATTAGTAGGGGTTAGAGAAAGAGGTCTTTGCATAATGGGAGAGGAGGAGGTCAAGGTTTGCTCAAGAGGCTAAACTTGATGAGAATGGGGCCAAGAAAGGCGGAAAGTGAATTGTCTTAATCGGAAGTAGCTACAAAAGGAGACCTAAGAGCATGAGCTTCATTAGAAGGGGCAATGACTAAAAGGAGGTTTAGAAGGTGATCTTGGTGAGAAGGGGGGAGAGAGAGATTTGGGTCTTTAACAAAAGAGGCAAGGAGGAGGCTCAATGGAGTAGAGACTTCACTTGAAAAAGGAAGGAGGATGCTTAGGAGGTTGAGGAAGATTAGGTCAGAGGGGGAGGATGAAGTCAATGGTGTAGAACAAGGAAAGAAGTTTTAGAAAGCACAATGGATGAGCTTGAGGGTTGCTCTTTGTCGAATTCCTTCGAGGTGATGTAGATGAAGAGATAGTGGGGAGCCAAGTGAGATGGCCAGAGATGTGTCATATGCCAAGGGAGGGAGACCTCATTCTAAGCGAAGAAAGGGTGAAAATGTTATGGAGATGGTTAAATTTGAAAAATATACAAGGTCCCAGGTGGTCAATAGCAACTGATCCTGGGGATTTGTAAAAAAGCAATGGCCAGTGAAGAATATTGGAAGTTGGGTATGAAAGAATATATGTAGTCAAGAACATGAGAATTTATATTTATGGTAGTGATGGAGAAAATAAAATGAATAATTCAAGTGCTAGGTGCAGACACGCCAAATTCGCCTAATTCAGAGCATTAAACTCATGTTTTATAGGGTAACATGTGTGATTGACCTTAAAATGATGCTGGGTCATTTAAAGTTGATTTGGAGCTTCACCAAACGAAATCATATGTTTTTCGAAGTTTTCCGCACAAAGCCGTAATTTCCGAGCGAAAGCCACACGTAAATCGTGTAAACATGGAAATTGGTTGAATGACCAATGCCTAATGATCATGCATTGAAGTTTATGGTCATTTTCACACTCTGGACAAGTTTTGTTGCATACCGTGCCTTTCCGGTTTGCCGTCGGAGTCATTTTGACAAGTATCGGATCTTCTGTTCACTATCCTAACTTACGGACAACATTCTGAAGTTTTGGAGCGTGTTATGGCTTATCCAATGCTATAGAGAGCTTCTTTGTCCTGTTATCTTTCCAACGCAACAAATGGCGTCGAATTCAGAGTTCGGGAGTGTTCGCAATGGCTTCCGGAAGAAGGACACGCAAAATAGTCCCATACGCCCGTGTCCCTGGTCACATGCGCCCAGGATCCAGGGCACGTGCCCATGCGCCCTACCCCTGAGGAACGTGACCTTGTGCCCTGATTTGATGGCACATGCACCCTACCCTTGAGGCACGAGGGAACCAGTTTTTCACCGGGACTTTACCGCTAAACGGATCGAACCGGATAAGACCAAAAATTTTGGAAGGATGAGATGCGCCCCTTCCAGGGGGTGCATGCGCCCCACTATGGGGCGCATGTGCCCTGGGGTAGGGCGCAATCCACCTGTTTTTTAGCATCGGATAAGATCAGTTGTTCTCCTATAAATTGAGGTTGATTCCGGTCGTTCCAAAGGCATGTGCACGACCCCCCTGGCATCTCAAGACGTCCAAGCTCCCTCCTACACCTATTTTATGATTTTTAGAGAGAGAATTTCTAGTTTTTAGAGAGATAAAAGTCGGTTCAAGAGAGAGGAAGGCTGGTCTGCAGATGATCTTTTAGGTCTCTCTTCCTCGGCCTCTACAGCAGCGTGTGGACGTCTGCTTCCCGAGTCTCTTCATCAAAGTTCTTCCTCTCCAAGTCTTCTTCATTTTTCAATCGACGGCACTTGATTCTGAGGTCAGGGCTGGTCGTGACGAGTGCAGAAGCAAAGTTGCGCCTGGCAGATCCTGGACTGCTGCTCGGCTTTTTCGACAACCCAGATTGGCCATATCTCTCTCTATTCTATTCAGAATCTTTCTGTTATTTTTCGTATCTCTTTGTTTCGTGATTCTACATCCTCATATCATTTTTTTACATTTTTTGCATTATTTTTAGTCTATTAATCCAAAAATAGAAAAAGAGGGGTTAGAGATAACCCGGATCCAGTCAGTTTCTAGTCAATTGTGTTTCATGTTATTTTCTTTACATATACTCCACTTTGTTTAGTTCTAATTGTCTTTTTCACTTTTTTGTTTGTCTAGTTGCATAGAAGATCAAGCACCCACGTGTTGAGGACTCTTCTTCATCAGCCAACCGAAGAAGGAGAAGCTTTGACCCACACTCTTCACGCTAAGGTACACACGATCATCTTTAATTTCATAAATCGGAACCCGCGGTTCCTGGCGACCACATGTCTTAATTTCCTCCTTATCACCCTCCTCCCACATGACCTGAACCGTCTCTTTGGTGATCGATCGACGCCAAGGGATGAAAGTTCGGGGATCAATGTGAGTGTGGGACCGAGGGGAGAGTTACTTTCCATGTTTTCTTTCTTTCTTTCTCATCCCCTCTTGAGGTGACGATTTGGATTCACGCACTTCCCTGAAAAGGAGAGGCACCATCGAATTTTCAGAGTCGACACTAGGGTTTGTATAAAGGCCATAGATGGTGAAGGAGGTTAGGCATGGGTTTGAAAAGACTATAGGTACTCAAAGACGAGAATTTAGATTCACGATAGTGATGGAGAAAACTAACAATTGAGTTCTCGCACATGAAGGCGGAGTATTTAAGTAAGCAAAAAAAAATTAAAAACTATTTTATTAATTAATATTTCAATTTTAAATATTGTATATTTTAATTTGATACTTATATCCTATCATACAACTAATCAATCTGGAATGATAAACTCCATAATGATTAACTATAAATAGCTCTTTAAAATAAATTGTCTTTTACAACTCATAAAATTTATTCTTAAAAATAATTAAATTATTTTTAAAAAATAATTTTTAGATAATTTAATAGTAAATTATAATTGGGGAAAAAGAATTCAAATCAACTAAATAATCGATTATGTTTTTTATTTCCTTAAAAATTTACCTACAAATTTTTTTATTTGATTTTAATTTTACGGGATGTCCAAGTGGACCATATGCATTTGTTTCTAAGTGAAGTTTCTCCATGAATAAAGTTTTTAGAAAATAATCAAAGTAAAGTTTTCATTTGGTTGTTTGTAAAAGTTAAATCAATGGAAACATTTTCCATTGACTTATTTCTGAATTTTGGCATCGAGAATGATATTTTTGTATATGTACTGCGCACATCACCTATTTGGAGAACACGTAATTCTGATTTTCTTATAGAAAATAATACTGATTAAACTTCAAAGTCCACCAATTTAAACTCTTGAAAATTATAAGCTCAATGCCATCTAATCTTTGTATGCTAATGATATTTGGCTAGGTCAATCTAGTTAACGCTATAATTTGTATACGCAAATTCAAATCGGATACTAAAATATATTTTGCCATTTCAATTGCGTGAAACAAGAGAAGAAGAAGAAGGACGAGGTAAACAAATGACATATACAGCTACCAACATTCTCGACCTACGTATAAAATGAAGCAAAATACGTTGTCATTCAGATGACACATGAAATAAGATATATTAAAGATACCAACTTAACATAGAGAAAAGACTTTCTCGGTCATAAATTATAGATAATAACTTTCAGTTTAACATAAATATATAGGGTCTATGAATATAGAAATGAAATGCAGTACATCAAAGAATAATCATAGATCCCACTTATATATGCCTAGGTGTTGTTGAGAATTCACCCTAACTAATGGCTGAAAAAATCCTTCTTCCCAGGATCAAAACTCATGAGAAGAGCTTGACTTTAGGGTGTGGAGGACGGTGAGATGGAGCTATTGGGAGAAGTATCTCTCTCATCATCAGCATCATTGTCATCTTCCTCCAGCACCACCTCCTCCTCCTCCACTCTATTATGAAAGTTACGGTGGCAGCCACATACATCGCAGATGAGAGCTTGATTGGTACCTTCCTCTCCGGCAGCCAAAAATTCTATGCAACCATCCACAATGTATTCACCTGTGGCGATTGCATAGTTTCTCCTACACTCCATATATCTCACTACAATCACCCTGTTTGGTTGTGGCAGCGGTGGCGGCGGTGGTGGCGGTGAAGGTGGTAGTGAAGGTGGTGGTGATGCCTCTATGCTTCCATTTTCTAAAGGCTCCATTTTACCTGATCAAGAATATAGAGACACAAATAAACTGACAAAAGTGGAGTTTGCTTACCCTTCTTTCATGTCATAGCTAATATTTATAGGTCAAACAACAATTTTTTAAATTGAATTACAGGATATAGATTGCGTCAAACCCTATGTAAATATTCTTCTTTCATATATGCTTGTTCAAATCTTAAATTTGTTCTTTAGATTGTCCCATATGATCTAACTTTCATTGTTATTATCATTATCTTAGATTCATAAAGATACTGTAGAATTGGTAGGTTTATCATTATCTCATCGAACTTTATCCATATTTTTATACATGACTCATCTACATTGACCAAAAGAATACACATTGCTCACTACAGAGAAAGGTATGATTTGTTATCCGTATCTTGATCGGTGGCACTCAAATCTTTTTATTCACTTTGTTGACAATTGGAGAATATTTTAACCTGTTATCGGTCATTCACATGTGCCCGCCCTTGTTTATACTTGAATAATCTCTTTCAAATGTGTCTATGGTACATGTATGTGATAGATTGATATAGATTTGGTGGTACCCATATATTCACATTTTACTTTCTCAGGATAACCAAATCATTTCTATGACATTTGTGTACCTATCAGGATTAGAAATACATTGAATGAATCATTTATATCATTGTTGAAAGATTAGTTTGGTAATGATAAACTCAAATGATGTGTGCACCACAAAATCCCTTGGACTTTATTTAGACTCTATTCAAGATCAATTTTCTCTTAAGCATAGGTGCCATTGAATAAGATTATATTTGGTGAAAGAATTTATTGGTGTCCTAAAACAACTCAAAAAGAGGAGCAATCTAATTTGCCGACTAATATTTGCATTGTTTGGTTACCGTTTTGAAAATGATACCAAATTAAATTTGACATTGATATTTTAAGGATATTTTTAGATTGGTTACTGTTTGGTTACATTGATATTTTTAGATGCACGTCGACACATTATAATTTACTCCTTTTCTGTTCTACATATTTCAAAATTAACTTTAATAGCCAAAACATTAACTTATATCACCATTGTGGTAAAGATGTTTAATATTGTGACCAAACTTGTTTAGATTTATACAAAAATTTAAACAAAATCATAATTACCTCAACTGCGAAAAGTGTTTAATAAGATTTTGTTGCTAATGTAATTAGTTAATAAATTATTTTGATAGAGTTAATAACCAATCTTGCATAAGCATACTCTGCACACCTACTTTATGATTGCTAAGAATATACTTTTTTAATGAAAAAAATGTGTAAGTCAGCTTTGTCTATTTGTCTCTTGTTGCTTTTACACAATCCAACCACTCATTCACGAGAAATTCGACTCCTAGACCACATAAGGTGTAATGTGATATTTTGTTAGGGTATTAAAAATGATATTATATTAATTTTAATATTTGTTATTTCCGGAGGACAAAGTATCAATAACCAAATTGATCAATGTAGATATTTTGTATTGTAATTCATATCTTGTTTATATAATTGATATTATTAACTAGATAATTTATATAGATGTTAATTTTAATATTTATAGTGATAGAGGTGTTTGATATGGTTGCCAAATGTAAAGTTTTAATTTCATTTCTTGTTTCTTATTTCATAGAGAAGAAAACGTATAACTACCATACCTAATTTGCAAACAAGTTATAATAGGGTACTTAAAATTAAGTAATTTTCAAGAGTTAAGTGTCACATTTAAATGCTATTTCATATATTTTATCAAAAGGTTTGAAAATATGAAAAATGGATATTAACCAAATGGATTGAAACGTATTAGATTTCCAAAAAAAATATCCTTAAATTGTTGGATAGTGTAAGGGCATACACACATATAAGCATAGTCTATCCTCAAATGGAAATAATTAAAAAGGGGGTTTGAATATTTTAGTAATGACGTTTTAATTGAATAAAGTTGCCCACTTCTTTAATCTCCGGGGTGGTCCTCTAAATTAGCAGTCTATGGGAATGTTTATTTATATCTATCTATTTATAAAAACAATTATTTATAATAAGTGGTAAATTCTATAATTTATTCTTATATCTTTTTGACTTGAAAAAAATATGTATTATATTTTTTATTTTAATATTCAAGTTCAAATATTTTAATATAAACATAAAAATAAAATAAGATACATTTAGATGAGAATCTTATGCTTGCGCAATCTCACTAAAGACAAAATTATTATATGTTTCTTTTAATACTCTAATAATCCAAATAAAAATTATATAGCATGTTAATTTAGCATATAAAAATACATTTGTCAAAAAACATATGTTTGATTTATCTTAAACTTTATAAATTGATAACAACAGATGTTTCTATCTTACGACGAAGATATAATGGTTTGAGGTGACACTAGAGTCGCGAATATAAAAATATCATTTTTAATTGCAAATATAAAAGTATTAATATAACAGTATTACTTTCTTTTTAGGATGAAGATAAAAATATTTTACGTGGCGTGGCACAAGAGTTTCAAATATATATAAAAATATCACGTTCTTCTTCTTCTTCTTCTTCTTCTTCTTTTATTACATATATGCCACAACTATCTTCAAGCTTCAACAATCTTGGTGAGCAAATACATGGTTCGTTCAATTTATTGATTCTGGAACTTTCATAAGTTTTCACTTTCTGCATGAAGCACATTCTTAAGATGGAAACCAAAATTTTATTCCAAACGAATTAAGTGTTAAAATTTTTTCATAAATTTCACCAAATTGTTTTCAAGCAACAGTTTACAAGTGGGCAAATGTAGATTCTTTTTAGGGCCTTGTGTATCATTGAGGGTCTACTTGGCGCTAGCAAAATGTACTCTTCACAAGTTTTCTTAGAAAATTAGCTCTTCCTTCACCGGTTCAGGTAGCCTTGCACCCTCTTAGTGCGACTTCAGTGAAGAAAAATCTACGGACGATTCTGATGTCGGAATCTAGTGCCATTTGTTTATATGGATAGAGAACTCAAAGAGAAACAGATCTTCTGTTGATAACTTCTCCGGAATCCATCTGTATAAGTCCGTAGAAAAGCTGAAAGTGGACGGATATGGAAAAGTAGAACCTGGATGCGCGCCCTTGGTGCAGCAATCGCCACGGATAAACGGCAAGTCGAAATAGAATGCTATCAGTTGAAAATGAAAGAGGACAAAGAGAAGAACAACTCTTCTATTGAATACTTTTACAAAAGGAGCACAAATTTTCTACAAAAGCCGATGAATTTAAGTTCCTGTAGAACGCACAGATCGGACTTCTCCTTCACTTCGTGATCGATCTCTTGACGTCGGATCAGCTTTGGGCGTCAGGGAGGCCTTGGGAGGGAGCTTGGATGACCTAAGGACGAGCTAGGCATGGGGGGTTAACCTTGGGTCATTGGGAATAGCACTCAATTTATAGAGATGGAGAACCGGATCAAAATATAGAAATTGGACCAACCGCGCCCCCGCGTTTCAAAGGAGGTGAGGGCGCACAAGACGTGCCCTCCACCTGATGATGCGCAGGGTGCACCCTCACCCTGGGGTCGTGGTCTACACGCCCCGAACTGGATCAAAATATAGAAACTGGACCGACCGCGCCCCCGCGTTTCAAAGGAGGTGAGGGCGCACAAGACGTGCCCTCCACCTGATGATGCGCAGAGTGCACCCTCACCCTGGGGTCGTGGTCTACATGCCCCCCTGTTTCAAAGGAGGCGGGGGTGCATTACGCGTTTCATTGCAAAAAATTGCCGAAACCTTTCGTAAATTGCTAAAAATCGAACTTGATAAAATGAACACACCCCCAACCCAGGGGAACGGTCAAAATAATCGATCTTAAGCGGGGAAACCTTTCCAAAATTTGGTTTAGAAGGTGCTAATTAGGGTAATTTCTGGTTTCTGAAAACGGACCGCGCCCCTATCTTTCAAAGGGAGAGAGGGCACGCAGGGTGCGCCCTCAGACTGAGGGCACGTAGGGTGCTCCCCTAGTGTGAGGGCGCAGTGACCGCCCCCTCCCATTTCAAGCGGGGCTAGGGCGCGGTACACTATCTCCTATGTGCATGTTCCGCGGACCGTAACTTGCAAACGGGACGTCCGATTTGGCTTCCGTTTGTTGCGTTGGAAAGAGGGAATTAAACCGCAGCTCCTCAAGTCAGTAAGCCAACTGGCATGACTCCTGAGACATTCGCACAGGGCTTTCTACCGGTTTGCCCTCTCGCAGTAAACCAAAAAACGTGGCAGAGATCCAAAAGGGCACGATTTCGGTAGGGGAATCTCGGGTCAACTCGGGATGACTTAAAATGATGATCGAAGTCCGGTATGGTTGAAAAGCTCGAAATCATCGAAAAAACTGAGATTAACCCGATAAACGTAAACTGAAGCTCGAAAAAAGCTAGGAAACCCTAAAATCGACCGAAACGGGCGTATGACCCTGGTTGATGAAAATATACGACTAGTATCGACCCAGATAACCAGAAAAGGCTCGGTGATAACCGAAAAGGCCTAACACGTGGTCTGGAATAGTCGTGTCAACACGGATCGAAAAGCCATAACGAAAAATCGTTATAGACCAACGCCTGCCGAAATGACTTCTCGAAAACCCTGAATGTTACGAAACACACGCGGGACTCCCGAGACCTTCAAGTATGGACCATTCAAGGTCGGTCATTGAGCAGGCTTCGTGTTTTCATGGTTTACGCGTTGTTCTCGCTTGAAAGTTACGGCATTATTCCAGAAATCATCAGTTCATTCCCAGCTCACGAGGGGCTCCACCAACGTCCTTAGCTCATCTCCATGAGGTAATTCAGATCAGATAATGGTCACATAAAGGATATCGCCAATGGAATAGGAGTATGGAGCTCCGAATTAGGCCAATTTGGCGTGTCTACATTGATTCTAACTTACATTTTCATGTTGTTTAGCATACATTAAAGCATACATTTTCATTCTCATGCACCTTTAAATCTCTTAAAATAGGGATTGGGATTCAGTCCCAATCTGATCAATTTCTAACATTTTGTTGGTTTATGTTCAGTTTTGAGCACGCTACTATATTTTTCTTCAGTTCTAATGTTTCCTTCCTTTGTTTCCTTATTTTCTTGTAGACATTTTAGGTTGATCTGGTTAAGGTGAAGCCATATACATCATTATCCGGTATAGGTGGAGGTGAACTTCCTTTTTTATATTCAACATTAAATTTTAATTTGTGTAGATTTACTAATGATCACTTACTTATTTTTGCTTGCAATGGAGGATCAAGTCTTGCATTTCATGGTATCTCATATGTGGTATATTGAGGCCTCCTGATCTTTTAGTAGGACAAGCTAGACAGAATGTGATTCGGTTTGCTTCTCTACACTACCCCTTTTTGGGAGGACCATGCATTTCTTCCAGAGATAAGGGAGTGATGGGATTCCTCCTCATGCTTATTCTGTCTTCCTTGGGGCCATATGGTCCCTTCGCTCGAGAATGTGGCTTACATTATTAACTTGCACATTCAGGGAAAGCAAGTAACCTGTGCCACTCGCGATGACTACACAGAGATGTTCTAAACTCTGTTTAGTCATAACATTGCGAGGAGCTATGGTGATGGTGTCCAAACAATTAGTCATTGGGACATCAATCACCTCGTAAGGCTAGACAAGCCTCATCAACTGGCCTATGAGAATACCAACTAGTTTGAGTTTCATTTGATTAGGCTTGTGACTATGCATTTTACTGGTACAGTTGGTACCCCCACTAGTTGACATGGACCTCCACTGCTTCTTACTTTTCTTTCTTGGATGCCTTCTTCTAGCCTCGAAGACTAATAGGATCTAGGATCCATATTTAGTTCATCCCCCTCTTGTCTAACGAAGAGTGCATCAGAGAGTATGCTTGGGGAGCAGCAATGCTTGCCCTCCTTTTTGCTGATCTTTCCCTAAAGAGAGGGTTCGTATCTACTAGTGGCTTCACACCTTTTCTTCAAGTAACCTCTTATTTATGGTATTCCATTGCTTATTTGGTTGTGTGGTTATCTGACACCTCTTTCTTACAAGTCTGAAGCTATTTATACATTTCCTTGTGTGGCCATGATCGAGTATCCCGATCGCCTTCCTTTCCTGGCACACTAGGTGCTAGGCCGCTCTACCACTGTCCATGCACATTAGATGATGATAGTACGGTGTGACCTCATTTGTTTGCCACACAGCCAAGTATTTCATCTTTTTGAGTTATGCCATTTTATTTATCCCTCTACACTTAATTTTTTCTTGTTTTTGAGCAAATCTTCTAGCAACTGAACCTTAAGACTGATGACTATGATCAGCCCTAGATGTCTAAGGGGATTAGTAACACATTATGTGGCATTGTAATGAGTTAACGGTCATCTGCGGGCATTTAGTAACATATTCTATTGCTTAGTAATGGCTTAGTAATATGTTACGTCTGGTGAAATTTGATACTATCAAGTGTAATATGTTACTATTAAGTGGCATAATATGTTACTATGAGGTGCAATATGTTACTATCAGGTGCCAAATATTACTATTGGGTGCCATATCTTACTATCATCTGTGATATGTTAATATCAGCTACAATATTGCGCAAGTTAGTAACATATTAAATGAGCATTTAGTAATAAAATGTGAAGCTTAGTAACATATTACGCAATGTAGTAATGGGTTAAACGTGCTATCCATAGGCATATAGTAACATATTACGTGGCTTAGTAACATATTGCACATCATAGTAATGGGTTAAACAAACCGTCCATAGGTGTTTAGTAACATATTACATGGCTCAATAACATACTACGTGACTTAGAAATGAGTTAAACATTAGTGAGCATTTTAGTAATGTAGTGTGCAACTTAATAACATATTGTGCGGTGTAGTAACAAATTAAACAAGCCGTTTGCAAGCATTTAGTAATATATTATGCTGCTTAGTAACATAGAGGGAAACGTAGTAATGAGTTAAACTGGCCGTCTGCAAGCATTTAGTAACATATTAGGTAGATAGCAATGGCTTAATAATTTATTACTATCTGGTGCAATATGTTACTATCACATGTAATATGTTATTAACAGTAGTCAAATATTACTCTTGTAGTTGATAATAACATATGACACCTAATAGTAACATATGACATCACATAGTGACATATTGCACTTGATAGCAACATATTACACATGATAGTAACATATTACTAACCCATTAATTTGTGCACAATATGCTACAAAACTATGTATCATGTTACTAAACTCCCGTGGACAACATGTTTAACCTATTTCTATGCAAAATGTTACTAAACTATGATAATGTTACTAAATGTCTATGGAGGACCAGTTTAACCCATTATTATGTCGCACAATATGTTACTAAAGTTGTGCACTATATTACTAATTGTTCGTGGATGTTTAATTTGTTACTAAGCCACATAATATGTTGTTGAGCCACATAAAATATTACTAAACACAAGTCGACAACCCATTTAACCCGTTACTATGCCGCACAATATGTTACTAAGTAGCACACTATATTACTAAGGCATGCGACATGTTACTAACCCTTGTAATATACTACTAATGCCTCGGATTATCTTGATGCTAGCCTATGCAATGTTACCAATTCCTCATGTCTATGAAATGAACGCTGAAAACTAATATGTTACTAACCTATGTAATATGTTACTAATGGCAACAATATTTGCAAACCCCTCATATTTCTCTGTTACTAATTAACAAAATAAGTTACTGACTTGTGCAATATGTTACTAACTCCGTTAAAAATTCCTATACAAAAAATGGTGAAAATTCCTCCACACAATAAAAAATTCTTCCATACTACAAAAAATGATGAAAATTTCTTCATACAGTAAATGAGGACAATTCTTCCACGCAACTAAAAACTATTGACAATTTCAACACCCAATTTATATAAATTCTTGATGTTACAAAACAATCCTAAACAATTATTCAATCCATATAAAATCTAGAAATTGCCATATTATCCACAAAACTAACCAAAAGAATAATATTCTCCTACACCCATATTACAACAAAATTATGCACACCATCAAAAAATTTGAAAGCACCACAAGATAGTAAAAAACAAATCATCGTAACACAAGCCAATTGCAAGGATGGTTTCTTCTCTAGTGCTTAAGGTTAGATCTTCTCCCCAGTAAATATGTTCTTTAGTGCAAAAAAGGCATTAGTCACGAAAGTCTCCAATGCTCTAACCCATTCTTCTCCACCTTCCAGGCCTTCTTTCTCCAACTCAACAGTTGACACTTTTTCACTAGGAGGGTTCATTGTTAGGTGAAGAGGTGCTAGAGAAAGATAGTGATGCTAGAAAGATGACACTAGAGGAAAAAGGTAGAAGAACACCTTACTACAAGATTGAGCTTCCTTGAAAACACTCTTGGGTCACTAGTCCTCCCCTTTGAAACCCTTTGAAACCTAGGTGACATTGTCGGAAAGGGAGGGGTTTGGGAGACATTTGTTATTTGCAAGGAGAAGAACCACAATTACTCTTTGATAACAAACAATGATGCTGAAGACAACATCACCGGAGGAAGACTATGTCAAATGAAGTCACACTCTGCTTCTTTGAAGATGATGCCAAAATAGACTTTTAACACCTATTATATTTGCTCTTTGAAGTATCATATTTGCCACTAAAACAAAAAAACAATTATACAAATTTTACGTACTATAGATTCCACCCCTAGAAGTCTATAGTAGCTCATTATTTATATTACTATTAAATTAATATTTAGTAACAATTTTATTTGTCTTTATCTACACAATAAAATATCACATTTTCTTGTCATATTAGTCACAAAAGTAATTAAATATGATTGTTTTAGTTGCTATAGAAAATAATAGCAGCAATTGAAATGGCTACCATAAAAAATAAATTATAATAACAATTAAATTGTTTATTAAAGATACATATAATACTAATTTTATTTACTAATAATTATATATAGTAACATTTGATTGCATATTGTAATAACAAATAAAAATACTATTATATCACCCAATATGCCATCAACAACAAATATAAATGTTGTTGATGTTAGTAATAATAGCAATGAAAAATCTATTTTCTTGATAATTAAATTAAACATATTAAGATCCACATCTAACTGGTATATTATTCCATATAATAACAATCATCACATACCCACTCATATATATACACAAAGTGATTTTAATTTGCATCTTTATGCAAAATAAAATTTACTTTGACGATGGCTATTTCTGCATCAAATCTTATAATACATTATACATGTCCACTTAACATCAAGTGAAGTTCAAGTCACTATAAACAATATCTAATTGGATGAATCTCAAAAAAACTAAGATATCCAAATTCAACCTAACACATCCGTAAAAATAAATTAAATTTGGCATGTAGTATAGCATTATCATTCAACCAAGTTTTCCAACTCATTTGAATAGTGCCCCTTATACGTAGGTTCATTATTTTCTATTCTACAGATGCTCCGTTAGCGCACCATACACCTTTGAGATTGATATGAGCAAAATCCTTACATGAGAACCTTTGGCTAGGCAAATAAAGACCTTCGAGATTTATTGTAAGTGGATCAATAATACTCGCAAGATCTCCCCTATTCGTAAGATGATGCCCATAGGCTTCTAGTGGTTGTGACATGTCCATAGGCTTCCTCCCTAGTAGATGTTATCAGAGAACCACCCCATAATTTTGTAAACATCAATCTTGACCAAACGATGCCCCGTCAAAGCATACTCGGCTGCCACATAACTGTACACGTAGAAGCATCATGTTAGCTAGCACAATAGAAGTGTAAAGAAATGAACCAATACATTATGTATGATGTATATGTACATATATACAAAAATAGGAGAAGCAGATAAAAAAAAAAACATCGAATCTTGGATGCAGTTATATGTGCCTTCTCCACCTGTTTCATATTTAGGTGCCCCCCTCTTCCAACACTATATAGCTTATCATCTGCACAGTAGACACTAAAGAGTACGACAAATAAGCATCTAGAAATTAATAGTAAAATAAATTATAGGTTGTGTTCACATAAATTACAATCCCTTGCCTGGTTGTACTTGAGCCACTTTTCCGCTTTACATGCAGCAAGCCATTTGTCAATTCTATCCATTATATATTTCTTGTTTAGAGACTTCTTTAGCTCATTATTTACCCTTCAATATATGCCAAAAATTCAAAAGGATCAACAATAGAAGCAGATAAAATCAAGGACACATGCAAAAGGAGTGCAGAAAAACCAGAATATATCAAAGCAATGGATTCCCTAGGGGCAGTGCTATTGCCCAGTTAAATGGGTGCCCAACTGTACATTTATTCTAGTTTTGCTATCTACCACAAAGCAAGTTCTTTCATTCCACTGGCTTTCAATTTGGTCAATATTTCAAATTCACTTGAATTCTACCAGCAAACATTCAAAAACAGTAAGAAATAGAAATAGATAAGGTCTCATTTTTTGAGTGAACTAAAATTGAACTATGATGAACCATCTTATCATCAGGGTACCAACTACAATTCTGCTCGTGTTCTCTATTCTTAGTTCTTCTTGTTCTTTTTGCTACTCATCCCCTTTATCACGATGGGGCGGTAAATTGCCATTGATCCTACTTTGCAATAGACAAGGAAGGTAAGCTAGGCATGTGCATCGTTCAACTTTCAGCCCAATTAGATCATTTTCTTGAAACAGAAGTTGACAGAATAGGGATACACAATTTAAGTAATTCACAGAATTATCTATCTTCCTACAAAATCTAAACTAAAAATACAAAATTTTCTCACTTAGCTCCCCTTTTAATTTGTTTATGTTTTAAAATACATAAAACTTAATTGAGCGACTCAAAACAAAGACAATCAAAAAATGCTTCATCCTCAATGTTCCAACTGGAATCTACTTCCTAGCCAAGGCTCACAACTAATCACATCACAAGAATACAAAATGGCTTGTACCTTGAAAACAATGCCCTCATCATGCATAGTGCAGAAAAGCAAACAAACAATCCATTCAAATTAATAAAAGAAGATTTTAATATGCACAAATAAGCCAAAAATATTTGGCATTCTCAAATATAAATATGCAAATAAGAATGAAGATTGCCAAAGCTGCCACTTCCATACCAGTTTATTTGCAAAAAATACAAACATTTTTTTCTTGAAAGTGAATGTACCACAAGTCATTAAGTATCAAAAAAGATGTAAATAAATGGAAAGTCTAGAAACAAAAGGATCTGGCCAAAATAAACCATGCAAAAGATGTCATCTTGCATCAAGAAAGAAAACAAGTAATTAAATTCATGTATATATGTAGGTCAAAGAAAACCCAACGCAAAATCCTTATGCACCAGACCTTCATTCTAAAGAGTAAGTGCATTGTAATGATTGTAGTTGATTTTCATCTTAAATTACTTTTCATATGGTATTTTCTAATAATTTTCGACATGAATCTTATTCTCATTGATGTATTGTGCATGGTTCGCTAGGTCAGGACCCGGGTTGCGACCCACGCCTGACCCAGTCGGGTTTGAACATGACCGGCTCTGTTGCAACCCGATCAGGCCGACCCTTCCAGCCAGGTCATGGATGGGGTGTCAAAGGACCGGCCCAGCCTGGCCCACAGTCGGCCCAAACAAGGCCCTCTCCAATATATAATGGGCTGACCCAGCTCGGCCCATTTTATGTTGGTCCAACCTTGCCCAACCCATATAAAATATAGATTTGACCCGGCCCAGCCCGGCCGATTTTCAAATTTATATATACATTATTTTTAAAAAAAATTTGTAATAACTATTACCAAAGTTTTTGTATGACATACAAAATTAAAACTAAGATTCTCTTTTGAAATATTAATATACATTAGGTATGATAAAAAAACAAGAAACATGATTAAAATAACAATAGTAAATAGATAGTGCGCATTCATAATTTTTTAATTTATGATAAATGATATAATTTTGACCTGACAGCTTAATATTTCTAGTCTATGATAAAAAGTATACCATATTTTAAAATTTTTAAACATCAAATCAACTGCTAAAAAATTATTTTGAATCTAAAAATAAAAATAGATACACGAATAGAAATATATAATTTAACACATAAATAATTTTAGATATCCAATTAATATTTCATTATTCAAAAGTACTACCCTTTTTAATTTAACTGATAGTCTAGATAAAGGCCTTTTGCATGCCTTCTTGAGGACTAAGAGACGGCGACAAATGGGCATCGCTGCGGAATAGTGATGTCACGACTCGCAAGTGGCCGGTGGGCTTGATTTCTTGGCCCAAGAAACACTAGAGGGCCAGTTTCTCTACCCCGAAACAAGGCCCAGGACTGACCCAGCCCGAGGGCCCATGGGCGACCCCGACCCATTGCAATCTCTAACTTAGTTGCACAATATATTTTATATATTTTGGTGATATAGTCTAGAAACATAAAGATAAATTGATGATGTTTATTGAGATATAATCACAAAAAGAGTAGAGATATCATTCGGCTGCGAAAATTACACTAAAAAAAATCAGACATTACATCATAACGTGTTACTCCAAGTGGGCATTGGAAAACTCAAACATCACACAATAATAATAATAATAATAATAATAATAATAATAATAAATGTGGCACGAGCCTCCTCGACACACAACACCGCTCCCGCCTGCTCCAATCAAAACATTCATAAAACAGGAAATTAAACATGCTCACATCACCACAGAAAATGTTGCAACTGCTGTATGCTATTATTATCGATGAACTACCACCTGGGCAATTGATACAACCGAGTTTCTTCAGACATCGACCCCAATCCTTTGGGCTACCTAGGCAGAGCAAATCAACGAGTATTGCTGGGTTCAAAACTCTTTTGAACCAAATTAAATTGAGTCAAATAAATTAAATTAAATTAAATATTTATGTCAAAATTAAGTTTATTACTAATATTTAAATATATTTTCCATCTAAAAATAAATATTTTAAGAATTCATATAGTAGAACTAATAGTATATACAAATATAGATGTTGTATTTTGATAAAAACATGGTTTGAATCAAATAAAAATCATACATATATATTATATCTTAATAAAATATGGTTTCAATAAACCAAATAGATTGGTTTAGATGAGAAAATTATCCTCAAAAATCAAATCAAACCACGAACACACCTAAGTGTTGGTTTTATGAAAGGGTGGCAAAGAGGACAAAAGAGATAGCAAGGCGTGCACGAGACTACCTCTTTGAAGGAGAGGACATTGCTTCCCCAAAGCCATGCATCGTAGCCTGCATCCCTGGCTCCCTATACGTCGTTCCTGCAGTCGTCGCCAACATAGACAGTATCCTCTGGATTCACACCCAGCAGATCGCAGGCTTTCAAAAATATGGTGGGGTTTGGTTTCTTTGCTGCTACCTGTTGCATGCAGTGAGATGTTTGTTCATTACATTATACCAATTCCACGTCCAGAAGATACGATTCTCATTCAAAGAAATAGACTTATCTGGAGAGGCTAGGTTAGAATATTAAAACTAACGCGGTATGTATCGATTTTGACCATATTAGACACATCAGATACAAATGTTATCCACTGCGTGAGTGCTCCAAAATAGTAGAATAAATGGTATTCACATTTTGCTTTTCTATTCATGGATACTCAGAAACTAGGACATCCAGGTGAATAAGAAATAAGAAGCGCAAATGTACATTGCTTACCTCAGCTGAACAGGCAATTGCATCGAAACAGTGATCACATTTCAGTGCCTGCAGAAGGGGACGCAATCGTGTATCAAACTTTGACACAACGGCAATTTTGATACCAACTTTTCTGAGGGCCTTGAATACTTTCTCAGCATCAGGATTACAGAGGTGCCAAGCCTGAAGTATACTTGTGTCAGATTGAGAAATATGGTACAAGGATAGAACAAATTTGTAGGAATTTGAAGCTGTGAGAGCTATTACCTTCTCAATCTTGTAATATTTATAAAGCTCTTCAAAATATTGAGAATTAGAGCAGCCCGTGGAAGAACTGACTACGAACTGCCAAAAAGGTCTTCCATCATCCACGTATCTACAACACATGGTATAAGAAAATATAAATCTTGGAAGGAAAGCATAAAGTCCAAATGTTGGTGAAGACATCCAAAGACACCATCTAAAACATCAATGTTGTAAGAACTTTTCAGCTAAATTTTATTAGCCTCAAGGAGACAAACAATGGCAGCCCAAACATAACGTGCATTTCCAGCTGAATCCACGTTGACCATCTGACCGACGGGGATGAAAACGAATAGATTATTCAATAAACTTCCAATGAAATATTTGTTGTAAATACGGTTAACTAATTACATAATGTAACAAATGATTCAGGCAGTAGTCAGAGATGTGACTTATGGATTTACATTGATGTCATGTGCAAATTGTCCACTTGCTTGAAGGCTTCATTTAACAAAACAAATGGCATAGCGTTCCTTGCTTATTTCCTTTTTAAATGGATCAAATGTTCGATAACTAAGATCATATATTATATCCTTTTCCTATACCTTCATGGGACTAAAAAAAGGCTTCATATAACAATCTGAAGAGCCATATGAGCACATTATGTTAGTTGTGATTTTGCAAAGTTTCACCAGGTAAAGATTACCCTTACAGGACTGGTCCAGCCAAATAAGCAAAAAAGATTTTCTAACCCTTTTAATCTATTTGTGATAGTAGACCCATCTATAGGAAAACAACCTTACACACTTTTCGGCCAGTGATTACATGTCTCCTAGCATCTACCTTCACTTGATCTCTATTATCATTCATCCAACTAAAATATTATCTTCAAGTTGTCCAAACACCTTACATGCACATATGTTTCAAATTTCCCTGCAGTTTTTGCCTCAAAGAATTTTCTTTTTTCTTCTTGGGACAATATGGAGGAGTTTGTTCACCACTTGAAACTGATTAAATCATGATCACATCTGTCCTGGACATTATTCATCAACCAGATAGAAATTGTAATGCATGCCATCTCTAAAAGATTCTCCATTGAAAAATAAGATACTAGAATGAACATCCACAGAGCTTATGCATATGCAAGTAGAATTCAAGAGAAGAGGCTTGTAAGCAAGATTCATGGTGCACTGCAGATGACAAATAACATACAAAGAAATAGAGTATACCAACTCACAGATAGTAAATGGATATCACCATGCAAGTTGCAAAAAGAGTTATTATATCTACTAAACTTCAGTCATGAATAGCCTCACATTGATGCTAAATGAGGAGGAACATTAAGCAAACAATCATGAACCTAAAAATCTCATGATAGAATTTACACCTCCGAAACAAATTAAGCCCCCGTTTGTTGGAAAAACCGAAAATGCCTGGTAATGGGATTGACATACCATAAAAACGCAAATATAAGAATAATTGCAGAAGAATTAGCAAAAGAAGGAAACTTAGACAGATCTTTCACAGGTTTTGCAAGAAACCAAGGTCTATTTCACATGATTGTTTCTGTAAGTATACCTTAAACGCAATAAAAAGACGGTATGTTATAGAATGAAAATTTTTTGAAAGAAAAAATACAATAATCCTCCTAGTTCAGTCACATAGTAAAGCATTCACCTAATCAAAGCCTTTATCTTAAACCCATCTTCTAAGTTGTCACTGATGTAATTTGATAGAAAAAATGTTAAGCATCAATATATTCATTCTCATCTGGCCAGTAATAAGCACAAGCATCCTGCCCAGAAAAAATTAGAAAAAATGGAACGCAGAAGCAAGTTACCTTCTCGCTTTCTAAGAAAGAGCAATCATCGAGGAAGTGAATGACAAAATTACAAAGCTAAATATGTGTAAATGGCAAACAAACCTTAGATGGGATCGGCCCCATGGCTGTTCATAAGCCCAGCAGTATCTGTGCAAGATCTCGTTCTTCAAGTGCAGCCCCGTAACTGGACAAGTAGAAGCATCTTGTTAGCTAGCACAATAGAAGTGTAAAGAAATGAACCAATACATTATGTATGATGTATATGTACATATATACAAAAATAGGAGAAGCAGATTAAAAAACCCTCGAATCTTGGATGCAATTATACATGCCTTCTCTGCCTATTTCATATTTAGGTGCCCCCCTCTCCTAACATTGTATTGCTTATCATCTGCACAGCAGACACCATAAAGGAGATAAGCATCTAGAAATTAATAGTAAAATAAATTACATGTTGTGTTCACATAAAATTACAATCCCCTGCCTGGTTGTACTCGAGCCACTTTTCCGCTTTACATGCAGCAAACCTTATTTGTCAATTCTGTCCATTATGTCTTTGATGTAACCTCAAAAATAACATTTAAGGTTTTGGCAATTCATTTTCCATTTGGATTTGATTTTGACTTTTACCTTAGCATTGACTTCTTAGAAAAATAGGTGATATCTCATAAAAGTATTAGCTAGGTTCATGATATGTATGAAAATATAGGTTGAGGTTATTAAGTTCTTTGAAATTTATTTTTGACTTCTCCCTATCGGATGGTGTGAAGATCCGTTGTTAATTACATCGAGAATGCTTAAATACCCTTGATTATCTGCCATAACAACTCATGAAATAGAAGAACATGCATCCACAAGAATAAACAAACACATAGGAACAACGGCCCCATGAACTTGATGGAATGCAAACACTAAATGTATTTTAAGTTTGGTTTGATTTGATTTAATTTGTTTGAATTGAATTAAGTTAGGTTGAATTTTGGTTTTGACATGAGTTTCAATTTGATTTGTTAAGGAATGTGTATTATTAAGTTGAATTTAGATTGATTAAAATTTGGTTAAGGTTTTGATATGAATTAATTAGAGTCCTTTGAATGATTTAGTTTGAATTGGACTGACACCTCCAGGTTTTTCTTCTTATTCTTCATGTTTCAAACGTCTTTGAATTGCATAGGTCAGAATTTGTCATTTTGACCTAGACTTAAATGTGCACCACTCGAATTGAGCTTGATTTGACCATAACCTGGCTAAGGCTTAATGACATCTGAGATTTAATTTTTCCTACTTGGCATCCTTCTAATCTGGTTTGAACTCACATCCTGGTGGAACCTATGAGGTTGAGAGATTTCACTAAATAACCGTCTAGCATGCATGGTGCATGTGAGAAGGGATAACATTCATAACTTATTCTCTCATTTTGGATTTCAGATCATATATTAATTCAATTTTCTATGTTTGCATTCATTTGGTTTCATGAGATTGTTTTTGCCCTTCACAGGATTATATATGCACCGAACTTGACATCTCATTATTTTTGCTCAATCTGAGACATGATTTACAATTTTAATGACCAGAAATCAGGTCTCTCTGAGTCCTTGATGAACATGGAACTTGTTTGATCAATTCGAGATGGAAAACACCCGGTCTTTGATAGACTTGTGGGTATTCCTCCCATTGATTTGAGATTGAGCACACCCGACTTTTGATAAGCTTGTGGGGACTCATCTCATGGTTGATGAATGGCATCAGCTCATAGTTTGGCTTGTCGGCATGTTAATCATGCACAATCTTTTCATAGCTAAATGACTCCCTTTTAAGACATGGTAAGACATTTGGGTCTTTTTATGTATACCTTAAAGGGTCAAGGGATGTGCTTAAAGTCAGCCCATTGGTTTCCCATATTTTGATTCTTTTTAGTTAAGCCAAGACCATGTGGCAAGTTTTTAGCCGGCCAGATACTCGCCTTAGTTTGTTGATTAATTTAGTCTATTTTTATTTAATATCTATTTATTGTTTGTTTTATTTCATTTTGTATGGGCCAAGAGACATGCTTAAGGTCGGCCTATTTTTTCATTTATTTTTATTCTTTTAGGTTATGCCGAGACCATGTGGCGAATTTTTAGCCGGCCAGATGCATGCCTCGGTTTGTTTAATTGATTAGTAGATTTTAATCAATTTCGCTTGATGGCTTGTTTTAAGCAAATTTATGATGTCATTTAAATCCTCCTTTGGAGCACTAGTGACGAAGGCTTGTTGGGCCTTTGCTTGATCCATTGACGTGGCCCCTGTTAGACATCCGGCTTGAAGGACCTTTTTTTTGAGCTAAGGGTAGCCCAATTGACCTGCTGCCGCTCGAACAGATGAGGTGCATTGCCTCCTTTTTTTCTAACAACTTCTAGTGGGTGGGCCTCACAAATGTTGACCCGCAAGTCAACAGCTCATCGTGATAGCCCGACCGTGGTCAAACCCTCACATCATCTAACTCTTTTTTTTATTTTTTTTCATAGGTGAGCACCACATTCATGCCACTGCGGATGTAAGTGGGGGAGGGTTAGGAACCTAACCCCCCCCCCCCCGCGACACTGTTCACATTCAACGGCGCCCTTTTCCACTCGCTACCTGCTCGCGACGGAAGAGGAAGCAAGTCGTGGCTCTAGATGGCTCGTCTAGATGAGGAGAGGGCTTTGGCAGTCTCGGATGGAGAAGAAGGCTCCAGCGTCTCCAGCGGCGCTGACGGCGTGAATGGAGGCTCGGCGGTGCCACCGGAAGCAACGGATGAACCCGACGATGCTGTGGGAGGTGAAGAAAGGCTCGACAGTGCTGCTAGAAGCAGTGGATAAACCTGACGATGTGGTGCTGTGGGGAGGTGAAGAGAGGCTCGACAGTGCTGCTGGAAGTAGTAGATGAACTTGACGGTGTTGTGGGGAGGTGAAGAGAAGCTCGACAGTGCTGCCGAAAGCAGCGGATGAACCCGACGATGCCGTGGGGAGTTGAAGAGCATATCGCTTTCTTCTTCTCTCTCTTTCTCCCTTTCAGCCCTCCTCCTCTTAGCCAGCCTCTCTCTCCTTCTCTTTTCCTTGGCTTTAGCAATCCTTTTATAGGCTTATGCCCTTTCTTCCAGTGCCAAGAGACCTTCCAAAAGAGAGTGTCCAACTTCGAACCAAAACCAAAGAGGTCCGCATCACATGGGATCACGATGGATACTCTTCACGGCTCCTATTGAGCTTATTCGGGCAATTTTTTTGTGGTTGATGGAAGTGCATGAAGCTTGATCGAATTCTACAGAGCCGTCCGTTCCTCCGCTCGATGATCCCTTTCCATGTTTTAAGGATAGTTAGGAACCTTCTTGTATGCCACCTCTTCCTCTCACCATAGTGGCCCCTTCCCCGGCCATCATAAACAGTTGGCACCCTCCCAAGTTAGATGGTTGTACCAAAAACAGATTGCTAGTTCGACCTTTATTGATACTAAAATAGGCCCAATTGGGGCTAGGTTACTACATGGAAAACACAAGCCTCACTTCAATTATTATAAACATTAGGTGCCAACAGTCTTTCTTGCTTAGAGACTTTTTAGCCCCTTATTTTCCCCTCAATATATGCCAAAATTTCAGAAGGATCAACAATAGCAGCAGATAAAATCAAGAACAAATGCAAAAGGAGTGCAAAAAAACCAGAATTTATCAAAGCAATGGATTTCTTACGGGCAGTGCTATTGTTTAGTGAAATGTGTGCCCAACAGTACAATTATTCTAGTTTTGCTAACTACCACAAAACAAGTTCTTTCATTCCACTGGCTTTCATTTTGGTCAATCTTTCAAATTCACTTGAATTCTACCAGCAAACATTCAAAAACAGTAAGAAACAGAAATAGGTAAGGTCTCATTTTCAGAGTGAACTAAAACTAAACTATGATGAACCATCCTATCATCAAGGCACCAACTACAACTTTGTTCATGTTCTCTATTCTTAGTTCTTCCTTCTTTTTTGTACTCATCCCCATTATCACAGTGAGGCAGAGGCTGTGCCATTGATCCTACTTTGCAATAGACAAGGAAGGTAAGCTAGACATGTGCATCGTTCAGCTTTTAGCCCAATTAGATCATTTTCTTCAAACAGAAGTAGACAGAACACAGAGATACATAATTTAAGTAATTCACAGAATTATCTATCTTCTTACAAAATCTAAACTTCAAAATACAAAATTTTCTCACTTAGCTCGCCTTTTCATTTGTTTATGTTTTAAAATATATAAAACTTAACTGAACCTAAGAAGCAACTCAAAGCAAGACAATCAAAAAGAGCTTTGTCCTCAATGTTCCATCTGGAATCATAAGAATACAAAATGGCTTGTACCTTGGAAACAATGCCCTCATCCTACATAGTACAGAATAGCAAACAAACAACCCATTCAAATTAATAACAGAAGATATTAATATGCGCAAATAGGTCAAAAATATTTGGCATTCTCAAATATATATATGCAAATAAGAATGAAGATTGCCAAAGTTGCCACTTCCATACCAATTTATTTGCAAAAAATACAAGCATTTTTTCTTGAAAGTGGATGTACCACAAGTCATTAAGTACCAAAAAAATGTAAAGTAATGGAAAGTCTAGAAACAAAAGGATTTGGCCAAAATAAACCATGCAAAAGATGTCATCTTGCATAAAAAAAGAAAACAAGTAATTAAATTCATGGCATATTTGTAGGTCAAAGAAAATACAACGCAAAATCCTTATGCATCAGACCTTCATTCTAAAGAGTACGTGCATTGTAATGATTGTAGTTGATTTTCATCTTAAATTACTTTTCATATGGTATTTTCTAATAATTTACGACATGAATCTTATTCTCATTGATGTATTGTGCATGGTTCGCCAGGTTAGGACCCGGCTCGCGACCTATGCCTCACCTAGTCATGATTGCGCGCGACCGGCTCGGTTGCAACTTGGTTGGGCCGACCCTTCCGGCCAGGTCATGGTCGGGTCGCACGACCCTGGTCTGCAATGGTCTTATGACTATTGCAGATGCTAGCAACAGTTGTAGCGTTGAGGGGGGCTTCAACCCCCCTTCCAGCCCAAACCCCCCAAGGGCTCTTCTTCCTCCTCACATCTTGCTCTCAATTTTTGCTCTCAATTTTGTGCTCTTTTGATGTTTAATTATTTAATTCTTTCATTAGTTATTTCATTATTTCATTAACTAAAACTGAAAGTTTAGTTAATTAGTTCATAAATTATTCAATTAGTTCATTCTTCTTAAATACTTAAATACTTAATTAATTCATTACTTACTTAATTAATTAGTTAAATATTTATTTACTTAGATAATTAGTTAGTTATTTAGTTAAGTAGTTATTTAATTAGATAATTAGTTATTTAATTAGTTAATTACTTACTTACTTAAGTATTAGTTACTTAATTAGTCAAGTAGTTATTTACTTAGATAATTAATTATTAAACTAGTTAATTATTTGCTTATTAGATAATTAGTTAGTTAATTAGTTAATTAAAGATGTCTTCTCCAAGCCACACAATTCAAACCTGCAGTGCGATCATTATAGAATAAATTATGTGATTCATCAAACACTTCGATCCAATCGACCTATGACTTTGATAGCTATGTTGATTCTTTTGAATCTAGTCTTATGTTGATTGTCGCAAAGAATAACGAGTTCAATCGTCATGTATATTTGTATCATACTATAGACTCCACTCGAATGACATGGGAAGAGTACATAAATTATATAGAAAATATAAATCATATCAGATTAGAATAAAGTTGATAAATTATTTTTTGAAATCATGTCACTTGTTTTTTCTTATTTTTTTGTATTTTTTATAATTTTTGACATTTTTTGAATTATTTGAATTTTAAAAAAAATAAAAAAATAATGGTCGCGACTAAGGGTCCGTTTGTCTACATGAAAAAATGGATTCATGGGCAAGTTTTCCCGTTTTTTATTTCCACCACGTTATTTGTTTACCTGTAAAATACATGGTCAACGTAAAACTTTTTCCTGTGACCATGTTATTGTGGGATTTCGGCCTCCAAAAAAATCGAACGGAAGCCGTTTTCTGCGGAGGGCATTTTCGAAGCGAGAGTGCTGGAGTCATCGCCGGCCAGGAGGGCTCGATTGCGACAGGGCGACGAGGGGGTGGCAGAGGCCGGCACCGCCGGGGGGAGCATCACGCCGGAGGGGAGGGCCTTCGCGCCGGGGGGGAGGGCCTTCGCGGGCGGGGGGGCTTCACGGGAGGGGAGCACCGCGCCGGGGGGAGGGCCTTCGCGCCGAGGGGAGCGCTGCCGGGGGGGGCTTCGCGGGCGGTGAGCACCGCGCCGGGGAGGGAGGGCCTTCGCGGGTGGGGGAGCGCCGCCGCGGTGGTGGGGGAGGGCCTTCGCGCCGGGGGGAAGCGCCGCCGGGGAGCGCCGCGCCGGGGGGGAGGGCCTTCGCGGGTGGGGGGGGGCCGCGGGGGGCTTCGCGGGCGGTGAGCACTGCGCCGGGGAGGGAGGGCCTTCGCGGGGGCGGGAGCGCTGCCGCGGGGGTTGGGGAGGGCCTTCGCGGATGGGGGAGCGCTGCCGGGGGGAGGGCCTTCGCAGGTGGCCTCCGAGCGAGATATGAAATCATTGAAATAGATTTACAAACAACCAAACGACCGAAAATGTTTTCGAAAAAATAATTTACAGACAACCAAACATCCAAAAATATTTTCATGAAAAATAAATTACAAGAAACCAAATGGTAGATGTTGTTTTCGATTTCCTTGGAAAAAGTGCTCCACGTAAATTATTTTCATTGATTTTACTTTTACGGGGAACCAAATGGACCCTAAGTCGCAACCCCAAACCTGGCTTACCTTGGTATTATGCAATATTTGAGTAGTTTTAAAAGTAATTACATAAATGATTATGTGATATGTTAAGGCTTGTTTTCTACTATGAAAAAACAGTATCAACTAAGATATGATAATGTTTAGGTCTTTATGTACCGATTTGCTGACCATACATAGGTAATGAAACTTTTTAGGTAGCAACTTGTCGAACATATTTAGGATTCATTTCCTGAACATGCATTTTAATGTTAAGCAAATATATTATTTTATCTTTAAAATTGATTTGACAGAAATAGAAGATAGTTTGCTATTTAATGACATATTACTAGGATTAAGTAAGAGGAACTAGAACAATTTGGATCAGGGCAGGCTGAATGTTAAGATGATGCAACATGTACATCATAGAGGAAAAAGAATGAAAAAAGCATACAGATAACTGAAAGTTTTCTTAACTTTTTGAAGGGTAAAAACAGAAGAGAGAGACAAGAAACTGAAAATGAAGATAAGAAATAAAATGTATATATAAAATCAACTGTGGAGTTCTTTCAAAATAAAGAATAGCTGATGGAAGAAGAGAGTTGCCATCATGCAACCTGACAACTAGGAGTGTCAATGGGCCGGGCTTGGGCTGGCCCGGCCCAAGCCCACTTCACCCCACATATTTAAAACCCAAGCCCAAGCCCATGTATAAGGCCCAACGGGCTTAAGTTGCCTAAATGGACTTTAGCCCTCCAAAGTCCGTCATAGTCCATTAGCCCAACGGGCTTTAGTTACGTAAAATAGTACGAAATTGAGAATTCTATTAAAGTCAAAAAATTGATAAAATTTATAAATTCTATAATAATGCAAAATATAGAATCTATAAATCAAAAATAGAAAAAAAGAAAATCTATAAATCTGTGAATTGCTGTAGGTTGTAATATGAGAAATTACAACTCATATTAGTGAGAAGTTTACATTGTTGTTCCAAACAATAATTGAGAACAAAGAGAAAAAGTACCAGACACAAAAGGTAAGCATATTAGTGAGAAGTTTACATTGTTGTTCCAATTTATAACCGCATGCTTCCCTGAGACTCCCGGGTCCTCCAATGACAAGTCACTTGAAGAAATTCTCCCAATAGTCAAGGGGAGTGCAGAAGGGTCTACCGATCACTGGAACAAAGATAACCCAAATTTAAGGACCAGAAATAACCTCCAAGCCTAGGCTGCTTCCTGCACTTCAAAAAGAATACAGGCTCATACAAATATGGAGGCAGTGCAATTTATGCAATAGAAAAGACATTATATTTAATTTGCATTGCTCCATATGTCATTGAGGCATAAATATGCTGCAGGATATTACGTTGATAAAATGCTTTATCCTTCGCTGGAGAAGCATGATTCCTGGCATTCTCCTCCAAAAACTCTAACACACTTATAGTTTCTTCTTTCCTTTGCTGTTTGAAGTCTTCTATGGGCCAATTTGCTATCTCTGTACGCTTGAGTGTTTGACCAAATGAACAGTCTTCTGATATGCCATATGAAAAATCATGTTGAGGATCAAATCACCATTGATTGCCAGTTGAAAGTATAGGAGAATATAAAAGCAGGTTGAATGGAAATAACTAGTTGAACTATAATAGAATATAATAGCAGGTTAGATGAAAATAACTAGAGGAAGAAAATATTCCAACGTGTCTTCATACAATATACATACCTGTTGGTGACCTCTGGCTGTTAGGAGAGCCATGAGCAAAAAGTGAGCTAATATTCACATCACTTTGAAGCCTAGGTTCCTCTGAAATTCTACCGAAACATTAATTTGTCTAGGTACGTCGCTAGTATCATCAAAAAGAAGAGGTTTCTCTACATCACCGAAAAGAGAAGAAAAGGCAAACAATTATCATATTACATTTGATTCTTTTTAGACCAGAAATAAGAAGAATGTAAGAGCAGATAAAGATTGAGAGAACAGGCACACATAAATTACAATGTTCCAAAAATACAAGGCAGCAAGAGAAAATCCTGCCATTTGCTGATTGCCTACACTTACATGCCACTATTTTTAGAACTAAATTATGCCAACTTTTGCTCAAAAAATGAATGTAATGACTAATGAAACCATATTTCCTATAGATTTCTGGGATTTTAAAAAAGAATACTATAAAAAGAGCATGGATATAAACTGCTCCTCATGGGGTGCCTAATAGCACTCCAAGCAATAAATGTCACCTAAAATGAGCATGCAATATGCATCTCTCAAGCTCTCGAGCATCAGAAAAGTCAAGAATTTCGCACTTTAAAATAGAAATACAACAAAGCTGTAAAATTAGTGGACAACATAGACATAGAATACATTCTACTTATATTTCAAAGGTAATTTGCAAAGTCATGAACACTTAAAATGAGTGAAGTCAAACAACACAGACCACGTTCTTGCAAAGTTGCAGACTTGCAGTTACCAGCCCCATTATTCGTTGTGATTATTGTGGAGAAACATGGTGTGAGGTACCTAAAGACATCAAAAGACATCATAATATATTTTAGTATTTACACTCCACCCAAAAAAAAGAGTGAAAATGAAAAAAGACAAATCACATGAAGATGATAATGCCAGCGAAATTGAGATGGGCTAGTCATTGATAAAGCCAAACTTATGCACGAGTATAGATCGAACTAACTGTGAAGGTAAACAAAAATATCCTTCCTAATTATATAGACCCTATAAATCCATTGTTTGACATCACAGCTAGGACCATAAAATATAGCAAGTTAATTGATGGATTCCATGTTTGCACATATTTCAAAAAAAGAATATCTTCACAATTCAGAACATAGCCCTCCATGATTTGGTCCTTATAAATAGCAACATGACGTACAAACAGTAATTGTTTGAGCCCCAAACCAACTTTGTTGCAATAATATTGAGACCACAAGATGGAAAAGTGGCGAAAAGGATTATGAGCAATCATTTTCCATGAGATGCACTATATACAACAGCTATCAGACAACTATCCCACCAAACTAAACAAAGAATAAGTTCTTCGACTAATTGTCCAAAAAGATCACATATAGTCAATTTTCTATTACTACAGTGCTCAGGTGTCGTGGGCCTCTCAACCATAACACCATGATTTTAAAGTTGGTAAGATGATGTTAAACTAGAGACTGATCTTATAATGATATTTGATTATCTTGAGTCACATTAAAATTTCTGCTGCCTATCAACCTTAAATTCATGGCATTGAAAAGTGTTGTTGAATCCCAGACCCATCTCCTGGTAAAAACAGTAGACGATCAAAGGAAAAATGGGATCAAGGAAATGCAAAGACGATTCATATCAAGCACCAGCAGAAGGAAATCAGGAAAAGAGGACTACCGAGACAACAAAACAGATAAGATCCCGGAGATATAAGCATTCCTCTTTCTCTCAAGAGGCGGCCCTGACATAGTGACCATACTTTTTTTTAGCTCGTGCCAAATGCAGAGAACAATCCACAAAAACCAAGAAAATCAATCAGACAACACAGGATATAAAACAAAGTAGGAATTAAACTATGTGAGAAGAAAGAAAGGGGAAGAAGAGAAATTGAAATGAAAGAAACGACCTAATGAAAACAGAAAGAGCAAACAGAGGGAATTGAATAAGATCGGCTCATGAGAGGTGGTCGAGCATCGAGAATGACCCACCGGCGAGGGAATCCTGATGAGATGGTCTTGTGCAAATCCACGAGCTGCTAGCAGATGGTAGCGTATACAGAGGTTTGCTTCCTCAGCACCTCCATTTGCTAGTCGGTCATCACCTTCACATGGAGCGTACCATCCATCGCCTCTCCTCCGGCAAGCGCCACCCCCGTCCCCATCCCCATTGTCATGTCCAGAGCTGGCCCACACATAATTCCTCTCCGCCCTTCTCACATGCATGGCGCTGCAGAAGGAAAGCACCCGCGCCCCCGCCTTTCTTGTTCTTCTCGGCTAGGCTGCAATGCCACTGGCGGTGCCTGCGAATCCCAGCTCCGCCTGTAACTCGGGCCCGATCTCTCTAGAAGTTGAGTCGATGGAGTTCCCTCATCCTCCGACCGTCGGTAGCAACCTGGATGCTGAAACCCTACGTGGGCACTGAGCAGCAGTCGAAGACGAGGGACTGGCCAGCCGAGGGTGTTGGGACTCGTGAGTCACCGCCGACGGGCTTTTGACGGGCTGGCGGGTCAGGATCAACGGGCTTGCTGATTCATTAAGCCCAGCCCGTCTGTTTATCATTAAGCCCTCGTAACCTTTGTGATTGGCCTGAGCCCAGCCCGTAGCGGGCTTTATGACGGGCTAACGGGCCCAGCCCGTCCGTTTGACACCCCTACTGACAACCACTCCTAGGCAAAATCCAAGGTCCAAAACAAAATAAAAGTTAGCATTATCATAACTTTTGAAAAAGTATAATACTAAAAAATATAAAAATTAAAACCACATAACTACGAAAAAACTAATTTAGTAAATACAATCATAATATAAAAGTTGAATGCTTTAGAAAACTGGCAGAGAATCCTAGCATATGGCAAGAAACAAACACAACAATAATTTTTAAGACATCACGTATATGATAATTAATTGCATCAAACCTCGACTAGACATGCATGCATTGGATAAAAACTATGCACCGATCACGATTTCCAAATAACAATTATGTTTTACTGATTGAGAACAAGAATAATCATTCTTAAATGGAAACATCTCACCAGCACTAAGCATTTCAACACTCTTCACTCTAGTCGATCAAATATTCAAGGATCCACAAAACACAAATTGTACGCTCATCTTGTATGATACAAAACTTTGCATTATGGTAAACAAATACCTGCGTATATCAGTCGAACATGGCATTCAGAGATTCGTAACGCAGATATGCAAGCCTATGCTAGGCTTAATTGACAACCTCCATAAATATTTCTTTCATGGAAAACTCAGTGACTAGGCTATGTGCTGGATTAAAAACATATAAAGAAAAAACGGACCTGCAGCAGCCCACGATTTTCAGAAAAGGCCTACAAGACTACAAGACAGGCGCAGTCAGAATTAACTATCCAACTAGATATATGTACGTCTTTTCTACAACAACATCTAACTAGGACAAGATTAAAAACAATCAGAAATGTGCAATGCAACACCAAGGAATTAAACATGATTCAAATCAAGATTAGAGCACGATGAGAGTATCGGTTCCTGAAACGTTCTTCCGGTCAGTCTACAGGAGGAGCCGGGCCTTCACATCCAGTCTCTATCTCATGGGCTTGGTTGCCCCCTAGTAGCCTCCCCCATGAACAAATATGGCTGCCGCACCAGCATACTAATGAAATCCACCTTGTGCGCACGGCAAGAGAATCCACCTTATGTCCGTCATCAATTATTAAAGTCCACAGCTATTACATTGTGCAAGTGTAAGTGGTTCAGATATTCAAGGATCCACAAAACACAAATTGTACGCTCATCTTGTATGAAACAAAACTTTGCGTTATGGTAAGCAAATACCAGTGGATAACAGTCGAACAAGACATTCAGAGATTCATAACATAGATATGCAAGCCTGTGCTAGGCTTAATTGACAACCTTCATAAAGATTTCTTCCATGGAAAACTCAGTGACTAGGCTGTGTGCTGGATTAAAAAATATGAAGAAAAAACAGACCTGCAGCAGCCATGATTTTCAGAAAAGGCCTACAGGACTACAAGACAGGTGCAGTCAGAATTAACTATCCAACTAGATATACGTACATCTTTTCTACAACAACATCTTACTAGGAGTAGATTAAAAAGAAGCAGAAATGCGCAATGCAACACCAAGGAATTAAACATGATTCAAATCAAGATTAGAGAACGTTGAGAGCATCAGTTTCTCGAAAAGTTCTTCCCAGCAGTCTACAGGAGGAGCAGGGCCTTCACATCCACTCTCTTATCTCATGGGCTTGGTTGCCCCCTAGTAGCCTCCCCCATGAACAAATATGGCTGCCACACCAGCATATCCACCTTGTGAGCACGGCAGGAGAAGTATGAAATCCACCTTGTGAGCACGGCAGGAGAATCCACCTTCCCTCCGTCATAGGTAATTGAAGTCCACAGATATTACATTGTGCAAGTGTAAGTGGTTCCTTTTCTGCTGGTTTCTGCCCAAGTTTTAATTTTGTGAAGACTACAGGATTGTTGTGCACAAGAATAATTTGGGGATGTTTATCCCATAAATAAATAATAATGCACCATACTGATGTAACCTCAAAGTTTAAAGGTTTTGGTTTTGGAAATTCATTTTCCATTTGAATTTGAATTGATTTGATTTGACCTTAGTACTGACTTTGTAAGAAAAAAGGTGATACTTCATAAAAGTACTAACTAGGGTCAATGATATGTATAAAATTATACGTTGAGGTAGTTAGGTTCTTTGAAATTACTTTTGACCTCTCCCCGTCGGATGGTGCGAAGATCCGACGTTAATTACATCGAGATAACTTGAATACCCTTGATTAATCATCATAGCAACTCATTGAAGTAGAAAACATGCATCCACAAAAATAAACATTCACATAAGAGAAAACGGTCTTATGAACTTGTTAGAATGCAAGTGGATCTTTTATATATATATATTTGGGTTCAGGTTTATTTCAAGTGGTTTATTTATTAGAATTAAAATTTGATGTTGTGTTTCAGACTTAATTTTGCTGTTAAGATTTCAGGTTCCGAATCTATTATGGCATCCAATCCGCAGGATTGAATTCAATTATGGTTTGGACAGGTTTGTTTTTACTGAGTTTAATTTGAACAGGTTGGGATTTTTTTATGTTCAGTGAATTGATTCATCATTTTCTGGATTTTTTTTTTGTTTTTTGAATTCAAGCTTTATGCGCCCGGACTTCTACAAATCTTACAAATTTCTCTCTTGTCCAGAGCACAGGTTTGTGATTGAAGTTGTTCAGACATGAGAAATTTGATTTGTTCACGAGTTGGGTTGATTGCCCGCAGGCTCCAGGTCTCAAATTCTTCAGGTTTTCAGATTTTACAGGCCTCGGCCTCCTTGTGAAGTTCAGATTCCCAGATTTCAGATTTTTTTGAAAAGGGCTCTATGCATAAATTCAGATTCCGGACTTTACAGGAAATTTCCACAGTTGCGTGAATTCTGGGTTTTTGTGACATTCAGATTTCCAGCCTACGAAGTTCAGATCTTTTTATTACAAGCTGCATATTTTCTATTTCAAGACATGCTTCAGACTCAGTTCTCCTTTAAGCTTTCAAATTAGGAATTTGTTATGGCACCTCCTCCATGGGATTGAGTTCAGATTCTGCACTTCCCATTTTGGAGTTTCCATATTTATTCAAATCTCGGACCTCAGTTGCAAGTCTAAATCTCAGGCTTCTTACAAATTCAGCATGTTGCAGACCTCTGATTTCTAATCCCTGATTTTTGTCTACAGGTTTTATGGATGGCAGTTTCATGGACTTTTCAGATTCATTCTTCTGGATTGTGTGCACATTTGCAGGTTCAAATTTCAGATTTACATGCGTTTTCAGAGACTCTATACTGCACCTGGCGGATTTAGATTTTGGACTTTGAATATTTCAGGTTTCCACCTTCATGCTCAGAGATTTCCAGACTTCTGACATCCGAACTTCAAATTTTACACTGCAGATTTTGTATGTTTTGAGTTCAGACTTATCAAACTTCATATTCCGCAGGTTTAACCTGCAGACCTGTGTTGGGAGACTTCAATTTCAGATTTTCCAGTTCAGTTTGGGCTCTCTTTCTCTCTTGCTTGGCCGAGCACACCCTGCTCTCCTACAGGTCAAACTGGTTCCCGGGTCATCTTGATCAGATGAAGGTTGCTCAGGAGACGGACGGCTTATGTACATTGTAGCTAGACTTCTTCAACGCAGGAAGTCGAGATGAGAGGATCAATACTTGCTGTAGCTGATTTCTTTTTTTTTTTTGTAAAACCTGTGGATGTATTATTCGAGACCAGCAAATGTGTAATACCCCGGTTATTTAAAAAAAAATTAGTTAATAATTATTTATTAATATTTTAATCTGCTCCTCCCCCTATTTATTCCCCTTTTTCCTCCCCCGGGAGAAACCCTCCCGGCGCCGTTTTTTTTCCCCCTCCGAACCCTATTTTTCCCCCGCCCTCCTGCTTTTTCTTCCTCCTTCACGCGCTGCCCGAACGCCGCCCCTTTCCTGTCGTTTTCCTCCCGGTCGCGCGTGTGCGCGGTGACGCTGCCGCGTCCCGCGTCTCCCAGCCTCGGTCGCCGTGCGCGCTCGGCCGCGCGCAGCCCCGCCTCGGTCGCCGCCTCCTAGTACCTCGTACGAGCGGCTCGGCCGCCGCGACGTCGTCGCGCCGCCGTGCGTGCCGCCGCGTCTCCTCCCCGTGCGTCGCCGGGCCGCCCGTTGACCCGCCTCGCCCGCCGGGTGACGCCGCCAGGTCAGCCGGCGCCGGTCCCGCCTCGCGACGCCGCCCGCCGCCGCCACGACACCCCTCCCCGCCACCCGGTCGCCGGGGCCACCTCACCGCGAGCGCCGCCCGCCGTCGGCGCGAGACACCCCCGTGGACCGCCGTGCGCCGCTCCTCTCTCTCCCGCGCGGTACTGTCTCATCCTCTCTCCTATCGCCCTTTCTCCTATCATCTTCTATTAAAATCCCTAGTTCATTATTCTTCTTCCTCCGGCAGTTTTGAAACCACCTACCCGGCTCGGTTTTTCGTCGCCGACGCAACCGCGGCAGTCTCGTCGCCAAATTCTTTCTCCTTGGATTTCCGTGCGCCGTTCCCGTCGCCGTCAAGGTAGGCGTCTCGGCTATCCTTAGCACTCTAATATTTTTATTAAACCGTAAGAATCATGTTTAGATCACCAGGATTAGAAGATTGTAGTTAATGGGCTGTTTTGGATTTATTAGCATGTTTAGTTAGAGTTAGGTTAATTTGTTCAGACCGTGCATATTTAGATTAAATTAGTTATTCATGTATGTTGGTCATCACGATAGGTTATGTATGTTTAAATCTAGCTAGTTTAGATGTCTGCACATCGCGATTAACCTTAATCATGTATATCTCGATTTGATAAAAAGCCGATGTAAGGTTTAGGCATAATGGTGGTAGAGTTTAGTTTATTTTCTTTTATTAGATAGATAGTTCTGTTTAAGCATGTAATTGATATGTTTAGGTTGTAAATTGCATGATCCTATCCATATGCGTTAGTTTGTGATAGACTGTGGTATGGTATGCAAATATGTGGTACATAGAACCATGTGTGTTCATCTATGTATTTCATGTTTGATTTGCCAATTTAAATGTTCATGTGTTACTGTCTGAGCTTAATTATATGCTTGCATGGTGTTGAATGCGGTTAGTGCGGTCGTATCGTGGTCGTATGTACTTCACCGTACTAAATTGTCCCGTGGGCGGGAGATTAGTTGAACTGAGCATCCTTCGATCTCGAATACCGCGGTTCATCCTAAGTACTCTCGCCTAGGGGTACTATGGGATTTTTACTATATGTTACTTCCTACTATACGGTAAATACGGTGCTAGTTTTGTGATGTGACTACATTTATCGATTGGAGCATGATATTTACTCGACGGGTGTCTAGTTGTGTCTTTTCGCATAGATGTTAGTGTTCTGCATGTGTTATTGGTTTTATGTCGGTGTGCAGACATGTTGTGAGCATACCTGTAATGCTTTAATGTGTAGGTTATGTTAGTTTTAATGCATATAGTCCGGGTTATCATAATGGGGTAGTTGAATGACTTTGTAATCAATTAATTAAAGATATATAATTAGTTTACACCCTATGTATTAAATCTGATTTTTAGGCTTATTATTCTATTATACCATTAAATCATTATTATAATGGGGTAGTTCGGGTGTAAGTCCCATCGGGTCCGATGCGACTCACCCCTTCCGTTGTTAATATTTTCGGGAGTGCGGGTTTAAGCAAGTAGCCAGGCATAGTGGTATTTTGGAGTCCGAGGAGCTAGTGGTGTACTCATTCAATGTTGGTATTTAATTTGTCTAGATAGGTGTTTGTTTATGGTGATATTATGTTGTAAAGTTTGGATTAATTTATTTGGATTGAGATTTTAGTCTTATTTAGTTCCAGACCGATATCCTTTCCCGTTACGTCGCCGGATTATCTTCCGCTGTGCATATTAAAAATCTGGGTCGTGACAAAATGTATGTTATTGGCATTATTATTATTATATTATCTTTGCTCTCTCTCTCTCTTCTGTATTGTTTGACAAATTGGATTGAATTATGGGATGTGGGAAAAGATTAATCAACATCACTTTCTTTCCTTTGCGCCAGAGAAAAAATTTCCTTGACAAGGACATGTGAAGATGTCGCCTGCACAGAGATATTCCAAAAAAAATAACTCCGAGCTGATGGCCTGTATAGGCATAAAAATAAACTTCGGATTCCAGATATTAACTTGCATGGAAATTTTAAGATTAAATTCCTCTTGGCTCTTTGTGAGCATTAAGAAATTTATCTCAAATGAATTTTGGGTATCGAAAATCGACCCCACAAAGAAAATTAAACCTCGTACGGCCTCCTCATAGGCGTTAAGAGATTTAAAATCGAATGAATTTTGGGGAATTAGAAACTAACCCCACAATTATTAGAAGTTAAGGGAGAGTAGCTCCGGTCCATAAGGACTTGTGGAGGATCTCCCAAGGACACCACCTCATCAACCTACGGTTTAGCACGTGGCTATCCCATGGTTCAAGGGTGAACAACCTTTTAATTCAATCTTTCATTCAAATTTAACATTTTTTTTGAATCTCGCTAAGTAACTGTCGGACCCTCGGTCTGTGATGGATCCCCCGGTTACGCCCAGGTGAGGCCGGCTCTCTTCCTTCCTCTTCTTCTCCCCTCCCTTTCTCTTTTTTTTTTATTCTTTTATGGGTCTCCCCGCACGCTGCTGCAAGCGAGGTCGTGCCTACGGGACCCGGCCCCGCCTCCGGCGACCTCGCGACCTCCCTACTTCCGGCGACCTCGCAACCCGACGGGATGTCCTAGCAGTGGACGCACGGCTTCCAACGCCAACCGCAGGCAGGATCGACGAAGCCTCCGGTCTCTTTGGGGGTTGACGGCAGCTGCCGGACCGTCAATGGGCGAGGCCGGCTACTCCCTCGGAATCCTTCGACGATGTCGGCTCCTCACCTACCGAAGGGGGAAGACCGAACCAGGGCGATCGGAGGAGATGGGAACGACAACCAGGTAAGCAGCTCCTACCTCCCGCCTCCCTTTTCCTCGGCGCAAACTCTCTCTCTCCCCTTTCTTCTTCTTCTCCGCCTCTGCTTCTTTCTTCCCGATGCTCAGTCTCCCCGGACCTCCCTCGCGATGCTCGATCTCCCGGCCCTTTTATCGTCCGAGCCCCTCCGCCAAGGAATAGAAGGTCGATGTGCCTCCTTCCCGCCGGCGTCGATTGCGGGATGATAGGTCCTCCGGTGCCATGACTTGCCCTCATTGGGCCTTGCGGTAGGAGGGGAAAGTCCCGCCGAACTCGCGTCCGCTGGCCTCTCCGGAGGGAGAGTCGACGATCCCCACCCTTTCGCGACGGATTCCCTGCCATAGAAGGATCCCGCGGGCGTCCATTTATGCTAAGTTGGACTAAGGTGGGTAAACAAAATTGGCCGGCCTTCTGTTCTCCTCCCGCTCGGGCGACGGTGCGGCGGGTACGGAAGTTTGGCGCATGGCTCTTCCCGCCGTCGACGGAAGGAGGAGGGTTCCCTTGGCGGTGACAGTAAGCCCCGGAGGGTGTTGGCTGATCGCGGCTACCCTGGCGGGGTCGAGGAGAAGCTACCGTTCCTCTTCTGACGGGGACTGCGCGGTTGTGAGAGATTCTCATAGGCGATTCCTGAAGGGAAGGAGGCTCTCGACGGTGCTACTGAGGGAAGAAATTTGGGATGGCTTGCTGCTGGAAGGACGGTTCAGAACCTGTTGCGCCTAGCTCACCTTGCTGCTCTTTGACGCCAGGTCTGCTTGCGGGGCGTCAACATCACCACACGGATTCTGGGCGGTCTTCGACATCGACATCGGTAATCTCAAATTATCCTCCTTTTTTTGTGTCACGCAGCATATTTTCTATTTTGTTCAGCGGCTGAAATTGTAGCATTCCAAGAAACGGCATCTTTTGGGTACATCTGATCAGCATGTAGTATGCTTCAACCAATACTCCACGTTTTTTTTTATACATATCCATGATAGCATTCACAATGCATATGTCTGAATCATGACCATTTTTTTAAACGGTTAAAGTATGGATCTGAATGCCAATAGTCTGTCTATTAGCCCCTGCACATGCTCTTAAAAGACCAGATAAACTGATTTCGTCAACTGCTATACCAGACTTATTGATGAGCTGAAATAACTCCGTTTTGACGAAATTGAAAACTTCTAGCGTAACCGATAGCCATGGCATTCCATGACTGCAAGCTGTGTTCCGACAGCGACCAAAATCCCCTTTTGGCATCTTCCAAGCTGCTACATTTTGCATACACATCCAGAATAGCCGTACTCACTATAGTGTCACAGCTAGAAACCACTTTTACAACATGTGCATGTATTAGCTTACCCATGTTTATTATCGACCACTCTGCAATTTTCTAGGTGTTGACAAGTGCCCCCCACGGGGGATTTCCTGGTAAACATAGTTTAACGGGGAATCACCCGTGTGAAGGTGCAATCCGCTCTTCCTTTTGACTCTTTTTTTTTATTTGTTATCTTTTCTTACTTCTAGGTGCTCCAATGGCTAAGAAAAGAGTTCCTGATGTGAGGTCATCTCCCATGCCTGCGCCCAGTCAGATGCCTAAAAGTAGACTTGGGCAATATGATCATCATCTAGTGGCTAAAGAGCCCAAAGGGGCTGATATTGATAGCGGAGTTGTGGATGTTGTGTTGATATATTGTGAGCGTGGCCACTTCTCTTACACCCGACCAACTCACTATCCAGTGCATTTTCCTTCCGATGAAGCCATTATGAAGTTCATTCTGCACCCTTCTGCTCGAGGGTCTACTGCATCCGATTGTATGACATTGGCAAAGAAACTTTGTTTGGAACGTGCCATACTGCGAGATAGGGACAGCTTGCGGGGCACCGTTATGTATTCTTATCCATCTTTTCCCATAGGGTTTTTTCATCATCAACATGTTCCTTCCCGTCATTTCATGGGCTCCTTGGGAGATCTTAAAGCCGAGCTTTTTCGACTGCGTGATTTTAAGCCTGGAACCTGGAAGTTGGACCGAGCTTGCTATTAAGACGCATCTAGGCGTTGACATGGGTTATTCTTGATGACTTGCAGTTCCCGCTTCAATGGGGAAGGCTGTGATGGCCGTTGCATTCTGAATGACATTCTAGCACATCACGTGGATAGCTGGTATGGTCACTTGTCGGTGAGGCGTTCTCACATCCCACGGGCCGGAGCGAGCGAATGGCTTGAATATGTATTGGCCAATTTTAGTGTTCGCCTGGAGCATATCGGTTTGAAATCAGCTGTCGATGCCGCATTGTATAACTATCCATGTTATGAGGGCTACATCTAGGCCTTGGCTGAGCGCTTTAACAGGCGCTGGAACACTTTTGTTACTGCGGAGGAAGAAACTAGTTTGGATTTATAGGCATTTCATATGGTTTTTGGTCTACCCATTCACGATGAGCCGTACGAGGAGGTTGTCCTCGATGACCTCCATAGATGTCGGACAGATGGGCAGGGGAACTATCTTTTGCCTTATTGCCATCGGTTTCTTGTAAAAGTATGGCGTGACTTGGCCGAGGCACACAGAGATCGCTCTTCTTCAGGCACTTGTGAAGTAAGTTGTGAAGCATGGTTGCGTTATTTCTATGGCGGACCTTTCTGTAACATAGAGACTTTTGCCATCCCTGGGAAGGACCGAACTTCACTGGTGCAGCTTGACAGGCCTCATCCTGATGATGTTTATGTGGGTTTGGAAGCATGTATTGAGACAGAGGACCCCTGGGAGCTTGGGGAAATTACTCATCTCGCCGCCTATCTAGCTTTCTGGCTCGCTACATTTGCTATCCCCTTTGAGAACGCCAACATTGTCAGGGCTGATGTACTGTATCCTGCTTGTAGACTGGCTTGTGGGACCCGTCTTGCCGTTGCACCAGCCACCCTTGCTACCATATACCATTCTTTCGGGGCAATCGCCTCCCACCTTCACCGCGAGATTGTGATATTGTGATGTCGACCCATTACGTCAGCGCATGGGCATCTTCTCTGTTTGACAGGCTTCCTCCACTAGGAGAGGGACTGGCTCCTTATGGTGCCCTGGTTCATAGGCTCATCGGTGGACCAAGCTCAAGGCAGCAACAGGATCTTGTTACTGGCCGCCGACTCCTTGCTACATTACCCGTGGATGGGGCCACGGGTCTAAGATTTGATCATTGCTCAGTTGGTCACCGCCCACACATAGTTGCAGACCACAGGAACCAGCGTATATGGGTTGATCCTCTTTTGAACCAGCCTCACGTGTTGGCCAACTGGGAGTGGCATTTATGCATCCGTACGAGTGTTTTGGTATTCCGTCAAGGTCGTCGGGTCCTTCTTGAACCTTACTATCCGCACCGTTTTGGGAGGAATTTTGGCTATGACCAGGGGCTTCCTCCTAATGCAGATTTTGCCATCACCGCTCGGGTATATAGCCAGTTAGACCACCATTTGGTTGCATCCGAATGGTGGAATTACTTCTGTTGGGCTGAGAACAAAGGTCAAATAGATATTCCTCCATTGAACACTTCTGGTGATTTTGATATTGGCTATGGTAACTTGTGGCTTGCTCGCAGTCAGAATTACAGGAAATTGCCTAAGATTATACTGGAGATGGAAAAGGTTCGTCTTGGCTTGAAGGACCGAGCTCCCCCCGAGATTGACGTTGATTTCCTTTGGCGCCACTTTAGGTCATTCAAGGACCAGGTCACTTCCCGGCGTGCTTTCTGGGCAAAAATGGGCCGATTGACTTCGTCGCCACAGATTTCTTATACCGGGATGATCGACCCTTTGGTGGAGCCACTTCGGGCTTCTCGCTGTGTCCCCCCCATAGTGCTGCCCCAAGTTGTTGACTGGTTCAATCGGATGACATTTGATTGTGTGGGTCGTCATCAAGTTCCTCCAAGGGAAATTTTGCCTCCTGAGGGTCCCATCCACCGTTTGCTTGAGCACTTGGGCCAGCTGGTTTCTTCTTGGGGTCCTTTAGAGGATGCCCTTGATCTGGAGCAGGCTCGTTGCTTTGGAGACGTAAAGGTGGCTGTCATAGAGGCCGCAAGCAAAGTAGGGCGAGACGCGGGACTTTTGGTATCTGTTCCGCCGGACCTCCCGACACCAGGTGCTGGAACACTTTTACTTTATTCTCTATCCTTCCCTTCTTTCATCGTTGTGTCGTCTCCCTTTTTTTTTTTTGCTAATTGTTCCACTGCCCTATTTTCTCAACAGTTCTTCCTGCTGATGTTGTTGCTACTGAAGCCGAAAGTTCTCGAGGGCCGGCAAACGCCGCACGCCCTCGCAAAAGGGTGCGTCTAGTGGAAAGACCTTTGTCCCCTGTATCGGCCATAGAGACTCCTGGTATGTTATTTCTCTTTTTGTTTGCCTCGTCAAGTATATTTTCTCATGCCTCCCTCTTCTTAACTTGTTTCCTCCTCTATATTTTTTTGCAACCTTTTCTTCTGACGTGGGCATTACTTGCGAGGACGACGCTCCTCCTCTGACTGAGGGGCGACATTTTACCAGCTCGGTGACTTCGGACAAGGTTGTTGACAGAGCGGAGGGATATCCTGCTTTGGCGACTGAGGCTATCGCTTATGCGCCTTCACCACCTGGTGTTGTCATGCGATCGCCAGCGCCGATGGTGTCATCCCCTGATATGGAGGACTACCCCTTCATCGAGCCCATTACCATGCGGTCTCCCTCCCCTTCTGACTTGGTCCTGGTGGGGGTCACGGTGCCTACGTCTCCTCCGAGGGGTTTGGTCACTCGAGCTTCCCCGTTACCAAGTATGACTTTCTTGATTGGCGTTTGACCAACAATTGTTCTCTCAAAACCTTTTTCTTGCCTGTTCTTCAGGTGATGTGAGTAACTCGTCTGCTGCTAAAGGGGCTTTGAATTTGCCCTCGGCCATACCGCCTCCAGACACTTCGAGACTTACTGTTATCTCACCAGATAACAATGGGACCGAGTCATCCACCATTCTAGCATTGTCGTGGGTTGAGGGTAAGCTTTAAATCACGAGCCTTCCAAATGTTTATACTTCAATATGCTTACTTCTCTCTTGATTGTTTGTGGCAGATCTCTCTCCTCCTGGAGGTGTCGAGATGACGAAAGCAGAGGACAACCCGCCGACATTGGGGCTGGTCTGGCCTTCTGCTCTTTCCGTGAGTTCAAGGTTGGCCGAGCCCATCGGACAAGAGAGGCTTAGGACCCTGGATCGGCTGCTGCAACCTCTTTTGCCTGTGGATAGCATGAGGGCCGAACTGGGGGCGTTGACTTCTATGTATCACTCCCTCGGCTGCCCCATGGAGCCGTGGGTATCAGCTATTGAGACACTCTGGGGACAATACTGCGATCAGCTTCGAGAAGAGACTGCTTCTCGGCGCGGTGGAATACCATCTTCCTTCCATTGGTCGAGGAGAAGCTGACCCATATAAAGGGTAATGCGGAGGCTGCAGCATTGAGCAAGTCTCGACTAGAGGCCCTTCGCAGCGACCAAGCTCGCGCAGAGAATGCTATCAGTATGGTTCTTGCAGAGTTGTCTGCGCTAGATGCCCAACGACTAGTGCTGGAAGGTCGTCTTGCTACTGCTCAGTCTGAACATACATGTGTATGTGAGGGCTTGGCCGCCACAGAGAAGGGATGCACCCTATTTGCTACTACTGAGGAGCGCTTGCAGCGAGAATTGCAGGAGTTGGATGAGCTTCGACCGGCGGGCTGTCCCATGCCACAGTTGTAGTTCTCTTCTTTGTTCTTGTTGTCAAACTGGCTGTTTTCAATCCAATAAAATGATAGTGAATTTCCCTTTCTCCTTTCCTTTCTCTTACACATCCCGTATGAGTATTCAGTGAATTAACTATGCAATCCAATGTTACCCAATCTCTTCTTTTCTCTCTCTCTTTTCTTTTCTTTTTTTATGCAATTTGTGATCATGTAACAAACATTGTCATCCTTTTATTTGCTAACGCCTTGTTCTGGGTATCGCTGCCCCGTGGACCATCTTTTTTGTTCTACGAGCTAAGGCGGATCACTTCTTGCATTTGCACCTAGTTCATGGGGTGTAAAACTTAAGGGGACATGGCGTGGCCTTACCCGCAGGCTTGTGGATGCGAAGAGCCGCATTGATGTGACAATGCCCAGTTTTTAGGATTTGATTTTGGTGGTGGCTTGATGCCGAGGTGGCTTAATGCCGAATGACAGTGTCATGATGCCGAATAACCCGTAGGGCATATGAGCGCAAGAAAGAGTCACACTCGGCCTATTGGGTATCAATGTGACGGCCTATTGTCAGGAAGGACCCGTGGGTCATGTGAACATGAAGGAGTCATGCTCGGCCCATTGGGTATCAATGTAAAGGCTTAATGCCAAGGAGAACCCATAGGTCATGTAAACATGAAGGAGTCATGCTTGGCCTATTAGGGTGGTGGCCTAATGCCAAAATGGCCAGCATGGCATGTAAGTATGGGAGAATCATACTTAACCTTTTTGAGTATAAATATGGTGATGGCTTGATGCCCAGAGAATATTATGACTTGATGCCAAAAGGACACTATGGCTTGATGCCAAGAAAATATGGTGGCTTGATACCGCAAAATGGGTGGGGTATGTGAGTACGAGATAACCATACTCAACCCATGGTTATGAGTTTGAGATGATCTTGGGCTTGAAGGCTCAAGATTTGAAGGTTACCGGTGGGACTTGGGGCATATGGGCCAAAACAACACCGGCATAGGATTAGAACCATATAGACCGAAAGGGTCATGACGGTATAGGATTTGGTTTTAATAACCACATACCAGGGGAACCATGGTGGTACCCGGAAGCGAGGACCTTTCGGCTGAAATGGCCGTCAGGTCACAAGACTTGTTATTATTATTTTTTATGGGACAAGGCATTATCCCTTCCCCCTTTGTGATGATGTGTGAGACTTCCCGAAAATTTTATAGGCGGGAGGTGATCTTCCTCATTGCCTCAGGTATGGTCTCCCCAGCATATTTCTACTACAAGGTAGATGAGCTTTATGGGAGCCGTTTCGTCATTGGCAACTCGGACCTCCTCACTAATAAAATTAGGGGGAAACTCGCCCATCCAACCCATTGGGTTAGGGGAGTCAGCCCTGTTTTGTTTGTTTGTTTTTTTTTAACTAGCTTGACTGCCTCTTTCGAGGTTTTCACCCAAACCAGTCCCCCATTGGATTTTGCCTATGCGCCCTTTACAGGGTTTTCACATAGCGGGGTAGCCCATTTTTGCTTAAAGTGCCCTATTCGGGTTTTCACCTTAACCGGGTTTTTCTTGACACTTTTGCCCTTGACCAATCAACGAGATTGTCTAAGTCCGTCGGGCATCTTTATTTTTAGCCCATTTTTTTTTTAACATTACCTTTCATTCTCCATCGAGCCCCTATGGAATTCATGTTCGGGAGCGTAATACTTTTTGATATGCTTGCCGTTGAGTGGAGAGAAAAGAATATTTCCTCAGCAATCAACTATAGTATATGCGCCTCCCTCGAACACTTTGTCGATGACGTAAGGGCCGAGCCAATTTGGGAGGAATTTGTTTTTTGGGCTACCTGCCATTGTGTCTTTTTGTTTGACCATGACAATGTCTCCTTTTTGAAATGACCTTTCTTTTACCAACTTGTCGTAGGCTCGAGCCATTTTAGCTTGGTACATCTTGAGGTGTCCATAGGCTTTCAGCCTCTCACCTTCCAGTTTGTCTAGCTCCATGAATCTTCTTTGCGTTTCATCTGGTTCATTGGTCGGTAAGCCGTGATGGACCACTACTCGATAGGAGGCTAGTTCTATCTCTACGGGTATGACTGCTTCATTCCCATACACCAAGGAGAAGGGTGAGCAACCTGTGGGTGTCTTGTATATGGTTCGGTAGGCCCAAAGTGCTTCCTGCATCTTTTCATCCCAACTTCTCTTCTTGCTTCCAACTGCTTTAACTAAAAGTTTGCAAAGAGTTTCGTTAAATGCCTCTGCTAGGCCATTTGCTTGCGGATTGTAAACGGTGGAAGTCCTCCAATCAATATGAAACTTGGCAGCCAGTTTGTATATGGTTTGGTTTTTAAATGGGGTGCCGTTGTCGGACATGATGCGGCTTGGCACTCCATATCTGTAAATGATGTTCTGTGGGACAAACCGTGTGACCACTTCACCCATCACCTCCTTGGTTGCTATAGCATCAGCCCACCGAGAGAAGTAATCTGTGACCGCGAGTATGAATCTGCATCCTCTGGAAGATGGCTTGAGGGGCCCTACAATGTCCATTCCCCATTCGGCGAATGGCCATGTTGGGGTAGTAGGGTGCAGCTGTGACTGTGGTCATCTCGGGACAGGTGCGAATGCCTGGCACACATGGCACGATTTTGCGAACTTTTCACAGTCCGAAAACATACTTGGCCAGTAATATCCTTTAAGTTTGATGGCGATTTTCATTTTTGGTCCGGATTGATGTTCTCCGCATAACCCTTCATGGATCTCCTTCATCACTTCACACGCCTCTTGCCTAGACAAACACCTGGCTAGGATGGCTCTTTCTTTTTCGGGTACTAAGCGATATAGCTCCCCACTTATGAGTTGATAAGAGGCCGCCCTGCGTGTCAATTGGACTCGCTTGGCTTGATCTTTGGGTAACACCCCATTTTTGACATCTATAATTGGCTGTTGTCAATCAATCTCCCCAGGGTGATCACTTCCCTCTTCTTCCACAACGTTTGCTTCCCATGCAGTGAAATTGCTGTCGTCAATGGCAGATGTAGGGAATAACCTCCTGTGTTTGACTGTAATTTCTAATCTCCCTCCCGGGGGTAACTTGATCACAGAAGCCAGCTTGGCTAGGGCATCTGCCTGCGAATTATGCCTCCTTTTCATATGTTGTATGTTGAATATGTAGAATTTCTCAGTCAATCGTATGGCCAATGCATGGTACACCATCAACTCCTTCTTCCGGACTTCAAATATCCCAAGCATTTGTTTCACTACGAGCATTGAGTCCCCAAACACTTGAAGGCACCGGATCCCCATGTCTAGGGTAATTTCCAACCCAATGATGAGAGCCTCATATTCGGCTTCATTATTTGTGAGGGCTTCTGGCAAGGCACATGAATTATGCAGGACGCCACCCTCTGGGCTTAAGAATACAATGCCCGCACCGGCCCTTGGTTTGAGCTTTCCATCTGGCCTCCTCTCCGTGCTGGATGCGCCATCGAAGTAGAGCTGCCAATATTTTATATCAACTTGTTGGGCTTCTTGCATTCCTTCTCTCAATGTCTCTTCATCGTGTAATAGGAGGTTGAGGGGAGAAGTTTCAGGAATAGGATGAGCGGCCAGGAAATCTGCCATTCCTTGCCCTTTTATTGCCTTCTGGGGGATGTATTTGATATCAAACTCCATCAGCATCAGGGCCCATTTCCCCAGACGTCCCGTGGGGACAGGCTGCTTCAACATGTACTTCAAAGGGTCAAATCTGGAAATTAAACTAACTTCATGGGCCAAAAGATAGTGCCGTAGCTTCTTTGCTGCAAACACCAAAGCTAGACACATCTTCTCCATAGGAGGGTATTTATGCTCGGGGCCTACCAGTCTCCTGCTGAGATAGTACAGTGGTTGCTCTTTGCCCTCGTCACTCAATTGTGCCAGCATGGCACCCAAAGATGTATCCAATGCGGTAATGTACAAAATGAAAGGTCTTCCCTTGATGGGTGCCCCCAGAACTGGTGGTTTCAGTAAATACTGCTTGAGGCCGTCCAAGGCAATTTGACAACTATTATCCCATTTGAACGGGGCTCCTTTCTTGGCTAGCCTAGAGAAGGGTTGGCATCTGCCGGACAAGTTGGCAATGAAGCGACGTATATGTGCAATTTTCCCTTGAAGTGATCTCAGTTCACGAATATTGCGTGGAGGTGGAAGTTCCCTGATTGCTTTAATCTTTTCTTGATCAATCTCAATCCCCCGGTATCTGACTATGAAGCCTAGAAATTTTCCGCTTGATATGCCAAAGGCGCATTTCATAGGATTCATCTTCAACCCGTACTGCCGCAGCCATTCGAAGACTTTTCTTAAATCATTCAAATGGTCTTGTCGCCTTCTGGTCTTGACGACCAAATCATCAACATAGCACTCGACCACGTTATGTAGAATTTCATTACAAATCTTGGTCATTGCCCTCTGGTATGTGGCTCCTGCATTTTTCAAACCAAACGGCATCCTCTTGTAATTGAATATACCTTTAGGAGTACGGAATGCTGTATCATTCTTGTCTTCAGTTGACATCAAAATCTGATTATATCTGGAAGAACCATCCATAAATGATAAAGCTTCATGCCCCGTGGTTACATCCACCATATTCTCAGGAATCGGCAGGGGAAAATCATCTTTGGGACATGCCCTGTTCAGGTCCCTGTAATCAATGCATACCCGAATTTGCCCATTTTTCTTCTTTACTGGGACAATGTTGACCAGCCATGCAGGGTACATACATGGTTCTATGAAGTCTACTTCAATGAGTTTGTCGACCTCAGCATTGACTTTCAGTTCTAAATCTTCTCGCATCCGCCTTTGTCCTTGTTTGATTGGTTTTGCTGAAGGTAAGATGGCCAACCTGTGCACTGCCACCTCTGGGGCTAGTCCGGGCATTTCATGGTAAGACCACGCAAAACAGTCCCTGAACTCCTGTAGTAGGGCCTTGTACTGTTCCTTTTCTTCATTGTCAAGGAGGGCACTGACAAAGATGGGTCTTGAATCTTCTGGGGTCCCCAGGTCAATTTCTAAAAGGTCGTCAACTGTGGGCTGTCCGCCATCCTCGATTTCTTCGGGTGCTGGCCGCAAATCAACGAATTCTTCAGAATTCTCTTCCTCCTCTTCTATATCATGGACCTCTTCTTGTACAGAATCACTGTCAACTTGTTGTCTTAGCAACTCCATACTGTTCCCTGGGTCATCTTGTTGAGTACGAGAGTTCTCTTGTAGAGTATGTTCCACCTCTGCTTCATCCTCGGATGATTGGTCATAGATCGGGGCCATCTCATGCATGTCACTGTCTTCCCCATGAACACTTGTTGTATTTGTTGCATAATGTACAATGGGCTCATAGTCAAAACTATACCCCAATCCACAGTATTTGGTTTGATTCTCTTGTTTGCTTTAGAGGTGCCATAATCGCCTAAACATCCCATCTCTTTCTCAAGATTGCTCTTGAGGGATTTCATGCTTTTGGCATAACTGCAATGTTTGAGGTGTCATGCTTGCTATTGGCTCAACAGGTACTACACATGAATTAGGGTACTCTGACCAACCGAAGTCGTCCATAGTGATCTATCTTGGAATCCAGCCCTCCTGATGGTACACAAGCATCCAATCGGGGAATGGGGCCTTGAAGGTCTCTAGCCTTTCAACTGTTTGGGTCTCACGTTCCTCTGTCAACCACATGAACTCCGGAGGCATGAATATGCTAGCTTCAAATACCTTGCTGGCGGAATTGGTGTTGAAATTGATGGGATGTCCCTCTTTTCTGTCTACTTTCCCATAGGATTTATGTTCATTTAACGTCATCCTATGCAACTTTGCTTTGGCCTCATTTATAGTTATCTCGCCATCAAGTTGGTCATTGATCAGCTTCTGTTTCCCCCGCTCAGCACCTGCCTTAGAAGACTCTCCCTTAAGATAGAGGTGGGCGTTAGAAAGGTGACATTCGGCCACCTCGAAGGGGGCCTGATCGGCATTTATTTTGTACTGTATCCCCTCTCTATTATACTTAATGCACTGATGGAGAGTAGAGGGCACAACCCAGTTTGCATGCAGCCACGGACGCCCCAACAATGCTCTGTACGTGGTGTCTGAGTTTATAACATAGAACGTCGCCTTTGTTTCGAAGCCATCTAAGACCAAGTCTACGTCGACCTTGCCCACTGCTTCTTCAGAATCCTGATTGAATCCTGATATGGTAACTCCTGCGACCTTCTGCAAATGCGACATCAAGTATAGAGATTTGAAAGTTCTAAGGGGCAATATGTTGACTGTTGAGCCTGCATCTATCATTATCCGGTTCAATTCGTGCCCATTGATTAATCCCTTCATATATAATGGTCTATTGTGAAATGCGGTGAGGGGTATCATATCCTCCTCTGTAAAAGAGACCGAGGCCGCATATGCTTCATACTGTCACAGTTCTGTCAATTGTGCTTCGTAGGCTTCTGGCTCTTGTAAGACTGCTATGAGGGCCTCCCTTAGTTCTTTACTCAGGGAAAGGACTTCTCACAAGCTTAATCATACAGGAAGTCTCCTCATCTGAAAAAGCACCTTCTCATCCACTTTCTCTTTCACCCCGGGGAGAGGGGGTAGGGTATTATGCTCGGTTGTCTCATCGGGCTGCGCCAAGCCTTCTGCCGCGATCTGGTGGGGTAGGCTCGGCTGAGTGACTTCCTTGACAGGCTGCTCCTGGTTCCCTTCAGATGACTCCTTGGGCTCTTTAGAAGTGGTACTTGTTGCACAATTGTATTCTTCATTATCTGAGGAGGGTTGGAAACGAACAACTCTTTTGGGGCGTTGCCGTATCAGTGGTGGGAGCACCTCTCTAGGTTCTTCACCTCTGAAGTAAATGGCCCTGCCATTGCCGTGGTTTCGGTTTTGGCCTCGACCTCCACGTTCTCCTCGAGCATTCTTATTGTTTCACCTGTGGTAGGTAGCCGTGAGTTAAGGTGATTGTCTTTCGCCTTCCCTTCCTCTATCATACAAATCTGAAGGTGACAGAATACTTGCCATGTTACAAGACAAGTCGTGGAAACGAGACATAAGCTCGTGCACATCAAGTTCATCTTCATTGCTTCCCCAGAGATTCGCTACCTCAGCATCTGACAGTTCACCGCCTTCAGCTATCCTTTTTCTGAATGCTAAGAGCCATTTCTTGAATTTATCATATTGAGCCCACTCTCCCCAAGGGATGTATGCATCGAGGGGGATCGGCCCTGAAGGTTGTTTCGGTTCGTACTCTTCAAGTTGATCGATCAGTTTTTGCAACTTTTGTAGGGGTGTTGGATTCTATAAGCGTGCCTCCATTGCCTGTAGTTTCTCTTCTTGGCGTCTCATTCTTCTTTTATCTGACTTCCTTTTATTCTTCATTTGCTTCCTTTGGTAAGTTTGACTTGCTGGTCCTTGGGGTGGTGCTGGTTGTGGGGCCTCAGTGGCATGTCCTTCTTGTGCACTTTGTTCTTCAGCCTTTATGCGGGCTGCCTCTGCACTAGCTTCATATTTCTCTTTTCGAGTGGGGACTTTTCCCATGGTTGATCTGACTCCTCGGGGACAACTCCCCTGGCCGCCTCCTGACAGAATTTACTAACAACTTCAACATTTCTTTCCACAATTTCAGGAGGAAGTGTTTGATATGCTGAGTAGACTTTAGGTCGTGTTGGTTTCTGTGACGTGCCCCCTGTGACATGCCCTTGTTGCACATTCGCTTCAGGTGTTGTATGTATGACATAAGCCGTGGGGTGTGACCCTCTGATGGCATGCGGTCGTGGTGGTTGAATAAGGTGACGTCCCAAGTTGAGGACTTCGTTTCTTATAAGATGTTCAATCTGTGCCCTTGCAGCCTTGCAACTCTCCAACGTGTGCTCCATGGTATGGTGATACATGCATCCCTCCCGTGGATATGAGAAGTTGTGTGGTTCATCTTGGGAGTGAGGGGCAATCAAACCCGCTCTAGCACAATAATGGAACAGTGAATAAGTCATCCCTTGAGGGAATGAATATCGTGCATAGTAAGGGAAAGGGAGAGAATTCCTTGGCCTGTCTCTTCTGGGTTGTAGGTTAGGGACCATTGCCGAGTTTGCATCCGACACCTCTTGCTCCCTATTATCTCCACCCGGTGATGTTCTCCATGATCCCCATGAATCGGACCGATTCACCGTGTCTTCAGGAATTTGTGTATGCGACCCACTACTCGAGAAGTTCATTGACTCATTGTCATCATCTGGGTACAATCTCTCCTCTGATATTTCACCAGTCATTAGTGGCATCATGTTGACTATAGTGAGCCTCAAATCCTGCTCCAAGCGGGCACACCTCTGGCGGAATCTTTCCAAGATAGCGGTGGTTCTAGCAGCCATGTTGTAAATTTCCGGATGTCTGTGGTCATGTAGCACATGTTGAAGCTACGGAGCTTGTACTCGCCTATTGGTAGAAAGTGAGCGCCTGCGATGTATTACATTTACCGTAAAGTTGAGTGTCTGCTTTGGCCTCACATGGGACTGAGGTGGGTGAATTATGTGTTTTCCCATGTCAATGGTTCCATCTCGGATAAGAGCTTCCGCCAGATCTTGGAACAAGTAGCAATCTTCGAGCGAGTGTCCTAACATTCTGTGGTACGGGCAGAAGTTGGGCTCGTCAACCTTGTTAACATCCCTGGGCTGCTTTGACTGTGGCAGACTGATAAGACTTTCTTTAAGACATATATCAAACAATCTTCTGGTGTACTCCCACCGAAGGAATAGGGCCTTTTCAATCGCTCAGCTAGCGTGATTGTAGGACCGGATTGACTGACATTCCTTGGCGCCGAAGTTGCCTCTTGTGCCTCCTTCTTGCCCCCATTATTACCGCCCTTAGTTGGTGCAAAGTCCATAGTGTATACATCTTTGGTTGCAGGTTGCTTGTCTTTGGACATCCTATGTTTCGTTGCCATCACTAACGGGTTGTCAGCGTAGAACAGTTCTAACTCTACAACAATCCTGTTCAATTCATCGAAAGTGCGAATGTTGGTTATCAACAACTTTTCCAACATTTCGGGCCGCAATCCTCTTTTACACAAGCCTACCGCTTCTTCATTTGCAGGTGGGCTGGAGCACTTCATACAAAGATTTCTCCATCTTTTAATGTATTCCACGGCCGACTCATCCCTGCGTTGACGCAAAGAGGTCAACTCAACCAGTGTGAAGGGTCTCTCGGTTAACCTGAACCGTTCGATGAACTTTCGCTGCAAGTCTTCCCATCCTGAGACTGAACCTGGCTTCAACTTGGAGTGCCACTCGAAGGCTGACCCAGTCAGAGTGGTAGCGAAGTACCTAAGAAGGTATGACTCTTCTAGTGCTAGCTCTCCCATGTGCGTGACATACAAAGCTAGGTGTTCCTTTGGGGACCCACGCCCATCAAATCTTGGACATTTGGGGATTTTGGTAACCTCAGAAGGTAACTTCTTGAATTGGTGGTAAACGGGATAAGGAACCCGGTATAGATCCACCGTTGCGAGCCCATCATCATGTTCGGCCAACTTTGCCTCTATCAAGCGCTCAATCATAACTTTTTGAGAAACTGTGGCTTAGTCTTGTTGCAATGGGTAAGTTGGCAAGGTAACGTGTATCTCATCTTCAGGTGGCCCCGCTCGTACTTGTTGTTGAACATAAGGTTGGTGAATAGTCGGCCACGGAGGCGCCACCGGTGGTTGTTCTTCCTGGATCAGTGGTGATTCTTCGGGAGCTCCAGTTGCTCTGGAGCTTTGTGCTAGTTGAGACTGTAAGAGCCCGAGGTTGCTGAGAAGCATCTTCAACTGTCGATTCTCCCTCCACAGCTCGGCCAAGTCAAGGTTCTGGGGTACTGCCTCTTGCTCGTTGTGGTGTGCCTCCTCTTCTTCTGATCTATCTTGTTGCGGAGGGTCGGCTGCCGACGGTTGTCGTGGAAGGTCGCCTGCTAAGGGTTGTCGTGGAGGATTACCTGCTAAAGCTTGAAGAGCAGATTGGTTTCGGGTATTCGCACCGGTGCGAGTTGCATTTCGTGGAGCATCAACATCACCTTCTTGCCTGCTTGTGCTTGAGGTGACCAAACACGTATGAGTGTGCATCTTGCTTCCTGCCCCCGGTGTCATTTGTCTTTTTGGAATAGTACGGTCGGGTTGATGGTGAATGAAGATTGACTCGCTCCCCGGAAAAAAATTACGGACTGATAGACCCATCATCATAATAATGGTATACACATTTGTGCCGATATGGAGGTGCAAGTTGAACTGCGGGTCGAGGTGGAGTGACTCTTGGTTGTGTGGAATTGCTGGGGATTCTTGCCTCTGGTAAAGACTTTAGGCTGGAAATCTTTGCCTTTGGCACCCAAACTTGCTTTTTCTGGGGAGAGGATTGCTTCCTCTGCCCCCTGTTGACATGATAGGTGGTTGTTGGATCTTTATACTTATTCGAACCAGGGTGACATGGGAGTCTGCCCCTGGCCGAATGAACAGCTGCTTGAAACCGGTCGGCAACCCGACCGGGAGTAAATGTACAGTGAGTTACGGATTGATTCCGAACCCGGGCATAGTTGGAGGGTGCTCCTCCTGGGTGAAACTTAACTTGGGCATTGGATTCATTCCTTGCCCGAAAAAATTCTTGAAAGCATATTGGTTGTCGAGTGATATCAACTGAACGACGAACATAGGATTGGTTCCTAGCTTGCTGAACAATCTTTGGGACCACTGATCGGCCATTATGGCTGAAACGGTGGGCTGAGGGTTGCTCCCTCCCCGTGATGAAATATTGGACCGCTGGTCGGCCCGAGACACTTTGGCCGGCAGATGATTCCTTCCTTACTCTGGAAGTTGTAGGAACCAAAGGCTGATAAATGAGCTTGTTATTCTCGTCCAACGAAGCCAAGGTGGCGAATCGATTGGTGAGTTGAAGAGTGATGAGCTTTGACTTCTGTTGTGCTATCTCGGCTTCAGTGTAGATGGGAACAGCATGACGACCTTTCCAGTAGACTCTCATAGAACCCACTGTTAGTGACCGGCATGACCCGACTCGCGGGCTGACTTTGCCAGGCTTGAATTTTCGTAATTTTGTCTCAGCCGTGGAAACCGAAATCTGATTTGAAGAGCATGTCATCAACTGTAGAGCTGGTTTTTCTTCCTTATCAAGGACCGGCTCCATTGCCATGGTGGCTAGTATCAGTTGTTCGACCGGATGAATATCTTCATCATCTGCGAGGGGGTTCAGCAGCTTGACGCCCAGGTGGTGTACTGGCTGGATCACTTCTGGGAAAGCTCCGAACACGACTGGGTATGGCAGTGCACCGACTGCCTGGTACAGCATGAAGTTTTCGGAGTAGAAAACCCTTTCCTCGTACGTCATCCTGCGGATGACAAGGTTAACTTATCAGGCTCAAATAATTGACAATTTGTTTGAAGATACATGCCATCTTAAATTGCTATGACGGGAAGATGAAGGGGAGGAGAGGTCCCACCGGGTGTGCCATTTGATGTAACCTCAAAGTTTAAAGGTTTTGGTTTTGGAAATTCATTTTTTATTTGAATTTGAATTGATTTGATTTGACCTTAGTACTGACTTTGTAAGAAAATAGGTGATATTTCATAAAAGTACTAACTAGGGTCAACGATATGTATAAAATTATACATTGAGGTAGTTAGGTTCTTTGAAATAAATTTTGACCTCTCCCCGTCGGATGGTGCGAAGATCCGATGTTAATTACATCGAGATAACTCGAATACCCTTGATTAATCGTCATAGCAACTCATTGAAGTAGAAAACATGCATCCACAAAAATAAACATTCACATAAGAGAAAACGGTCCAATGAACTTGTTAGAATGCAAGTGGATCTTTTATATATATATATATATTTTGGGTTCAGGTTTATTTCAAGTGGTTTATTTATTAGAATTAAAATTTTATGTTGTGTTTCAGACTTAATTTTGCTGTTAAGATTTCAGGTTCCGAATGTGTTATGGCATCCAATCAGCAGGATTGAATTCAATTATGGTTTGGACAGGTTTGTTTTTACTGAGTTTAATTTGAACAGGTTGGGATTTTTTTATGTTCAGTGAATTGATTCATCATTTTCTGGCATTTTTTTGTTTTTTGAATTCAAGCTTTATGCGCCCGGACTTCTACAAATCTTACAAATTTCTCTCTTGTCCAGAGAACAGGTTTGTGATTGAAGTTGCTCAGACATGAGAAATTGAATTTGTTCACGAGTTGGGTTGATTGCCTGCAGGCTCCAGGTCACCAATTCTTCAGGTTTTCAGATTTTACAGGCCTCGGCCTCCTTGTGAAGTTCAGATTCCCAGATTTCAGATTTTTTTGAAAAGGGCTCTATGCATAAATTCAGATTCCGGACTTTACAGGAAATTTCCACAGTTGCGTGAATTCTGGGTTTTTTGTGACATTCAGATTTCCAGCCTACGAAGTTCAGATCTTTTTTATTACAAGCTGCATATTTTCCATTTCAAGACATGCTTCAGACTCAGTTCTCCTTTAAGCTTTCAAATTAGGAATTTGTTATGGCACCTCCTCCATGGGATTGAGTTCAGATTCTGCACTTCCCATTTTGGAGTTTCCAGATTTATTCAAATCTCGGACCTCAGTTGCAAGTCTAAATCTCAGGCTTCTTACAAATTCAGCATGTTGCAGACCTCTGATTTCTAATCCCTGATTTTTGTCTACAGGTTTTATGGATGGCAGTTTCATGGACTTTTCAGATTCATTCTTCTGGATTGTGTGCACATTTGCAGGTTCAAATTTCAGATTTACATGCGTTTTCAGAGACTCTATACTGCACCTGGAGGATTTAGATTTTGGACTTTGAATATTTCAGGTTTCCACCTTCATGCTCAGAGATTTCCAGACTTCTGACATCCGAACTTCAAATTTTACACTTTGCAGATTTTGTATGTTTTGAGTTCAGACTTATCAAACTTCATATTCCGCAGGTTTAACCTGCAGACTTGTGTTGGGAGACTTCAATTTCAGATTTTCCAGTTCAGTTTGGGCTCTCTTTCTCTCTTGCTTGGCCGAGCACACCCTTCTCTCCTACAGGTCGAACTGGTTCCCAGGTCATCTTGATCAGATGAAGGTTGCTCAGGAGACGGACGGCTTATGTACATTGTAGCTAGACTTCTTCAACGCAGGAAGTCGAGATGAGAGGATCAATACTTGCTGTAGCTGATTTCTTTTTTTTTTGTAAAACCTGTGGATGTATTATTGGAGACCAGCAAATGTATGTTATTGGCATTATTATTATTATATTATCTTTGTTCTCTCTCTCTCTTCTGTATTGTTTGACAAATTGGATTGAATTATGGGATGTGGGAAAAGATTAATCAACATCACTTTCTTTCCTTTGCGCCAGAGAAAAAATTTCCTTGACAAGGACATGTGAAGATGTCGCCTGCACAGAGATATTCCAAAAAAAATAACTCCGAGCTGATGGCCTGTATAGGCATAAAAATAAACTTCGGATTCCAGATATTAACTTGCATGGAAATTTTAAGATTAAATTCCTCATGGCTCTTTGTGAGCATTAAGAAATTTATCTCAAATGAATTTTGAGTATCGAAAATCGACCCCACAAAGAAAATTAAACCTCGTACGGCCTCCTCATAGGCATTAAGAGCTTTAAAATCGAATGAATTTTGGGGAATTAGAAACTAACCCCACAATTATTAGAAGTTAAGGGAGAGTAGCTCCGGTCCATAAGGACTTGTGGAGGATCTCCCAAGGACACCACCTCATCAACCTACGGTTTAGCACGTGGCTATCCCATGGTTCAAGGGTGAACATCCTATTAATTCAATCTTTCATTCAAATTTAACATTTTTTTTTGAATCTCGCTAAGTCACTGTCGGACCCTCGGTCTGTGATGGATCCCCCGGTTACGCCCAGGTGAGGCCGGCTCTCTTCCTTCCTCTTCTTCTCCCCTCCCTTTCTCTTTTTTTTTATTCTTTTATGGGTCTCCCCGCACGCTGCTGCAAGTGAGCTCGTGCCTATGGGACCCGGCCCCGCCTCCGGTGACCTCGCGACCTCCCTACTTCCGGAGACCTCGCAACCCGACGGGATGTCCTGGCAGTGGACGGACGGCTTCCAATGCCGACCGCGGGCAGGATCGACGAGGCCTACGGTCTCTTTGGGGGTTGACGGCAGCTGCCGGACCGTCAATGGGCGAGGCCGGCTACTCCCTCGGAATCCTTCGACGATGTCGGCTCCTCACCTACCGAAGGGGGAAGACCGGACCAGGGCGATCGGAGGAGATGGGAACGACAACCAGGTAAGCAGCTCCTACCTCCCGCCTCCCTTTTCCTCGGCGCGAACTCTCTCTCTCCCCTTTCTTCTTCTTCTCCGCCTCTGCTTCTTTCTTCCCGATGCTCAGTCTCCCCGGACCTCCCTCGCGATGCTCAGTCTCCCGGCCCTTTTATCGTCCGAGCCCCTCCGCCAAGGAATAGAAGGTCGACACGCCTCCTTCCCGCCGGCGTCGATTGTGGGATGATAGGTCCTCCGGTGCCACGACTTGCCTTCATTAGGCCTTGCGGTAGGAGGGGAAAGTCCCGCCGAACTCGCGTCCGCTGGCCTCTCCTGAGGGAGAGTCGACGATCCCCTCCCCTTTGCGACGGATTCCCTGCCATAGAAGGATCCCGCGGGCGTCCATTTATGCTGAGTTGGACTAAGGTGGGTAAACAAAATTGGCCGGCCTTCTGTTCTCCTCCCGCTCGGGCGACGGTGCGGCGGGTACAGAAGTTTGGCGCGTGGCTCTTCCCACCATCGACGGAAGGAGGAGGGTTCCCTTGGCGGTGACAGTAAGCCCCGGAGGGTGTTGGGTGATCGCAGCTACCCTGGCGGGGTCGAGGAGAAGCTACCGTTCCGCTTCCGACGCGGACTGCGCGGTTGTGTGAGATTCTCATAGGCGATTCATGAAGGGAAGGAGGCTCTCGACGATGCTGCTGAGGAAGGAAATTTGAGACGGCTTGCTGCTGGAAGGACGGTTCAGAACCTGCTGTGCCTAGCTCGCCTTGCCGCTCTTTGACGCCAGGTCTGCTTGCGGGGCGTCGACATCACCACGCGGATTCTGGGCGATCTTCGACATCCACATCGGTAATCTCAAATTATCCTCCTTTTTTTTGTGTCACGCAGCATATTTTCTATTTTGTTCAGCGGCTGAAATTGTAGCATTCCAAGAAACGACATCTTTTTGGTACGTCTGATCAGCATGTAGTATGCTTCAACCAATACTCCACATTTTTTTATACATATCCAGGATAGCATTCACAATGCATATGTCTGAATCATGACCATTTTTTTTAAATGGTTAAAGTATGGATCTAAATGCCAATAGTCTGTCTATTAGCCCCTGCACATGCTCTTAAAACACCAGATAAACCGATTTCGTCAACTGCTATACCAGACTTATTGATGAGCTGAAATAACTCCGAAGTCTGACGAAATTGAAAACTTCTAGCGTGACCGACAGCCATGGCATTCCATGACTGCAAGCTGTGTTCCGACAGCGACCAAAATCCCCTTTTGGCATCTTCCAAGCTGCTACATTTTGCATACACATCGAGAATAGCCGTACTCACTATAGTGTCACAGCTAGAAACCACTTTTACAACATGTGCATGTATTAGCTTACCCATGTTTATTATCGACCACTCTGCAATTTTCTAGGTGTTGACACGTATACATTCTGGGAAACTTTCCAATTTAACTGTGGTAGCATGATATCACCTCCAGTATGCATATATTTGTTCTTCAACATGTTATCCAGGCCCCTTTCCTAGATGGCATGTCAAAATAACCTCTCTCTTTTTCCTTCCCAAACCACAGATTATAAAATTGCTACCCACATAGATCAAAAAAAAACATTATAAAACAAAAAGAAAAGATTCTTGCTTGCTGAGATAACAAGTCCTCTGAAAAAGCATTGAATTGATGTCTTCACACCCCTAGCAAATTGGAATTCCACGTGCTAATTATATATATATATACATACATACTACATATAACTCTAAACCTGAAGAGAAAATACAAATTGCTAGAGCAATCATCAGAACAAAAACCTAGATTTTCCAAGCCTAATAATGTTCACAGTGCAGTGGCAAGTAAAACAAGTTCATTGAAATTCCAGTAAAATAAACAATAGGAACAACTTGCCATTGACAAGTAACGTACAGCATTTTCTTAATGCAACATTAACGTCTCGTGGAAAAACAAAGTAGCACCATAAAACAAGTATAAATAGCACATATACACTCCTCTTTTTCCATTGAGACTGGGACTGGCAACACAGTTAGTGAATACGTCCATTGAACATATTATAAAGCTATAAATGGCAAGAGGAGATGTACGTAAGTTTGTCAAAATGTAAATTTGATAACAATAATTAAAATTATTTACTTGGAAGGTATGTATCTAAATATATATTTAATTCTCGGAACTTCAAGAGACAAGACAAATAAATTGCAGGCAATAGGCACAGACCAACAAGTAGCTAGGACGATCTTCAGAACATAAAATTGTATAAATGTTATATATTTTTTGATGCATATTCTAGACGAAGGCAGCAGCTGATGTCTGTGTGTGGCCTTTTCCACCAGGAGGAACAATAATGATGCTCCATTAACATTTTGGGAACACTTTCCAATTTAACTGTGATAGCATGATATCGTATGTGTCTCCACTATGCTTATATTTGTTTTTCAATGTGCTATCCCCCTTCCGGGGTGTAAAGGTCAAACTGACCTATTTTTTTTCTCCCTTTCTAAAACACAGATTGCAAAATTGATGCCCATATGAATGAAAAAAACCATACTGAATGAAAAGAAAAGATTCATGCTTGTAGAGATGATAAGTTTTCCGAACAAGCACCGAATTGATCTATGACTTCACACCAGGCAAGTTAGAATTTCATATTTTTAAATTTGGTTTGCTAAATATATATACATACACATATATATAACTTTAGAAGAGGCAAATTGCTTGAATGATCATAAAAACAAAAATTTATATTTTTCAAGCGAACATATTCACAGCACAATGGCAATTGCATCTGGGGTCATTGAAATTCTGGTAATATAAAACAAAAGCAACTACCTGTCGTAGTCAAGTAACATAGATTTAACCAGTAGCATTTCTTTGACGGAACATGGATGTCTTGTGAAACAAAATAGTTCCATAAAATAAATATAAACAACACAAACACAATTCCAATTTTTTTCATTGGGACCTGGGACTGGAAATGCGTAGTTAGTAATTATGTACATTAAACATATGAAGATATACATATAGAACCATATACTGCAAGCAAAGATGTACCTAAGTTCATCGACATGTAAATTTGATAGCTATATTCATGCCATCCTCTTTTCATCTCAGCTTGGGGCCAAAGTTCTTTTTTTCGTAAAGTACATAACAGGTCAGATAAAAGAAGCCACAACCTGTCATAAACAAGTAACACAAACATAAACCTACATTCAGTTATTGAGAAGATGAATAAAAACAGTGACATCAGAAATAAATATAAACAGGGCACGGATGCTTTCTTTCTCATCAAGACTCAACGCTGACCATAGTAGAATCACTTACCGCATGTGTATATAGACATATATATAACTCTCTAAACTACAAGAGATAAAGTACCCAAGTGGTAGGCAATATGCACATCGACAAGTAGCTAGGAAGATAAATTTGTATATAAATATTTATGCCCTCTTCTTTTCTCATCCGGGCTTGGGACCGACAATGGCGAAGTTACTTCTTTTTTTTAGTTTTTTGGTTTTTTTCTAAAGGACAAAACCAAAGAGAGGCTGGTTAATTATGTGTCATAGAATGATACGCACATGTCTCCAGTGTGCACATAATCGTTCTTCAATGTGTTATTCCCCTACTGAGATGTAAAGGCAAAACTACCTTTTTTTTCCTCCCTTTCTAAGACAAGCATTGCAAATTTGATGCTCATATAAATGAAAAAAACAATGCCGAACGAAAAGATAAGATTCGTTATCGCAGAGATGATAAGTCCTCCCAGCAAGCATCGAATAGATCAGTGATCACAGTTCACACAATTGGCAAATTGGAATTTCGGATTTCCAAATTTGGTTTGCTACATATATATACATATATATAACTCTAGAAGAGGCAAATTGCTACAACGATCATCAAAACAAAAATTAGATTTTCCAAGAGAAAATATTCACAGCCCAGTGGCGATTGCATCAAGGGTCATTGAAATTCTGGTAACATAAAACAAAAGCAACAACCTACCATAGTCAAGTAACATAGATTTAAACCAACAGCATTTTGTTAACGGGACATGGATATATCTCGTGAAACAAAATAGAGTCAAAAACAAATATACACAATGCAAACACAATCCCCAATTTTTTCATTGAGACCCGGGACTGGCAATGCATAGTTAGCAATTACATACATCAAACATATATATACACATATATAACAATAGCAAGAGAAGATGTGCGTGAGTTCATCTAAATGTAAATTTGATAGAAATAGTCATACCCTCCTCTTTTTTTATCCTGGCTTGGGACCAAAGTTTTTTTTTCTTGAAGTACAGAACCGGTCATAGAAAAGAAACCTGTCATAAACAAGTAACACAGACTTAAACTTGCATTCAATTAATGAGAATATGAATAAAAATAGTGCCATCAAAAATAAATATAAACAGGGCACCAATAAACAGTGCTGAATGTTAAGATGATGCAACATGTACATCATAGAAGAAAACGAATAAAAAGAAGCATACAGAAGAGAGACTGGAAACTGAAAATAAAAATAAGAAATAAAATGTATATATACAATCAACTGTGGATTTCTTTCAAAATAAAAACCAGCTGAAGGGAGAAGAGAGTTGCCATCACACAACCCGACAACCAGTCCTTCCAGGCAAAATCCAAGCTCCAAAAGAAAGAAAAGGTAGCATTATTATAACTTTTGAAGAAGTCTGATATTGAAAAATATAAAAATTAAAACCACATACAAAAGATAAAATTAATTTATTAATTACAATCATAATATAGAAGTTGAATGCTTTAGAAAACTTTCAGAGAATCCTAGTATATGGCAAGGAACAAACATTACGATAATTTTTAAGACATCGCGTATATGATAATTTACTGCATCAAGCATCGACTAAACATGCATGCATTGGATGAAAAAAATGCAGCAATCAAGATATCCAAATAATAATTATGTTTTATTGATTATAAGAACAAGAATAATCATTCTTAAATGGAAAAATCTCACCAAGCACTAAGTATTTCAACACTGTTCACTCTAGTCGATCAGATATTCAAGGATCCACAAAACACAAATTGTACGCTCATCTTGTATGAAACAAAACTTTGCGTTATGGTAAACAAATACCAGTGGATAACAGTCGAACAAGACATTCAGAGATTCATAACATAGTGTGTGGACCTCTTTTTTCTGCATCTGTTCTTTAGAAAGAAAGACATCTCCGGACTTTTCTAGGAAAATAGGTGATATCCTAAAAATATTAGGTAGTCCGGTGATAGTTTTAAAAATATTAGAACCGAAGTTCGGGTTCTTTGAAATTTTCATTTTTTGACCCTTTTCCGCCGGATGGTGCGAGTATCCGGCGTTAACTTACATCGAGCAACGGCTCGAACGCCTTTGATTAACCGTCGTGGCAACCTATTTTTGGAGACATGTACATCCACAAAAAGTAAAGAAATCAAAAGGGCAGCGGCCTTTTGGGTCTAATGAGATGCAAACCGATTTGTTCGGGTTTGTTGATTTCATTTGTTTGTTGGTTGATTTTGGATCGACTTGAAAGTTGGCTTTGAGTTTTGGAACTTGAATCAATTTGTTTGATTGATTTGTTGTTTGTTTTTTTTATTTGTTTTGGATTGAATTTGGTTGATTCAAGTTGTTTTGGTTTGAATCTGTTTTGGTTTTGATTTTTGATGAGTTTGAAGTGTTTTAAGCATGTTTGGATTTTTTATTTGGTTTGTTTTCGGAGTTTTCAGATTCTGGATTTTTTGGTTTTGAGTTGGTTTTGATCCATTTTGGATGTTTAAAATGTGCTTATTTGATTCCTTTTGGGAAGAAGTTTAGTGGATTTTTAAGTGGATTTTCAGATTGTTAAAATCAGATTTTTGAAGCCGGCTAGAATATGTTTTTTAGTGGATTGTTCAAATCTGTTTTTTTGTTGCAGATTTAATTGGAATCTGGTTTTTTGTGGTTGACAGATTTAGTTGAAATCTGATTTTGTTTTAGCAGATTTTTTGTTTGAAATCTGATTTCGGTTTGGTTTGTTTCAAAACCGGTTCAATCTTGTTGAAGATCGGTTGTTTGTTGAACCGAAATGAGTTGAATTTCAGATTCTGTTTAGTTCTGATTTTTTATTGTTTTGATTTTCAGATTTAATTTGATTCTGTTTTTGATTTTCTATTTGAATTTGAATTGGTTTTAATTTAGTTTTGGCGGTTTGCATCGCCTCCGACCCATCGGGTCACTTTGAATGCCCGGCTTCATGCATCAATATGAACATCAAAGCTTCATTTTATTGAAAGATGGGGTGAAGTACATCGGTGTACAATGTGATTGGTCCTTCCCCCAATATAGGTTTATCTCCACTACTTTGGAAAAATTTTGGCATTACGACGGCATGTCGGCTATTTTTCCAACTTAGTGAAAATTTACCCATCCAAAATAGCCAGCCTTAGGTTAGCCATATTGGGGGAAGGAACCGCTGGCTACGGGAGCAGGCCCGCGCCACCGTCCACGAAGGGTGGATCTCCTTAATTTAATATTGCTCTCGCATTCTGAATTTTTATTTGTTCATTTTTTTGGAATAAGGCCATGGAGGCCGGTTCAATTTCATCGGCATTCAAAGCCGGCCTTCAATCTCCATAGGCCCGCTGGGCCTGTCTTGGACTGTTTTGGGCCGGAATGGCCTGTTTGAAGAGCTGCTGCACTGCTGGAGCTTCTGGGCAGGACCGACTTGGAAGGCCACCCGGCTATGCCCTTGGCCCGTCGGACGGTTTCCAAGGGGTGCCGGGCCGTCACCTTCAAGTCGGCCCACCTTCTGGCTGCTGTCCTCTTGTTTGGAGCTTCCCGGATTGCTGTCCTCTCAGTAGGCCACAAAGGGGCTGTTTTCGTTTGGTTTTGGGTGGGCCGAAATGGGCCTGCACAAAGGGCATTTCAGGCTCTGATTTGGGACCTGATTGGTGGGCTAAACAGGCCTGCACAAAGGGCAATGTGGCCGGACCTGGGTCTGATTTCTGGAGACCAATCAGGGGGCTGTGAGGGGTCTGTTTAATGGGCCGCAAGGAGGGCCAGGACAGCAGGCTGAAAGAAGGCCGATTGGGGACCTGTTTTTGGGCCTGGATTGGGAGCCGGATTTGGACTAGCAATGGGCCTGGATTGGGGTCAGTTTGAGGCTGAGGATGGACCTGTTTGGGGACCGGAACCGGGTCACAAGGGGACCTGTTTTGGGCCTGGATTGGGGGCCGGAACATGGGCCTGGATTGGGGTGCGCAGAGAGCTAGGAAATGACCTGTTAAAGGGGGGTGCTCAATGGGCTAAAACAGGTGCAGTTCGGGGAGTTTTTGAGTGGGCTGCAAGGGGGCCTGATTATGGGCTGGTTGTGGGTCTGGGTAGAGACCAGGGAATGGGCCGGTTATGGACCTGAACAGAGGTCAGGTTATGGGCCTGCAATAGGGAGTTTTCTCCTGCTGTGGGGGGAGTGTTCGGCTGGGCCAAGTGGGCCTGCAGGTGGCCAAAAATGGGCTACATGAGAGGCCAGATTTCTGGGCTTGGAAAGGGGGCCGGTGCAGCAAACTTTAAGGGTGCTTCAGATGAGTCGAGAAGGGGGACATCTGAAGATGAGCATGAGGCCAATTGAAGGCAGCTAGAACCAGTAGAGAAATGCCCTTAAAGGGCTACATATCTAGTATGTATCGATCCCTCCTACCTTGCCTCCTCCTCTTCTTCTTCTTCTTCTTCTTCTCCTTGGCCGCTGGCAGGTGCAACTGGCAGCAGGGGGCGCAGCTGGCAGCAGTGGCAGTGGACAAACTGGCAGCCTATCGGCGTCTGAAGCAGCCCCCCCCTCTGGCTGGTGTGCCCCTCCTCCTTTTATAGAGAGTGGGGGGCAGATGAAGAGCCAGGCTATGTGTTGTACGTGGATGGCTTTTGGCATTCCCCATGGTGGTTACACCATTAATTCCAAATTAATGGCTGGCTGTCCCTTGATCTCCCCCTGGCCTCCTCGGTTTCCCCCCTCCATAAACTGACTAATGAATGGGCTGAGGTGGCAGGTGGCTGGTTTGGTGCGCACAGGGGTGCTGATGCGGCTGAATTGGGCCTGTTTTCAATGGCCGCAGCCCACTTCTTCCCTTTCTTATGGGCCTGTACGTAGGTGGGCTATAGGAGCTGGAAAATAATTATATTAAATAAAATAAAGGGCTGGACAGCTGGAAATAGTGCCCCTGGGTCAAATTGAGGCCTGCTTTGGCCCGATTAAGGTCTGGGCCAGCTGGAGCCGGTCCGATCATGCCATTCCCCCCCTTTTTTGCTGTTTTATTTTTTTGAAAAATCTGATGCCAACACATAGATATGCAAGCTTGTGCTAGGCTTCATTGAAAACCTTCATAAAGATTTCTTCCATGGAAAACTCAGTGACTAGGCTCTGTGCTGGATTAAAAAATATGAAGAAAAAACAGACCTGCAGCAGCCATGATTTTCATAAAAGGCCTACAAGACTACAAGACAGGTGCAGTCAGAATTAACTATCCAACTAGATATATGTACATCTTTTCTACAACAACATCTAACTAGGACTACATTAAAAAGAAGCAGAAATGCGCAATGCAACACCAAGGAATTAAACATGATTCAAATCAAGATTAGAGAACGATGAGAGCATTAGTTCCTAGAAAAGTTCTTCCCGGCAGTCTACAGGAGGAGTGGGGCCTTCACATCCACTCTCTATCTCATGGGCTTGGTTGCCCCCTAGTAGCCTCCCCCAAGAACAAATATGGCTGCCACACCAGCATATCACTTATGAAATCCACCTTGTGAGCACGGCAGGAGAATCCACCTTCCCTCCGTCATAGGTAATTGAAGTCCACAAATATTACATTGTGCAAGTGTAAGTGGTTCCTTGTCTGCTGGTTTCTGCCCAAGTTTTAATTTTATGAAGACTACAGGATTGTCATGCACAAGAATAATTTGGGGATGTTTATCCCATAAATAAATAATAATGCACCATACACATTCTGAGAAACTTTCCAATTTAACTGTGGTAGCATGATATCACCTCCAGTATGCATATATTTGTTCTTCAACGTGTTATCCAGGCCCCTTTCCTAGATGGCATGTCAAAATAATCTCTCTTTTTTTTCCTTCCCAAACCACAGATTACAAAATTGCTACCCACATAGATAAAAAAAACCATATAAAACAAATAGAAAATATTTTTGCTTGCTGAGATAACAAGTCCTCTGAAAAAGCACTGAATTGATGTCTTCACACCCCTAGCAAATTGGAATTCCATGTGCTAATTATATATATACATACATACTACATATAACTCTAAACGTGAAGAGAAAATACAAATTGCTAGAACAATCATCAGAACAAAAACCTATATTTTCCAACCCTAATAATGTTCACAGTGCAGTGGAAATGATGGGAATCAAATCGAGGGTCAATAACCGATTCATGTTAATAATTGAATCGGGATGCAAGAACCGATTATTGATTTTCAAATCTCATGTAATTTTGAATTTTAGGTCAATAATGGGTCCATTTAGGTATTTTCCTAATTTTTTAGGATTTTTAGTTGATTTGTTTGAGCATTTTCCAATTTATTTTCATTTACGGACTTTTTCTGCATTTTAACCCTATAAATAGGGGTCCATGTATACGATACAGTATGATGGTTGAGATATAATGAAATGTGCTTTTTCCGGTTTTGCCCCTCCCCTCACTTAAACCCCGCGACGGGTCTTTCTCTCTCCCCGATGGCTATTCGGCGCTTCTTCCTCCCCCTCGCGATGGCGTAACCACTAGTGATGGGTCTCCTCTTCGATCCGCCTCCTCCGCGGTGATATCGGCAAGCGAGCTGAAGACAAACCTCTTCCCCTCGTCCTCCTCGCGAGTTTCTTCGGTCCGGACGGCGATTGAGCTTTCTCTGTCGTCACCTCCCTCGGATCAGCTAGATCCCTTTCTTCCGGTGGTTGTTCCGAACGAGCTCTGTGGAGATCTTTCTTCGCTCGATCGGTTCCTCCTCCCCGTCCCGATTGTGCTACTAGAGTTTCTTCCCGACTCCGTGTCCATCTATGCTTGCTATCGGTGATCGATAATGGTCCTCCCGGAGACGGTCGCTCTCCTCGGTGGCTCCGCGCCCCCTCGTGATGTTAACGGTGATTAATCTTGGTCCTCACGAGAGATGTTCTGACCGAAAGGTCGGTGCTACTCCTCCGAGCCTTGTGGATACCCTTGCGGATTCCTCTAGTTAATACGTCCTCCCCGATGGTGATATGAAAGTGGAACTTCTTCCGAGTCCGTAGGCTCACGTTACAAAGAGATTCCGATCTCGCTCGTATGAAGTATATTTGTTGTTTTGAACTATTCCTACTACTCTGAAACCGGTAAACCCTTTATCTACGATCTTTGATCGGTTTCGTAACGGTAGATCCGTGGAAGCGAGGTCCGAACCGATGATATACGCTCTTGTTTGTGAGTTTAAGTCAACTTTCGGTTGAAGTTTGTTAGCTCTGGGAGTGTTGCCCGGATTTGTGTTCCGTTTGGTAGCCTCTAAGTTTCTCTTCCATGGATATCATATGTTCGATCATTGAAGGAGCTTACGGTTTATCTCGTCGATTGCATTACTCGATTGATGATACATATCGAACTGGTCCGTCTCGAGTTATTGACTTTGATTACTTGATGGATTTGATTTTTGCATTACTGCTATTCGTTGTTTATATGAGAATGAATATGTCTGATTTTAGTACTGGCTCAGTCCCTAGTCATTTTGGATTTTTGGTTTGGAAAATGAGCTCAGCTCATTAAGGGAAGATGGTTCTGTCTATGTACTATCAATTGGTCTGCTGATATTGGTTCTAATTACATACCATCAATTGGTCTGCTATAGTTGTTTCTGTTTACTTAATTACCAATTGGTCTGCTGATTGGATTGTCTAAAATCCATGGATGTTGCTGGAAAATGATGAGGACCAGTAAATTCCCAATCGCCTTGGTAGCTTCTTGAAGTTGCGCATTTGTGAGCTAGTTCTCGGCTGGAAGGGAATTCTCCTTAAAAAAAAAAGCTCAGTCTCACCGATTTCAGAGGCTGACGAGGAGATAAATTCTACGAGTCTAAAATTCTGGTTCTTGTCCTATTCTTTGGAATATCATTCTTGGAAAATCAAGCAAGGTGCGATTCGTTTTGGGCTGTGATGATTTTAATGCGAGCCAATGTCCATTTATCTACTTGTTCATGTAGTTGAGTTGCTTATCATTTTCACGAGGATTGTGTGCTATTGATATATCCTCCCTTTACTGATTGACTTTATCATGATGATTAATTGCATATTCTGTTCGGTTTAAAATTGCTGGATTCTTAGCAATTCTAGACTTTAAACTCCTGGCCTGTTGTATTGTTGGAAAACTGTTCATTTCGGGTCTGTTACCTGCTGGTTCATATCAGATTGCTGGTTCCTGGTTATATTTACTTATTTCAGTCTGCTGGTTCCTGCTACTTTTCTGTTTGGCATTATATCTGTTGGGTGATATATAGCTGGTTTTTTTGAAAACCATGGGACCCCCGGTCCCGTCCCGCATCAGGAAATTACATCAAGTTCATTGAAATTCCAGTAAAATAAACAATAGGAACAACTTGCCATAGACAAGTAGCATGCAGCATTTTGTTAACACAACATTGAGATGTCTTGTGGATAAAAAAGTAGCACCATAAGATAAGTCTATATAGCACATATAAACTGCCCTCTTTTTCCATTGAGACTTCGGAGTGGCAATACGCAGTTAGTAAATACGTCCATTGAACATATTATAAAGGTATAAACAGCAACAAGAGATGTACGTAAGTTTGTCAAATGTAAATTTGATTAAAAAATTAGAATTATTTACTTGGAAGGTTTGTATCTACATATATAAATTGCAGGCAATAGTCAGAGACAAACAAGTAGCTAGGATGATCGTTAGAACATAAAATTGTATAAATCCTTTTTTTTATTTGTCTCCAGTGTGCTTATATTTGTTCTTCAATGTGTTATCCCCCTTCCGGGATGTAAAGGCCAAACTGACCTTTTTTTCTCCCTTTCTAAAACACAAGTTGCAAAATTGATGCCCATATGAATGAAAATCATACTGATCAAAAAGAAAAGATTCATGCTTGCAAAGATAAATAAGTCTTCCGAACAAGCACTGAACTGATCTGTGATCACACACCAGGCAAGTTAAAATTTCAGATTTTTTAAAATTTGGTTTGCTAAATATATATACATTTATATAACTCTCTAAGAAGAAAATTGCTACAACAGTCATCAAAACAAAAAATTTGATATTCCAAGCAAACATATTCACAGCACAGTGGCAATTGCATCAAGGGTCATTAAAATTCTGGTGACATAACACAAAAGCAACAACTTGTCATAGTCAAGTAACATAAATTTAACCAGTAGCATTTTGTTGACGGAACATGGAAATGCCTTGTGAAACAAAATAGTGCCATAAAAATAAATATAAACTACATAAGCGCAATCCCAATTTTTTCCATTGGGACTTGGGACTGGAAATGCATAGTTAGTAATTACATACATTAAACATATAACAAAGTTCATCAATATGTAAATTTGATAGCTATATTCATGCCATCCTCTTTCATTCGAGCTGGGGACTGAAGTTCTTTTTTTCATAAAGTACATAACATATCAGAGAAAAGAAGCCACAACCTGTCATAAACAAGTAACACAGACTTAAACCTACATTCAGTTGATGAGAAGATGAATAAAAATAGTAACATCAGAAATAAATACAAACAAGGCACGGATGCTTTCTTTCTCATCTAGACTTAGCACTGACCATAGTAGAATTACTTATTGTACGTGTATAAAGACATATAAATAACTCTCTAAACTACAAGAGACAAGGTACCCAAGTGGCAGGCAATAGGCAGATATCAACAACTAGCTAGGATGACAAATTTGTATAGAAATATTTATGCCCTCCTCCTTTCTCATCCGGGCTTGGGACCGGCAATGGCGAAGTTACTTTTTTTTTGTTTTTTTGGTTTGTTTTTGTTTTTGTTTTTCTAAAGGACAAAACCAAAGAGAGGCTAGTTAATTATGTGCCAGCCTCCATCCATCCATACTAGCTTCAGATAGCAGAGCAACAGACCAATGGAATCCATGAGTGTTTCCCAAGAAGAAGGCAGAAAAATGAACCAAATCAGAATGCAGCTTAATGATGAGCAGGCCGGTAGTGAATAGTGAGGGCCTTCACCGAATATTTGCAGAGCACATGCAACACCAAGAGGTTGCATAAGAAGCCAAAGGTCGCCTGTGCAGTTGCACAAGAGTAACAGATTGCAGAATCATGCCACTAGATTGATTGCAGGCAGTTGATGAGTGAATAGAAAAGATGAAGATAAGAAAAGTAGCAGGTAGCTGGCTGAAGAGCCATCAGTGACCAAGTAATTCACTCAATAATTGCAACCACCACAGTGACATCGTCGGGTATATTTGCCCTGGTCAAAGAAAAGGTGGGTCTTTCGTCCGCCACAGTGAATGAAATGTAATCCCACATGGCCGCATATGCAAGTTCACGGGCCACAACATGAGGCATCACAATATGCCTATGCATCCTCAAAACCCTTAAGATTTCAACGTCCAATATGTGGTCGAAGAAACCATTCGTCCCCGCTACGACGATGTCCCCCTGCCTAAGCTCAAGGGAGATGGTGCAGGGATGGACAAAACCACAGCAGTGTGCCGGCGACCGGTAAATGATGCAACCCCGACGTGCCACCAAGAGGCCAGTATCACCAATGCTAATGACATGTAAAATCGATCCCTCGACCATCGCTAAACAAAGAGTGGATTGACCTTGAACGGTCATCATGGGCATCGCTCTCTCTAGCACACTCTGCAACCGGATCCCCATCCCCCCAGAACTAGTTCTTGAAGCTAGCAGCGCACCCTCGCATAACCACAGTAGCTGCTCTGCGAAATCGGAGGAGCTGTAGACTCCATCCCCAAGTCCAAATGCATTCAAAGAACAGTTGATAAAGTGGGCGTCATAACCCTGTTCATTCTTTCGCTTTGGAAGGTAGAATGAACCCAGAGAAACACGGATGGGAATATCCGGCCGTGCCCGCTTTGAGGTGGATGAAGCGGCATCATCTTCCACCTCAAAAGCTTCTCCCCGTGCACGCTTACCCAACATTGTCGGCATCGTAACGAGGAAAAGGAAACACGCCAGCCAGAGAGAAGAAATTAACGAAAGTCACCTGAATGGAGAGAAAAATCGTCATCGACGAGAGAAGAACATGGAGAAGACCGCCGTCGGAGGAGCAAATGAACGCCGAGGGCCAGGAAGAACCACGGATGTCTGCCCGCATCCTCCGAGAACGCCGAAGAAGAATCGCTCGTCTGCCACCGAGAACCCCAACGGCAGCTTTCTTCGTTCCGGAACATTTACAAATTGTATCGAACGCGGTCTCAAGAGTTACGGCTATTCGTAACGTGACTAGGTGTTTTACGTTTTTTTTATTAATAATATTATTTTTATATAATCTTTTTAAATTTTTTGCATTTCCCTACGGATGTCATGCAAGTTTGTACTGAGTTCGTCCATCAACTAATAATATCTTTTTTCTTTCGCACCCTGTGAGTTTAGGTTCGTCTTAATTTTTTTAAATATTTCCAACGGCCTACCTTAAAATATTTTTAAGATATGTACTTTTGATGTTTATATGATATTATTAACTAAAAAAATATGAAATATAATTTAATAATAAATAAAAACATTTTATTTTTTAAATAATATCAACCGAATTTTATTTTTAAGATATGTATTTTTAATATTTATTAAGTGGTGTTTGTTTTGATTTAATCTAAAATTTTAAACCTTTACTTTCATACTTAACTACGAGTTTGTACATTTTTAATTTACTATTCACTTAAATATATATATATTATGTATGCTTTCTATACTTTATAAATATTACAGTTGAAAAATAAAACCAATCTCGTATACTTATCTTTAGGATATTAAATAAAATGAAAAAATATATTTATAAACTAACTAAGATATAAAATAAAAGAGTCTGAATAAACAAACTTAGGATGCCTAAACAAACCCAACTTTGTTAGACATTATCATAATCATTTTGACTTACCGTCAGTAAACTTAGCATCCTTTTCATTCCGGTTGTTTTTTATTTTAATATACATTTTTCTATGAAAACAATAGAAATATTATATTATAACCAAATGCTAAATCGATAATATTTATTTCACGAAAAAAATAAAATTTTGAGTATCTACTTGGAAGGGTGGGATGATAACCCCAGACTTCACATGCCCTGGTGTAGAATGATTAATAATTTTATATTGCACATTTTGCAAGAGTTGGACTTGAATATAAGTTATCGAAAAAAAAGCAAATATAAAATAAAAAGAAATAAATAAAAATAAGATGGTTTGTTGTTGCATTTTGGCGTAATTTAAAGAAAAATAAAATGTTAATTCTATGTCTAACCATTAATTTTTTGGTAAAGAAAAGCACCTAATTGGACATAGGTTGTGTTTGATTAGCCTAAGCATATCTTTAACGTATGATTCAATAAAGGATTTGTAATCTAGAATGATAATACATCTTAATTAACCTCTAACGCATATCTCTTTTATCTCAATAAACCTCTTAAATATAAGATATGTGATTTAACATTTTATTTTTCTGATACAATCATTTAAGCACTATAGAGATAACATGTATACCATATCTTAAAGAAAAATCTAAATTTATCGAGATATAACAATCTTAATCAAATTAGGTATTTCATTTTATCACAAACCAAGATATTCGCTATAACTTTTTATTTTTAGAGATGGGTAGCTTAGGCTCCATTTACTTTGACTTAATTAATGTCTAACATCTAAATTGGTCAAAAATTAGACATCAAGATCTTTGGTAAAACATATTACAAATTTTAATTTCTTAAAAAATAACTTGATTTTAGTGACTATCGTAAATTTTTATTTTTAGTGGTGAATAACTAAGATTTTGTGTTACACAAAATCAGAGATAAAATTAAGATATTTTTTTTAAGTCAATCAAATGCCACCTGTGATTTTATGTTCTATAAGATAACAAATTAGAAATGAAATTAAGACTTAAGATATTTTTATTAAGCTAAATCAAATAGTTAGAGTGTTAGATTGAGGCCTTATTAGAAAAAACTTAATCAAATTCTAACTCTGATTTGGTCGTACGTTAGAGATTTTTGATTGTTTGACAAAATCATTGAATGGATAGTTGAATCAACCTATAATCATTTAAAAATCTCTTATTCATTCATATGGTAGCCTTAGATTTTTCTATTTCAAATTTAAGAGAAAATGTCATTGTTCGATTGAGGGACCTCTCCTCACACAATGTCTTGGTCGCCGTTGTTCGAATGAGGAAGGACGCATTTGAGAGGCAGAATGTCTAAACGGCCTCTCCTCTCACAATGTCGTGGACACCACTATTTGATCGAGGGAGAATGCCTTTGCTGCCTCTCCTCCCACAACCTCCTCTGCTTGGATGCATCCACAATCTTCTCCCTCTTTGGTTGTGTCCACAGCGGTCGGAGGCATCGCAGGCTCCTTCTCTTCTTCAATTGAGAATCCACTCCCTACTCCAAGTATCCCCTCTAATCTTCATCTCCCTATCCGATCTAGGGTGATGCACAATAGCAATGCCTCCGGGTCACAAGGTAGTTGTGCCTTGTCATATGATTCCAATATAGGCTTCTTCCCTTCCATCTCTTCCTTGAAACACAACATTGTTGTCCTGGCATCCTATAGAGCATTGCGGGTTCAACCACACCTCTTTATTTTGTTCTTTCTATACCTACCTTGTTTATCTTCAAAGTGTGAACTCAGCTCCAACATTGGTTGTGACGTTTTAAATGCAAGAGGAGGGAAAACTGAGGGCAGCACTGACCTTTGCCAATGCTTATAGAGATATTTGTATCACCCATAATATAGCCACCCTAGCACTTCAGTCAACTGCCAAGGCATTGGAGCTTATCTCAAAATGAATTCAACTATGATTAGGATGCTTAGTGATCCTACTCAGGTACCATTGCAAGAAAGGAATGGCTTTTGTGGACCACCCAACGTTGCTTCACATCTATGGAACGAGGCCCTTTCCAGTATTTCTGAAGGGAAGGGAGACAAAGGCAAACCAACGAGAGGGTGGAGGGAGGCGAACACTCTTTCGGTCACAATGTAATGGCATGTTTGGTTAAGTCTCAAAAATAATATTACGTTAATATTGATATTGATATTTCTATATGTTAGAGTATTAATATTAAAATTGATACAAGTTGACATTTGTGTTACTTAATATGTTTTGTTTATGTTACAAATGTTAAAACTCGTATTATTAGTCAAACATCTTTAGGTGACTAGTGCGAATATCAATTTTAAAATTAATAGTGATAGAAATATTTAATAGTGTTATTAAATAGGGCCTAAAAAAGGCAAAATTATTTTTCTATGTGACAAATCTGAAGGTCGCTTATAGTCTTGCAACGTCAAACATATTCTGTTGTTATGCTGTTCTCTCTCTTTTTTCATCAACTCTCTATTGCACCTAAGTCCAAAAAAGTTAGCTAATGATAAAATAATCTAGTTTTTAAAAAACATCTATTTTTATCAATTGATTAGTTATTTTATAATCAGACTCTATTATGATAAATTATAATTCTAAAATAAAATCTTATTTTCTTATTTGTTAGCATCTCATCACTTTCAAGTCCAATTAGAATTAAGTCAAACTTAATTTTAACAATTAAATCGTATAGTTTCTTTATTTATATATCTTTTTATAATGCTATATTCTACTGAAAATATGGGATATTACATAACGCTTGCATAAGAGGTCATAGACAGCCTATCATTTAAACAAGGAGTTGCTCCGTCCCTATATCCTCCACATAATAGATGACAAGGCTTGTGGTGCGTTTAGTTTCGGGGTGTGAATGGGCCTGCCCAGCCTGGCCCGGCCCATTTTATGTTTTTGGTCCGACATAGTTCAACCGATATAAAATATAGATTTGACAAGGTCTAACTTGACATGGCCGATTTTTCAAATTTATATATACAACATTTTTTAAAATTTTTATAATATCACTCACCAAAGTTTTGGTACGACATAAAAATTTAAAACTAAGATTCTTTTTCAAAATATTAAGATACAACAGATTTGATAAAAAAACATGATTAAAACAAGAATAGTAAATAGACTGTGCACATTCATGATTTTTTAATTTATGATAAAATAAATAGATTTGACCCGGCGGCTTAATATTTCTGGTCTATGATAACAAGTATATCACATTTTTAATTTTTTTACACATGAAACCAATGGCTAAAAAAATATTTTGAACCTAGAAATAAAAATAGATACACAAATAGAAATATATAATTTAACACATAAATAATTTTAGATATCCAACCAGAATTCAAGTAAAATTAATATTTCATTATTTAAAAATATTACCTTTTTTTATTTATCTGATAGTTTAGATAAAGACCTTTTGCATGCCTTCTTGCGGACTAAGAGACGACGACGAATGAGCATCGCTGCGGAATAGTGATGTCGCGGCTCGTGAGCGGCCGGCTGGTTTGCTTTCTTGGCCCAAGAAACACTAGAGAGCCAGTTTCTCTACCCCAAAACAAGGCCCAGGACTGACCCAACCCCAGGGCCCATGGGCGAGCCCGGTCCATTGCCATCTCTAACTTAGTTGCACAATATATTATATATTTTTGTGATACAATCTAGAAACGTAAAGATAAATTGATCATGTTTATTGAGATATAATCACAAAAAGAGTAGAGACATCATTCGACTGCAAAAAGTACACTAAAAAAATCAGACATTACATCATAACATGTTACTCCAAGTGGACGTTGGAAAACTCAAACATTACACAAAAATAATAATAATAAATGCGGCACGAGCCACCTCGGCACACAACACTGATCTCGCTTGCTCCAATCAAAACATTCATAAAACAAGAAATTAAACATGTTCACATCACCAGAGAAAATAGTGCAACTGCTGTAGGCTATTATTATCGATGAACTACCTCCTGGGCATCTGATACAATTGAGTTTCTTCGGATGTTGACCCCAATCTTTTGGGCTACTTGGGCAGAGTTAATCAACCAAGTATTGTTGGATTCAAAACTCTTTCGAACCAAACTAAATTAAATCAATAAAATTAAATTAAAGTTAAATATTTATGTCAAAATTAAGTTTATTAGTAATATTTATGTATCTTTTGTATCTAAAAATAAATATTTTAAGAATTCGTATGGTAGAACTAATAGTATATACAAATATAGATGTTGTATTTTGATAAAACATGATTTATCTTAACAAAAAAAAATCATGTATAGACATATATATTATATATTATACCTTAATAAAATATGGTTTAAACAAATCAAATAGATTGGCTAAGTGCTGGTTTTAAGAAACGGCCCCATCCCTGGCTCCCCATACGTCGTTCCTGCGGTCGTTGCCAACATGGATAGCATCCTCTAGATTCACACCCAGCAGATTACAGGCTTTCAAAACTATTGTGGGGTTTGGTTTTTCTACTGCTACCTGTTTCATGTAGTGAGATGTTTGTTCATTACATTATATCAATTCTACGCCCAGAAGATACGATTCTCATTTAGAGAAATAGACTTATTTGGAGAGACTAGGTTAGAATATTAAAACTAATGCGGTATGTATCAATTTTGACCTTATTAAACACAACAAAGACAAATGTTATCCACTGCGTGAGTGCTCCAAAATAGTAAAATAAATGGTATTCACATTTTTCTTTTCTATTCATGGATACCCAAAAACTAGGACATCCTAGTGAATAAGAAATAAGAAGCGCAAATGTACATTGCTTACCTCAGCTGAACAGGCAATTACATCGAACCAGTGATCACATTTCAGTGCCTGCAGAAGAGGACGCAATCGTGTATCAAAATTTGACACAATGGCAATTTTGATACTAGCTTTTCTGGCATCCTTGAATACTTTCTCAGCATCAGGATCACAGAGGTGCCAAGCCTGAAGTATACTTGTGTCAGATTGAGAAATATGGTACAATGGTAGAACAAATTTGTAGGAATTTGAAGCTGTGAGAGCTGTTACCTTCTCAGTCTCATCTATAGGAAAACAACCTTACACACTTTTCGGCTAGTGATTACATGTCTCCTAGCATCTACCTTCACCTGATCTCTATTATCTTTCATCCAACTAAAATATTATCTTCAATTTGTCCTAACACCTTACATGCACATATGCTTCAAATTTCCCTGCATTTTTTGCCTCAAAGAATTGACTTTTTTCTTCTTGGGACAATATGGAGGAGTTTGTTCACCGCTTTAAACTGATTAAATCATGATCACATCAATCTTGGACATTATTCATCAACCAGATAGAAATTGTAATGCTTGCCATCTCTAAAAGATTCTCCATTGAAGAATGAGACACTAGAATGATCATTCACAGAGCTTATGCATATGCAGGTAGAATTCAAGATAAGAGGCTTGCAAGCAAGACTCATGGTTCACTGCAGATGATATATAACATAAAAATAAATAGAGTAAACCAGCTCGCAGATAGTAAATGGAAATCACTATGCAAGCTGCAAACAGAGTTATTACATCTACAAAACTTCAGTCATGAATAGCCTCACATTGATGCTAAATGAGGAGGAATATTAAGCAGACAATCATGAACCTAAAAAACTCATGATTGATTTTACACCTTGGAAACAAATTAAGCCCCCATTTGTTGGAAAAAGCCTGGTAATGGGACTGACATACCATAATAATGCAAATATAAGAAACAATTGCAAAAGAATTAGCAAAACAAAGAAACTTAGATAGATCTTTCACTAAATCCAGACATGGTTTTGCAATAAACCAAGGTCTCATAGTTGTCAAGGCGACAAGGCACCCAAGGCATTGAAGGGTACCAATTCTTCTTAGGTGACAAGGCGGCCGCTTAGACGTCGCCTAGGCGGTCAAGGCGGTATTTAAGAAAAGCTAAGTCAGGAGGTTGTTATACATAAAAATAAGCATAAATATAATTATTTTCTTTGTTATAATTGAATATTAGTGTTTTATCCATGCACATAAGTAAATATGACGTGTGTGTGAAAGAGAAGAGAGTTAAATAGATTTTTATAAAATTTAAGTATATAACACATTTATGATTATAAAATTTATATACGTGCGATAATATAAGTGATGGTGAAATATTGTTATAATATTAATAAATGGGGGGAGCGCAGAGTAGTCGCAGATCGTGGGGGTTGTTAGGGGGGCGAAGCCCCCCGAACCCAAAAAAGTATGTAATAGTATAAGTGATCTTATATATGTAATTATGAAAGTATGAGTATTTATTTTTGGATAAAGAGTTAATCTTGATAAATTAAGTGAGACACACACACACACAGAGAGAGAGAGAGAGAGAAGAAAGAGCTAAAAATGAACTTAATTAAGTATATAATATATGTTTATAATCATAAATCTTAAATATGTATGATGGTATAAGTGATAGTGCAATATATTAATATATTCAAACTATCATTCAATAAGTGTCCCTTGTGAGGGATATCAAGGGAGAAAAATCTCTCAAAATTATTTTATTAATCATGTAAAAATACCCAGGGCATCTTGCCTGAGCGTCTTGCGTGCCTGGGCTGATGCCTTGGATGCCTTGGGCGCCTTTTTCGCCCCAGACAACGCGCCCTGGCAAGGCGCTATTGGAAAAGCGCCTTGTCGCCTAGGCGCCGCCTAGGTGGGCGCCTTGACAACTATGCAAGGTCTATTTCACATGATTCATGATTGGTGCTGCAAGTATACCTTCAACGCGATAGAAAGATGGTATGCTATAGAATTACAATTTTTTGAAAAAAAAGATACGGTAATCCTCCTAGTTCAGTCACAGAGTAAACCATTCACCTAATTAAAGCCATTATCTTAAACCCATTTTATAAGTTGTCATTGATGTAATTTGACAGAAAAAATGTGAAGCATCAATATGTTCATTCTCATTTGGCCAGTAATAAGCACAAGCATCCTGCCTAGGAAAAACCATAAAAAATGGAACGCAGAAGCAAGTTACCTTCTCGCTTTCTAAGAAAGAGCAATCATCGAGGAAGTGAATGGAAAAATTACTAAACTAAATACCTGTAAATGGCAAACAGACCTCAGATGGGATCGGCCCCATGGCTGTTTATAAGCCCAGCAGTATCTGTGCAAGATCTCATTCTCCAAGTACTTCCACGTAACTGTACAAGTAGATGCATCATGTTAGCTAGCACAATAGAAGTGTAAAGAAATGAACCAATGCATTATGTATGATGTATATGTACATATATACAAAAATAGGAGAAGCAGATTAAAAAACCCTCGAATCTTGGATGTAGTTATCCGTGCCTTCTCCGCTTGTTTCATATTTAGGTGCCCCCCTCTTCCAACATTGTATCGCTTGTCATCTGCACAGCAGACACTATAAAGAAGAGTATGACGAATAAGCATCTAGAAATTAACAGTAAAATAAATTACAGGTTGTGTTCACATAAAATTACAATCCCCTGCCCGATTGTACTTGAGCCACTTTTCCGCTTTACATGTAGCAAGCCATTTGTCAATTATGTCCATTATGTCTTTGTTGTAACCTCAAAAATAACATTTAAGATTTTGGCAATTCATTTTCCATTTGGATTTGATTTTGACTTTGACCTTAGCATTGACTTCTTAGAAAATAGGTGATATCTCATAAAAGTATTAGTTAGATCTAAGATATATATGAAAATATAGGTTGATGTTGCTAGGTTCTTTGAAATTTATTTTTGACCTCTTCACATCGGATGGTGCGAAGATTTTATATTAATTAAATCAAGAATGCTTGAATACCCTTGATTATCTGCCATAGCAACTCATGGAATAGAAGAACATGCATCGACAAAAATAAACAAACATATAGGAACAGCGGCCCCATGAACATGATGGAATGTAAACACATAATGTGTTTTAAGTTTGGTTTGATTTGATTTCATTTGTTTGATTTGAATTAAGTTAGGTTGAATTTTGGTTTTGACATGAGTTTAATTTGATTTGAATTGAATATGGGAGAGTGAGTTTGAATTTGAAAGATTTGATACAGATGTTTGACAGATTATTAAATTTGTTTGTTTATGATTGACTTGAGTTGAATTTGGTTTGTTTGATTAATTTGTATTTGTTTGAGAGATTTGACTTCTGTTGAATTAATTAGTATGGATTGGTTTACGATTTGCTTTGAGAAATTTAATGTGTTTAATATTATCTTATTTTTTTGCTTGATTAAAATCAAGTTGGATTCTGTTGCAGCTTAATTGAGTACGGAGTTTGTTTGAGAAAATTGAATTTGAGTTTAATTTAGAAAATTGAATTTGAGTTTAAAAAAGTATGTAATAGTATATGTGATCTTATATATGTAATTATGAAAGTGTGGTTATTTATTTTTGGATAAGGAGTTAATCTTGGTAAATTAAGTGAGACAGAGAGAGAGAAGAAAGAACTAAAAAAGAACTTAATTAAGTATATAATACATGTTTATAATCATAAATCTTAAATATGTATGATAGTATAAGTGATAGTGCAATATATTAATATATTCAAACTATCATTAAATAAGTGTCCCTTGTGAGGGATATCAAGGGAGAAAAATCCCTCAAAATTATTTTATTAATCATGTAAAAATACCTAGGGCGTCTTGCCTGGGCGTCTTGGGTGCATAGGTTGACGCCTTGGACGCCTTGGGCGCCTTATTCGCCCCAGACAAGGCGCCCTGGCAAGACATTGTTGGAAAAGCGCCTTGTCGCCTTGACAACTATGCAAGGTCTATTTCGCATGATTCATGATTGGTGCTGCAAGTATACCTTCAACGCGATAGAAAAACGGTATGCTATAGAATGGCAATTTTTTGAAAAAAAAGATATGGTAATCCTCCTAGTTCAATCACAGAGTAAACCATTCACCTAATTAAAGCCATTATCTTAAACTCATTTTCTATGTTGTCACTGATGTAATTTGACAGAAAAATGTGAAGCATCAATATGTTCATTCTTATTTGGCCAGTAATAAGCACAAGCATCCTGCCTAGGAAAAACCAGAAAAAATGGAATGCAGAAGCAAGTTACCTTCTTGCTTTCTAAGAAAGAGCAATCATCGAGGAAGGGAATGGCAAAATTACTAAACTAAATATGTGTAAATGGCAAACAGACCTTAGATGAGATCGGCCCCATGGCTGTTCATAAGCCCAGCAGTATCTGTGCAAGATCTCATTCTCCAAGTACTACCACGTAACTGTACAAGTAGAAGCATCATGTTAGCTAGCACAATAGAAGTGTAAAGAAATGAACTAATACATTATGTATGATGTATATGTACATATATACAAAAATAGGAAAAGCAGATTAAAAAACCCTCGAATCTTGGATCCAGTTATCCGTGCCTTCTCCGCTTGTTTCATATTTAGGTGCCCCCCTCTTACAACACAGTATTGCTTATCATCTGCACAACAGACACTATAAAGGAGAGTAAGATGAATAAGCATCTAGAAATTAATAGTAAAATAAATTACAGGTTGTGTTCACATAAAATTACAATCCCCTACCCGATTGTACTTGAGCCACTTTTCCGCTTTACATGTAGCAAGCCATTTGTCAATTATGTCCATTATGTCTTTGTTGTAACTTCAAAAATAACATTTAAGATTTTGGCAATTCATTTTCCATTTGGATTTGATTTTGACTTTGACCTTAGCATTGACTTCTTAGAAAATAGGTGATATCTCATAAAAGTATTAGTTAGATCTAAGATATATATGAAAATATAGGTTGATGTTGCTAGGTTCTTTAAATTTTATTTTTGACCTCTTCACATCGGATGGTGCGAAGATTTGATATTAATTACATCAAGAATGCTTGAATACCCTTGATTATCTGCCACAGTAACTCATGGAATAGAAGAACATGCATCGACAAAAATAAACAAACATATAGGAACAACGGCCCCATGAACATGATGGAATGCAAACACATAATGTGTTTTAAGTTTGCTTTGATTTGATTTAATTTGTTTGATTTGAATTAAGTTAGGTTGAATTTTGGTTTTGACATGAGTTTAATTTGATTTGAATTGAATATGGGAGAGTGAGTTTGAATTTGAAAGATTTGATTCAGATGTTTGACAGATTATTAAATTTGTTTGTTTATGATTAACTTGAGTTGAATTTGGTTTGTTTGATTAATTTGTATTTGTTTGAGAGATTTGACTTCTGTTGAATTAATTAGTATGGATTGGTTTACGATTTGCTTTGAGAAATTTAATGTGTTTAATATTATCTTAGTTTTTTGCTTGATTAAAATCAAGTTGGATTCTGTTGCAGCTTAATTGAGTATGGAGTTTGTTTGAGAAAATTGAATTTGAGTTTAATTTAGAAAATCTGATTTGATTTTTCTAGAAGTTTGCTTTTGTTTTGCTTATGAATTATGACTTCTATTTTTTGAGATTTGCTAGAGAATTGATTTGAGTTAATTTTTTTGATCACCATTGGTTTAAATTGTGGCTTATGTTTTGCTTAATTTATCCCGGTGTTTAACAATTGGAGATTAGCATTTGTTATCTTCTTATTTGTTTTAATTCAGGTTTGGAATGCTAAGATTTACAGATTTAGGTCTATTTGGATTTGTCCCGTTTGTTTTACATTGGTGGTTCATTTTTATTAAGATTGGTTATCTTAATGGCTTAGTGTGAGTTGGAATTGTTTTTTTTTAATGTATTTTATCTTGATTGAATCTGGTTTGTGTTAAGCCAAGACTGGATACCCATCTGTTCTGGATTTGATCTCACGCTATCATCCTTCTCTTTGGTTGAAGGCTACAGGTAAAATCTGGATTTAAAATCCGCTGTGATCAAATTTCAGATTTTGATTTAGGTTAATTCTTTTTGGGAAAGTTCTGTTTTATTTCCTATGAAAGCACTTGATTCAATTTTTAACTCAATACCATTTTAAGTTCTAGTTGAAATTGCTTACATTTTATTTGGAGATTTATGGGGTGTTTGGTTGCATGATAATTTTTTGTACACTTTCATGATCAAAAATTGTATTAAAAGAAAAAGTGAACCAACTCATGACATAAAATTATCATGTTTGGAGGGATGTGATTACAAAAAAGAGTAACTACCACACATGACCAAACAAAGTGGGGGACCACAAGAAAAAAGAAAGAGGTGAGACCCTCTTTTTTTGTTTAAGAAGAAAATCACTTTCAAAACATAAAATTATCATGGTTGTCAAACACCTCTTTTAACAAGTTTTCTTACAATTTTTAAAAATTAAAATAAAAATCTCAATTATCATACAACCAAACACCCCATTAGGCTTGAGTTTGACTTGAGATTTGTTTAAGTTTGATGCGTATTTGAGAATGGGTTTTGTGAGTTCTCTTTTTTTTATTTGGTTATTCATTCGTTGTTAAGGAATGTGTATTATTAAGTTGAATTTAGATTGATTAAAATTTGGTTAAGGTTTTGATATGAATTAATTAGAGTCCTTTAATGATTTAGTTTGAATTGGACTGACACCTCCAGGTTTTTCTTCTTATTCTTCATGTTTCAAACGTCCTTGAATTGCATAGGTCAGAATTTGTCATTTTGACCCAGACTTAAATGTGCATCACTCGAATTGAGCTTGATTTGACCAGAACCTGGCTAAGGCTTAATGACATCTGAGATTCAATTTTTCCTACATGGTGTCCTTCTAATCTGGTTTGAACTCACATCCTGGTGGAACCTGAGGTTGAGAGATTTCACTGAATAACCGTCCAGCATGCATGGTGCATGTGAGAAGGGACAACATTCGCAACTTATTCTCTCATTTTAGATTTCAGATCATATATTAATCCAATTTTCTATGTTTGCATTCCTTTGGTTTCATGAGATTGTTTCTGCCCTTCACAGGATTATATATGCACCGAACTTGACATCTCATTATTTTTACGCAATCTGAGACATGATTTACAATTTTAATGACCGAAAATCAGGTCCCTTTGAGTCCTCGATAAACATGGAACTTGTTTGATCAATTCGAGATGGAAAACACTCGGTCTTTGATAGACTTATGGGTATTCCTCCCATTGATTTGAGATTGAGCACACCCGACTTTTGATAAACTTGTGAAGACTCATCTCACGGTTGATGAATGGCATCAACACATAATTTGATTTGTCGGCATGTTGATCATGCACAGCCTTTCCGTAGCTAAATGACTCCCTCTTGAGGCATGGTAAAACATTAAGGTCAAGGGATGTACTTAAAGTTGGCCCATTGGTTTCCCATATTTTGATTATTTTAAGTTAAGCCAAGACCATGCAGCGGGTTTTTAGCCAGTCAGACACTCACCTCGGTTTGTGGATTAATTTAGAATTTAGTATTATTTTATTTATTATTTATTTTATTTCATTTTTATGGGCCAAGAGACGTGCTTAAAGTCGGCCTATTATTTTCAAATTTATTTTGATTCTTTTAGGTTACGCTGAGACCATGTGACGGATTTTTAGCCGGCCAGATACTTGCCTCGGTTTGTTTAATTGATTAGTAGATTTTTAATCAATTTTGCTTGATGGTTTGTTTAAAGCAAATTTATGTTGTCATTTAAATCCTCCTTTGGAGCACGGGTGACGAAGGTTTGTTGAGCCTTTGCTTGATCCATTTACATGGCCCTTATTAGACATCCGGCTTGAAGGACCTTTTTTTGAGCCGAGGGTAGCCCAATTGACCTACTGTGGCTTGAACAGATGAGACGCATTACCTCTTTTTTTTAGAACTTCTAACGGGTGGGCCCCACAAATGTTGACCCTCAACAGCTCATCGCGATAGCCTGGCTCTTTTTTATGTTTTTTCACAGGTGGGCCCCACATTCATGCCACTGTGGATGTAAGTGGGGGGGGGGGAATAAATCCCCCCTCCACGACACTGTTCACATTCGACGGCATCCTCTTCCACCCGCTACCTGCTCGCAACGGAAAAGGAAGCAAGTCGTGGCTTTGGACGGTTCGTCTGGACGAGGAGAGGGCTTCGATAGTCTCGGACGGAGGAGAAGAAGGCTCCGGTGTCTCCAATGGTGTTGACGGCGTGAATGGAGACTCGACGGTGCCACCGAAAGCAATGGATGAACCCGGCGGTGCTGTGGGAAGGTGAAGAAAGGCTTGATGGTGCTGCCGAAAGTAGCAGATGAACCCGACGGTGCGGTACTGTGAGGAGGTAAAGAGAGGCTCGACGATGTTGCCGGAAGTTGCAGATGAACCTGACGATGCTGTGGGGAGGTGAAGAGAGGCTCAACAGTGATGCTGGAAGCAATGGATGAACCCGACGATGCCACGGAGAGTTGAAGAGCAGCTCGCCACTGCGGACCCCTCTTTCCTCTCTCCCCTTATCTTTCTTTCTCTCTCTCTTTCTCCCTTCCGGCCCTCCTCCTCTTAGCCAGCCTCTCTCTCCTCTTTTCCTCGGCCTTGGCAATCCTTTTATAGGCTTATGCCCTTCCTTCCAGTGCCAAGAGACCTTCCAAAAGAGGGTGTCCGACTTCAAACTGAAACCAAAGAGGTCCGAATCACATGGGATCACGATGGATACTCTTCACGACTCCTATTGAGCTTATCCGGGCAATTGTTTTTTGTGGCTGATGGAAGTGCACGAAGCTTGATCGGATTATATAGAGCCGTTCGTTCCTCCGCTCGATGATCCCTTTCCATCTTTTAAGGATAGTTAGGAACCTTCTTGTATGTCACCGCTTCCTCTCACCTTAGCGGCCCCTTCCCCGGCCATCATAAATAGTTGGCACCCTCCCAAGTTAGATGGTCGTACCAAAAATAGATTGCTACATGGGCCTTTATTGATACTAAAATAGGCCCAATTGGGAGGGGGGGTTACTAATAGTATCATGGAAAGCATGAGCCTCACTTCAATTATTATAAACATTAGGTGCCAATAGTCTTTCTTGCTTAGAGACTTCTTTAGCCCATTATTTGCCCCTCAATATATGCCAAAAATTTATAAGGATCAACAGTAGTAGCAGATAAAATCAAGGACAAATGCAAAAGGAGTGCAGAAAAACCAGATTTTGTCAAAGCAATGGATTTCTTAGGGGCAGTGCTATTGTCCAGTGAAATGTGTGCCCAACAGTACATTTATTCTAGTTTTGCTATCTACCCCAAAACAAGTTCTTTCATTCCATTGGCTTTCAGTTTGGTCAATCTTTCAAATTCACTTGAATTCTACCAGCAAACATTCAAAAAGAGTAAGAAATAGAAATAGGTAAGGTCTCATTTTTAGAGTGAAATAAAACTGAACTATGATGAACCATCCTATCATCAAGGCACCAACTACAACTCTGCTAATGTTCTCTATTCTTAGTTCTTCCTATTCTTTTTGGTACTCATCCCCGTTATCACAGTGGAGCAAGCTGTGCCATTGATCCTACTTTGCAATAGACAAGGAAGGTAAGCTAGGCATGTGCATCGTTTAGCTTTACACCCAATTAGATCATTTTCTTGAAATCGAACTAGACAGAACAGGAAACATGATTTAAGTAATTCACAGATTTATCTATCTTACAAAATCTAAACTTCAAAATACAAAATTTTCTCACTTAGCTTGCCTTTTCATTTGTTTATGTTTTAAAATATATAAAACTTAACTGAACTTAAGAAGTGACTTAAAACAAAGACAATCAAAAAGTGCTTTGTCCTCAATGTTCCAATTGGAATCTACTTCCTAGTGAAGGCTCACAACTAATCACGTCACAAGAATACAAAATGGCTTGTATCTTGAAAACAATGCCGACATCCTGCATAGTGCAGAAGAGCAAACATACAACCCATTCAAATTAATAACATAAGATATATATGCGCAAAAAGGCAAAAAATAGTTGGCATTCTCAAATACATATATATGCAAATAAGAATGAAGATCGCTAAAGCTATCACTTCCATACTAGTTTATTTACAAAAAATACAAGCATTTTTCTTGAAATCGGATGTACCACAAGTCATTAAGTACCAAAAAAGATGTAAAGTAATGGAAACTCTAGAAACAAAAGGATCAGGCCAAAATAAACCATGCAAAAGATGTCATCTTGCATCAATAAAGAAAACAAGTAATTAAATTCATGGCATATTTGTAGGTCAAAGAAAATCCAACGCAAAATCCTTATGCATCAGACCTTCATTGTAAAGAGTACGTGCATTGTAATGATTGTAGTTAATTTTCATCTTGTTTTCTACTATGAAAAATCAGTATCAACTAAGACATGATAATGTTTAGGCGTTTATGTACCAATTTGTTGACTATACATATGTAATGAAACTTTTTAGGCAGCAACTTGTCAAACATATTTAGGATTCATTTCTTGAACATGCATTTTAATGTTAAGCAAATATATTATTTTATCTTTAAAATTGATATCATATAAATAGAAGATGGTTTGCTATTTGATGACATATTACTAGTATTAAGCAAGAGGAACTAGAACAATTTGGATCAGGGCAGGCTGAATGTTAAGATGATGCAACATGTACATCACAGAGGAAAACGAATGAAAAAAAGCATATAGATAACTGAAAGTTTTCTTAACATTTTGAAGGGTAAAAACAGAAGGGAGAGAGGAAACTGAAAATGAAGATAAGAAACAAAATGTATATATAAAATCAACTGTAGAGTTCTTTCAAAATAAAGGCTATGTAATATCTGATATTTTTTTATTAGTTTAAATTAAATATATTTAATTTTTAGCACTTGTATTAAGTTATGCTATTTTTTTTCTATTTATCAGAGTGATATTATTAGTGTTATTCTCTTTTTATTTTCTATTTTGTTATCTCTTTTTTTATTTTGATTCGATTATCTTTATCTCCTCTCGTTCCTTCCATAGTAAATTCCTTTGTGATTAGAGTCATTCTTAGTTTGAACTTCTCATCCCGAATGGATAGAAATCACGTCGGATTAGCCTACCAAAAATAAATCTCATTGAATTTCTTTCTGTAATACCTGGCAATTTTTTTAAAAAATAAACATTTTTAATTTTTAGTACCCCCCCCCCCCGTTTCCCTTCCCCTCCCGGTTTCCTCGCCGCCGTCCCCGCGATAACTCCGGCCGCCCCCCGGAGCATCGCGACTCCCCCCCTCGCCGGTTACGCAGCCCCCCCGGCTGGATCTCTCTTTCCCTCTCTCTCTCTCTCGCTCGTGCCGTCTCCCCGCCGCGAGTCCTCCTCCTCCTCCTCGTGCCGTCTCCCCGCCGGAAGCGAGCGCCGCCGGACCTCCCCCTTGCCATCACCGCCTCCGGCCCCTCACCTCGTCGCCGTCTCCTCCCTCCAGCGCCTCCCTTGACGGTGAGAGCATCGCCGTCCAGCCTTCCCGCGCCGCCCGTCGTCATCGCCGCCGGAAGCGAGCGCCGCCGTCGACCTCCCCTGTTCCGGCCGGAACCGCCGCGGGAGAGCCTCTCGCCGCCGCCATCCCCGGTCGTCGCCTTCCTCTCGTCATCGCCGTCGTGACCAGCCCCTCCCCCGCCCATCGCCGTTGCCGTCGCCGTCGAGCGCCGCCGGCCGCCTCCGCCGTCGCGAGCGCTGCCTCCGCTGCCGCAAGCGCCGCCACGAGCCGCCGTCACCAACGCCGCCCGCGAACCGCCGCCGTGAGCCGCCGGTCGAGCCGGCCCAGCGCCCGGTCCAGCCACCGGTCCAGCCGCGGTCCAGCACCTCCGAACCGGCCCGGTTCAGCCGGTCGAACTGCCCGGTTCGGCGCCGGTTCAGGAAATTCCGATTTTTCGGATTTATTAAATCTGGATATTAGAAAAGGCCAAGAAAAATAGCAGAAAAATCCAGAAAAATCAGGAAAATTCACAGAAGATTACAAGTAGGTTTCTCAAGCTTGTCTATGTATTTGATCCCATTTTGATTAGAAAATATGCATGATTTAACTTATGGACCTTGATTTGACTAGTTTAGACTTTTGAATCATGATTAGTGAATTTTCTCAAAAATCCTTGAAACCAGAACTTTGAAAATGATATTTTGAATATTATGGGACATGTTTGGCATGATTCTAGATGGGTAGAACTATTTTCCATGAGATTTGACCATTTGTTATTTATGTATATGTTTATGTGCTAGAATGGACCTAGAATTGAAATATAATTATGTGGAGTTTTGGAAAAATAAAAAGTCATCAAATTTCACTTTTTGGAACCTGTTTAGGTCAGATTATGGGTGTTGAGATCAGAAGTTAGCTTGTTTTGATTATGCCAAAAATTGGGTTTGATTAATTGTCTTGTGTATGTAATTAAGCATGTCTAGACCTGGTTTATTATTGCATGTGCATAGATCATGTAAAAATTATTTGGTTTGGTTCTAGATTGTATAATATGTCTTGCATGATATGGCTAGGTTCATGTTATCATGTTTGATATGAGTTTTGATTATGACATGTTAACCATGTCGGTTAGTGCTAGTCTTGTCTAGTTTATGATAAAAATAATTTGTTTTGCATGGATGACATTAGAATGAGATGTTTATGTCTTGTGTACATGGTATGCAGGTGTGTCATGATCTAAAAAATTTATTATGAATTTTTTGTACCACATGTTATGAGGCTTCACCAGCCTATTCTAGTCAAATTGCCCGTGGGCAGCGGCTATCTTAGATAAATCTGGCCTTCCCACAGATCCCGGATTACCGCGGTTTTTCCCTTAGTGTCACCACTGCCTAGGTGCACTTTGAGCCAGCTTAGTATATGCTACTTCTATATATATTAGAGCTGGTGAAAGTGATCTGGATATGTGATGTGAAAAGGCAAGACGACCAATTCCTTGTCATATGACTATGAGTTTAGAAAGAACATGAAATTATGCTCATTGCATGTTATGTTTAGATGTTAAAGCATGATAAGTTAGAAAAATTCAGATATGTCTCATATTAGATTGGTCATGTTAAGTTAAGTCTGAAGGTCATCTAGTTGATTTTTGTTTAGTCTTATGGTCTTGTATGCATTGGTCTAGAATTGATTGGTTTTGGCATAACCTTTTCTTTGAAGATAATTATGTTTGGATATGGGTTGTGAGATTAATATAGAAGACACTCTATACTTTTGTATTACATCTCAAATTAGATATGTTACATACCACTGCTTGGTTATATGTTAATTACCCGATTGATGGGTGAAGGGTGTAAATCCTACGGAGTCTCGGACTCACCCCGTTGTGGGTTAATATTTTTCAGCGGAGTTTTGAAGATCGGGAGATTGGCTTGGAGGCTCAAGCGAGAGGCCGTGGAAGAACCGTAATCTCCTGGAGTTGGAGCGGAGTGATATATTTAATTTGCATCAGGTTGCTTGTTTTGGACTTTTAGGTTGATGTGTACTTAAACAATCTAGTGATTTTGATTTAAAGATGGAACATATGAACGGACTTGGTTTGGAATTCAGTTGTTTTTAATGTTTAAGTTTTTGGTTGGAGTTGGACTAGATGATGTTGGCTTGATTTTTAAGTTATTTACTCCAGGTTTTGGAAATCTTGTGGAATTTATAGGCTTGATCGTGTGTGTTGACTTCACATGCTTGTATGGGTTATGAAATACGAATGATGAATTTCTCCCACTGTTACGACGTTATGTTTTCCGCTGCGTACTTGTGATTTTGTGTTGTTTTAAATTCTGGGTCGTGACAGGAGTTGGTATCAGAGCATAACCCGGCCGGAAGGTCTAGTTTGGACTCGCCGGGTTGATAATGTTGGTTGAAGAGACAAGCATGATTAAGATTTATTTAATTGGAGTATATGTTTTAGATTGGAAGTTATGATTTATTTTTGGTTATGTGTATGATTGAGGGAATACTTAAGTCTTTTTATTTTCATCAGGATGGCATCTCGTGGAAATCCTCGGAGAAGAGACAATGGGAATCTATAGGATGTTCCAGTACGTGAGGGAAACCCTCAAGATGCTGGGAATCAAGCACCAGCCCAGAATGAGGGGCAAGCACCTGGCATAGGAAACTTATTAGAAGCTATTCAAAATCTATTCCAGACTGTGCAGGCTCAGGTTCAGGCTCAGCAGGGCTTGAATGCTGCTATGGCTCAGGGTTTGATGCAGCAGGCTAATGCTAGGGCAGATCACCCACCTGTTGGAATGGTGGAACATTTTCGGCGTTTGAGTCCACCCTCTTTTGCAGGGGATAGGGATCCAGCTCTGGCAGAGAACAGGATCAGAGAGATTGAGAAGATTTTCAAGGTGATGCAGTGTCCTCCAGAGGATATGGTCAGGCTTGCTACCCATGTGCTCCATTTGACTGCTGGAGCTTGGTGGGAATCTGTACTTTGGACTAATTTTGCTGGAGTCCCAGAGGAGGAAATCACTTGGGAGGAGTTCATCATGCTATTTAGGGAGAAGTACATTCCATTACATGTTCGTCATGCCAAGAAGTAGGAGTTTTTACAACTTGAGCAGGGTACCATGTCGTCATGGAGTATGAGAGTAAGTTCATAGAACTAGAAGCTTATGCAACACATATCTGTGAGAATGAGGCAGAAAGAGCTAGGAAATTCATTGATGGGCTCAGAGGTGGTATTCGTGGCAGACTCATTGTTGTAGTCTGGCCCACGATGGGAGCAGCTTTTGAGGCAGCTTGCAGAGTGGAGAAGGACCTTGGACCCTTCGCAGCACCGAGGTCGAGTAGCAGGCACCATCCGGGCACCAGCCTCAGCAGTCCCTTGACAGGAAGAGGAAGATGTCAGAGATCACCAGCTCAAGACCCCCACCCAGGCCGAGGGGATGTGAGTTCTGTGGGAAGAACCATGCTAGCAGTGAGTGTCGCCGCAAGTCAGGAGCATGCTTTGGTTGTGGGCAGTTTGGGCACCATGTTGCCGATTGCCCTCTTTCCGAGCAGGCGTGAGGCTACTCCAGCTATGTCATCTTGACCATCTCAGACTCATTCTAGTGCTCCGTCCCGTAGTGCAGCGACTCGGGTGAGGCGAGGCACCGGCTCGCAGGCGTACTTCATCTTATAGGGCCCCACCTCGGCGGTCTCGCGGTGCCCGTGCTAGGGTTTTTGCTATGGAGCGCAGGGACCTCTCCCAGGACTCTCATGCAGCTGAAGGTACTCTTCGAGTCGCTGGACTATATGCTCGTATTTTGTTTGATTCAGGAGCTACCGATTCTTTCATATCATTTCATTTTTCTGCATTCTTGTTTAAGAACTGTGATTATACTGTGGAAGAGTGTGAACCTATGGGAGTTAGTGTTCCATCAGGGCAGGCTATGGAGGTATCTTATTTTATACCCCAGTGTGAGATTGAGATCAATGGGAACTTTTTGGGGGCCAGATTGTATGTGCTAGATATGGAGTACTTGATTGTATGTGCTTGATATTATTTTGGGGATGGACTGGTTAGAGCACCACCATGCTATACTTGATTGCCATAGGAAGAAGGTTATTTTTCAGATTCCTGGTAGAAATATCTTCTCCTATAGATGCCCTTTTTATAAGAAGTCCAAGATGTTGATCTCTGCCATGGAGACAGCAAGGATGATGGAAAATCAATGTGATGTCTATCTTGCATGTGTATCTATTGATGGTGATGCAGGTGTTATGAAATCTGTGGATGAGGTTGATGTTGTATGTGAGTATCCAGATGTGTTCCCTGAGGACTTACCTGGGTTACCACCATCCAGGGACATTGATTTTGCTATAGATCCTGTTCCTGGATCAGCCCCTATTTCTATTGCTCCATATAGAATGGCACCTGCAGAACTAAGAGAGCTCAAGCAACAGTTAGAGGAGCTTCTAGACAAAGGGTTTATTCGCCCTAGTGTGTCACCTTGGGGTGCACCTGTCTTATTTGTCAGAAAGAAGGATGGATCTTTGAGACTTTGTATTGATTATAGAAAGTTGAACCAGATCACTATAAAGAACAAGTACCCACTGCCGCGTATTGATGATTTATTTGACCAGTTGCGTAATGCCAAGGTGTTTTCCAAGATTGACTTGAGATCGTGGTACCATCAGCTGAGGATCAAGGATGAAGATATATCTAAGACAGCTTTTCGTACTCGATATGGTCACTATGAATTCTTGGTGATGCCTTTTGGTCTCACTAATGCTCCTGCAGCTTTCATGATCTTGATGAACCAGATTTTTAGAGAGTATTTAGATTGCTTTGTAGTAGTTTTCATTGATGATATTTTGATTTACTCTTCTAGCCAGGAAGAACATTGCCGACATCTAAGGATTGTGTTGCAGACCTTGAGAGATCACTTGCTATATGCCAAATTTAATAAGTGTGCATTCTGGCTGGAGAGTGTAAATTTCTTGGGCCATGTTATATCAGCAGCAGGTGTGTAGGTGGATCCTGCTAAGGTTGAGGCTGTGCAGAATTGGGAGCAACCTACAAACCCGACAGAGGTGAGAAGTTTCCTTGGTTTGGCAGGTTATTATCGTCGTTTTATTGAGGGATTTGCCTCTATATTAGCTCCTTTAACAGCTTTGACAAAGAAAGGAGGATTTAAGTGGTCAGAACAGTGTGAAGAGAGTTTTCAGAAGTTAAAAGAGAAGTTGACAACTGCACCTGTGCTTGTTTTGCCAGAGGGTACAGGAGGATTTGTAGTCTATACTGATGCATCCAGAGTAGGACTGGGTTGTGTGTTGATGCAGCATGATAAGGTTGTGGCCTATGCTTCTAGGCAGTTGAAACGTCATGAAAAGAACTACCCAGTTCATGATTTAGAGATGGCAGCTGTTGTACATGCATTGAAGGTTTGGAAACATTATTTGTATGGTGAGTCATTTGATGTATTTACTAACCATAAAAGCTTGAAGTATATTTTTACACATAAGTATCTCAACTTGAGGCAGAGGAGATGGGTGGAATACCTAAAGGACTATGATTTTAGTCTAAACTATCACCCAGGTAAAGCAAATGTGGTGGCAGATGCACTTAGCAGAAGAAAGTAATGGCATTGCAATTATGTCAAGAATGGAAAGGCATGGAGCTTATTACTACTTATGCACCTAATATTTCTGTGAATCATCTAACTTCTTTCTTGGCTTAGATGTCTATCAGGTCATCTTCGGTGGAGAAAGTGAAGCTGGCTCAAGAAGGGAACCCAGAAGTGCAAGGCTTAGTAAAAAGGGCAGAAATTTCTAAGTATGAAGATGGAACCATTCGATATCAAGGGAGATTGTGTGTAGCTGCAGATTTTGACTTGAAGCAGGAAATTTTGGCAGAGGCACATAAGTCTCAGTATTCTATTCATCCAGGGGCAACCAAGATGTATCATGACTTGAAGAGGCAATATTGGTGGGAAGGTATGAAAAGAGATGTAGCAGATTATGTTTCTAAATGCCTTGTTTGCCAACAGGTGAAGGTTGAACACCAGAAACCAGGAGGACCTTTGCAACCTTTGAAGATACCATCATGGAAATGGGAAGACATTTCTATGGATTTTGTCACAGGATTGCCTAGAACCAAGAAGCAGTTTGATGCTATTTGGGTTGTGGTTGATCGGCTTACTAAATCAGCTCATTTTATGCCGATTAAAGAAACTCAACCTACTGATAGTCTGGTCAGGTTTTATTTTGATGGTGTGGTTAGGTATCATGGTGTTCCAGTTACTATTGTTTCAGATAGAGATCCTCGGTTTACTAGAAGAGTTTGGAAGGGACTGCAAGAAGCTTTGGGATCTAAACTCAAGTTTAGTTCAGCATACCACCCTCAGACAGATGGTCAGTCAGAGAGAACAATCCAAACCTTGGAGGATATGTTGAGGGCTGGAGCACTTGAGTGGCAGGAAAGCTGGGATCTGCAGTTACCCTTAGTTGAGTTTGCTTACAATAATAGTTATCATTCTAGCATTGGAATGGCACCATTTGAGGCTTTGTATGGCAGGCCTTGTAGATCACCTCTTTGTTGGGAAGAGGTTAGAGAGAGAAGTCTTATTGGGCCAAATTGGGTGCATGATAGTAATGATTGGTAAGAAAAAAATATTGTTTATCAGTTGTGATTTTTTTAAATTTTTTTCGATTTTTTTGAAAATTTAGGTCCATGTGCCCCCGATCGGGGGCACCTGGCCATGCACCCTGGGGTGGGGCACCTGGCCATGTGCCCCCATGTGAGGGCACATGCGCCCTACCCCTGGGCAATTTTTTTTTCATAAAAAGTGAAAATACCTGATAGCCTCGTTTGATGATTTTATGCAGGATTACCTTCTTTTCCCAGGTCCTCGAAGATTTTGTTCACCCATCTGGTTTAAAGATCTACTTGGAGTGCTTAATTTGTCAGTAAAATCAATCTTGAGTGGCTGGGGCTTGACCGGTCTTCTGGTTCATGCGAAACACTATGCAGGATATCACTTGGACTTTGGATTGATGGGTGCTTTGGTAGAGTTATGGCATCCTGACACTCATACCTTTGTCTTTAACTCTTTTGAATGCACCATCTTGTTAGAAGAAGCAGAGTTGTTTCTTGGACTACCACGTACTAGAAAAGGTGAGATTGCAAGAATGTTTATTCCTTCTGGATCAGTGTCTTGCCTTGAGTTCTTACAGGATTTTGTGGAGACAGAGCAAATCAACTCCCTCATCACCAGAAAACGGATCCACCTCCAAAAGCTGGCAGCTTAAACTATCTCTACTTTGTCTTCTCGCGGCCTTGATGAGACAACTTCTTCATGGATCCAAGGGTTTTGCTACTTGCCTTGCTGCTGTGTTCTTGTTTCCCGCAGAAGATGGTTTTCTAGAGCAGGGACAACTCTCGTGTATTCACAGAATCTAGGACGGCAAGCGGCTCGGTTCTTCAGTGCATGGCTTTCTCTACTGTGGCTTGTCTTCTGCTTGCGTGGGACGTCCTATGTTTGGCAGTGCTCTTCTGTTTGCTTGCTGGGCAGATCTTCACTTCAAGTTTGATCTATCAGGCAGTGCTACTACTACTTCACGGCTTTTTCGGCGCAATCTATTGTTCCCATATGCTGCAGCTCTCGGTTTTACTAACACGGTTTCCAACAAATGTGCTTCATTGAAGAAACAGATAGATTGGCATATCCATCTTGCTTCCATAAGTCATTCAGGCTTTGTGCACAGTCCGGTCATTATGCAACAGAGAGATTCAGATCTGTTTTGCTCCTGGCGTGGATCTTTGACTAGTTACTGGCTCGGCTTTTGTTCTGTACAATCCGCACAGGTGTCATTCCCAGATTGGTTTGCCTCGCCATAAATTGCCGGCGCTTTCACACTTGACTCTTATCAAAGTTAGGAAGCTTGATACAGATGAAGACACGAAGGAAGCTAAGACATCTATTGCCTTGTGGAGTACGAGCCGACTACAGCGACCAGGTACGCTTACCGAGGAAAGTCCAGATGACCAACGTCGCTATCTTTCTCAGTTGCAGCTTCTTTGTACCCGATCATCCTTTTGTTGCCATTTTCTTTTCTAGCTTATCAAACAAATTTTGGTCATTTATGAATATGAAATGAATTTTGTCATGTCAATAAATTCACAAAGTTTTACCTTATGCCTGAAAAATTGTCAATGCATGACCAACACAATGCATGGAAAAAACAGCTATTTTACAACATGATTTGCAAGATTTAATAGTAAGAAATGGGAATTTTTTTATGAAGTTAAAACATGCATTTTTTCGGTGAATTTTTCTGAGCAATCCAGAAATCTGTTTGGGATTCTCTCAGTAACGTTGTGATCAGCTCAATTTCAAGAGTGGCAAGGTAATTTTTAAAATTTTCATGATTTTTACATATTTTTACCTCTATAACTAGACCAGCTGTCTTTACCAGTTCATTTCGCTACACACAGTCTCTCTCTTCACCAGAGCTACTCCGGCTTCTTTCACATTTTTAGAGCCTGAATCGCATTCAATGGTCAGTACTCCAGTTAAAGAAAATGTAGATCTCTGCATTCTCTTCGTTTTGACTATGAGTTCATGAGATTCCGAGTTCGTTTGAGCTGTTTTTAGGTCAAGAGAATAATGGTGCACATCTTGGGTCCATGTGCCCAGGAACTAGGGCGCATGTGCCCTCAAACTAGGGCACAAGGGCACGTGCCCTGGGATCAGGGCGCATGTTCCCTCAACCCAGGACACAAGGGCAGGTGCCCTCAAGTCAGGGCGCATGTGCCCCCAACCCAGGGCACAAGGGCACGTACCCTCAAGTCAGGGCGCATGTGCCCTGGACCCAGGGCGCATGTGCCCACAGACCAGGGCGCATGATGACGAGGCTGGTCCTTCTAAGTCGACAGCCCGGAGCGATGTAAATGTCCTTTGAACTAACTAGAAACTCTCTACCATCTTTGTGATCTAGTTCTTGACCTGAACAGCTTTTCCACTTGTAGGTACGGATCAAATCGCGTATATCATGGCAATTGGTACGATTGGCGTACCGGGGTCTTCAACCGTTCCAATGCCGCCGCCTGGATGAGATGGGATTTGGTCCCGTCTTACAATTGTCAGTGCTTTGGGAGGCCTTGGCTCTGATCCAGGTTCTGAGAGATCATTGGGATGCCGCGACTTGTTCATTTCTTCTTCCCTGGGGGCATATGGTCCCTACTCTGGAGGACGTGGCCCATATCATGGGGCTGCGGGTCTATGGGCGCGCCATCACCGGTTGCACGTATAGTAACTACGCTTAGATGGCAGCGACGCTTCTTTCTTACTCCCCGCCTCGGTCACATGATGAGGCAGTCCTATTGATCACTCAGAAGGAGTGTCTCGAGCTAGTGGGCCTGACAGAGGCTCAGATGCAGCAGGGCGAGGTGACCACGGACTACAAGGATCGCCTGATTCGTCAGGTATCTGCGACACTATGCGGTCTTCCTGGATCAGCGGAGGCAGATTGGGATCTCCGCCGATTTATGCTCTTCTTTTTCGGTCGCTTGTTGCTGGGCAACAAAACCGAGAAGGTTCACCTACGGTTCCTTCCGTTCCTGGCAGACGTGGAGTCCATCGGCGACTATGCAGGGTGCGGCGGTCCTCGCACATCTATTTGCCAGTCTCTCTCCCGACAGTGGTACTGTTTCAGTGGGCGGCTTCACACCTTTTCTTCAGGTATTTCTCTTTCTGTGGCTTACTTTCCTGTTGCATGTTATACTTGTACCAACGAAGTGTTAATTTCAGGTGTGGAGTTACCTTTACATTCCACTAGGCCGAGGCAGAATAGATCACCCGTTTCGCCTGCCTTTGATGGCGCGTTGGCATGCCATCTGTGACACTAAGTCCCATGCATACTAGCTCCTTCGTCTTCGAGGCGAGCTATTGGGTCTTTCTCCTGCACGGGTATGTCTCCCTGTTCTTCCTTGCTTTTGTTTTGCTAATTGCTGATCCTTTTCTTTCTTGTAGGTATGCTGGCGCCCATATCTGACTACTGACGATGAGAGTGCCGAGTGGGTGGTGAAGGGTGCTCATCTTTTCGGCCATGACATTTACCTCCATTGTCTGAACGAGGTGGAGCCACTGTGGGTTCGCCTCGTGATGAGGACATTTGGTGGTTATCAAGAGTGGTGCCCACCTCCTTCGTCCAGACACAGCCATAGCACAAAGGGGTTGACACACTCAGTAAACTGGGCAGCCCGGTACCAATCTGCCTTGGAGGACTGGGAGGCTGAGGGCACCGTGGTTTTCTTGACTGCCGTGGATGACACGGAGTTCACTCGCCAATATGGTGCGGCTTACGGTCATCTTTTTGACTATGCTGGCCAGGTAAGCCTTTTGTCTCTGTCTCTTTGTTATCAATGCATTGCCTTGTCTTAAAAAAATTTCTTCTTTTCAGGATTCCCGGTGCATGCTTACCCAATATCGAGCACAGATTCGCGAGCTGGAGGAAGAGGTGGCCTCCCTGAAGGCAGCTCTACAGGCAGAGGTATGTGTGTGTCTGGTGTTCCTTAATTAAGCTGCCAGATATTTGACTTGCTTTATGGCCTGTTTGTTTTGAGTATCAAAATTGATACAATATCAATTTTGATATTGATATTCCAAGAAGATGTAATATCAATATCAAAAGTGATAGTATCAAGTTTCTTTAAGCGTTTGGTAATGCTATATCAATATTAAAATTGATATTAGGTGTTTGGTAATACAATATCAATATGAAAATCACTATTAAATATTTTGATTAATTAGCATCAAATTTATATTTTAATACCAAAATTATTGTTAAAATATAAAAATATCTATATTATTTACAAAATTAAATATATATTTAAATATTTTAATTTAAATAATAAATTTAAAACAAAAACTAAGAAAAAATGATATAAAGTTGACCACTTTCAACAAATTGAAATATCAAAATCTCATATTTTGTTGTCCATGCTCAGCGTACATACATGCATAAAATTCAACCATAAAATTTTATTGTCTATTAAATGCAAGCGAAATATTCTAATACGAGAGAAAGATCAGCTATGTATAATCTCCATTAACATGATTATACACCTCATATTTACCCCTTACGTATTCATCCGAAATCCCCCACTTTCGATTAAAAAAACTACAAACGGGAGCTTGTAGTACACCATTCCATTATACAAAATAATGTCACTAATTCTAGTGAGATTCATGCAATACTTTTCCATGGAAGGCGGAAGCGAGAAAAGATGTACAGGACAAAAAACACAAAAAATGGAACGGAACTCGGTATAATCATAGGCATTTTCTCGGCTCCCAGGAACTCAAGGCCCCGAAATTCAAAGGCAATTATGTCTGTACCCTCTTACACGTTGGAAAGAAAGAAATTCACGGAAACCTATACATAGTTTTATTATAAATTTACAAAAACAACTCCAAGTCTGCATTGGGAAGCACCCCACCCCCTTCCCGGATTGTCAATCCACCTGTGTCCCAGAGGCCAACGACATCAAAAGCTTCAATAACCGAGAAATATTTCTTGCACTTGGAGATTAAGACGCAATCCGAGCATGGTACAACCATCTTCTTGCGGTCTGAGCCCGTCCACTAACTGCTCAAAGGCTTGTTTCAACAAAATAAAAACAGTTTTTCTACCTGACATCTCGACTAGCTCTTGTGATTCAGTCTTCGTATTTACAAGCCATTCGGCGGGCCCTTCGCATTGCCCACGTTACCCATCCCCAGTTTCATCAAATTCAGGCCACCCATGCCACCTAATTGTTTCATTATCCGTGTGGAAGAACCTTGCTCATATGCTGTGCATTAATATTTCGAGACAGAGCACTCATTTCCCCTTTCTTTGGAATCTTGAGCCCCTTCATTTTGCTCTAGACCTTGGCCAGTCGCTTATATTCCTCCAGCATCTCCATGACTTCCACAACAAGCCGGCCAGAACCTCGGGCAATGTGCATGATCCGGGAGTCATTCATCAGTTTTAGGTTCGTGCTGTCCAGTTCTGTCAAGAATGGATAGTCAAAAAATAGAGAAATGGCAAAACGACATAGATATTGTTCTGAAAAAAGAAATTCCCAAAACAAGTGGGACCAAAGCAAATTGAATTGGTCGGTTTGAGTGTCCAGTTTGGTATTGAAAAAATGACCCAAAACCGGGCAAAACCGAACCGTGCACACCCTTAGCAGCAATTGGGAAAGGATATAGTTAAATGAGCTTATGTAAAGTCAAACTTATGACCAATCCATAACAAAATATGCTAATGGCATAAAATACCCCATAATGAAAATAGATTCTAGAAGAGCAAGATAGAAATCTGCCATGCAACTTTTCCTGAGCGCCATTTCATTGCACTAATGAAGTCTCAACTACTCCCCTTCGGAAAAAGTTTCTGTATATACATTATCAGTATGGAAGCACCATTTAAATATCCTTAGTTTTTTTTTACAGAAGATAAAAATAACTTCCATGATCACAAATAAACAATCCTCAAGGTAGCACATTAGTAAAGAGTGATGAACAACATCCATGAAATGCCCAGCTTTCGGAGAAAAAAGCATCACGCTGTACATATCTGATATCGGGATGAGTTGAAAATGAGGTTTGAGTTGAGAGTCAGAGATATACCAGAATTATCTTGCTTCTCTTTGATCGGTAGCTGATGTAACCAAGCTCAAAGTGAGCTAACGCAATTAAGCTCAAGAGGTGGGTCCAAAACTCCGGAGTTACAAAGTTAGCCCTTTCCAGAACTGAACAAAGTTTTATGTTACAGAGCTATCAAAGATGCTAAGAAATGCGTGTAAGCAAGACTGTAGATACTGAAACATAATCTACATGCACTACCAATTCCCTCCACTCCACTACAACCAGATCATAACACAGGCAACCTCATGACCTCTCAGAATTTCCGATTTCCATGCCTGGAAAAGATCTTAACAGGAATTCGTGAGATCATCCCAAGATCAATATGGCAGGCGAATCACCCGATGGGATCAGAACCTAAAAATCCCTTCGTTTATAGAATCCAGCACAGGAGGTAGAACAAAACGTCCTCCCTTCGCCAGATCATTTGTTATCTTCATGTGAGATGGTGTGGTTATGTGCACCTAATGGCGATAGAACTACAACCCGAAACCAGAACTTGGGCCTGGAAATTGTCCACAGAACCTCAGGGTGCAGGGGATGGCGCAGAAGTTCAGAAACACATCAACAGCAGCAAACATGCTCATTTCTCGTGGATTTTACGTGCAAAGTTGGAATCTTTGTGGCGTGCTCCGTCCGGTGGCCGTGATTAGAGGAGTGTGAAGATTTCATCTTTCGTTTGTTTTTTGCCGGGTCGTTTAGCTGCAGAGCTACTGATTAGTACCGAATTAGGTAGGTGGAGTTTCTCTTCCGCGTTCATGGAGGGGAAACCGGAGCAGGGGATCATGGCGGGCGGGAGGTTCGTATGGGTCTGCCGAAGAGCTCGGGCAAGCACCGTCACCGATGCGAGCATGTGACTTGCCTTTACCACAGCCGGACGCCATCGCAAGCCGGTGGCGAGCACCTCCCCTACCTACCCGGGGTCCCGGTGCCGGAGGAGCTCTGCGGCCGGCGGCGGTGAAGTGCTCCACCGGCAGTTGTGGCTCCCTATGGGCTGAACATGGGAATGGTCGAAGCTCCAATCAAGCGGAAGCGTGGACTCCCGAGGAAGTACGGGCCGGACGGAACCATGTCGCTTGCCCTGTCCCCGGCGTCCCCGCCGGGTACGGAAGCTAGATCGGCGGGATTTCCTTCCCCAGCAGAAGCAAGGGAGAAGGCGGAGACGGCTGCGCGGCGGGAGGGTGAAGAGATGGAGGGTGAAGATCTCGCACCTGGCTCCCGCCGTCTGCCGAGGTCGATTGGGGAGGGCGGCCGAGGAGTCGCGGTGAGCTCCCGCCGTCTGCCGAGGTCGATCGGGGATGGCGGCCGAGGAGTCGCGGTGAGCTCCAGCCTCCCGCCGTCTGCTGCCGAGGTCGATCGGGGAGGGCGTCCGAGGAGTCGCGCCGTCTGCCGTGGTCGATCGGGGAGGGAAGAAGGAGTTAGGGCGTAGCGGGGGAGGGCGGCCGCTATCGGGGGAGAAAGAGGAGTTAGGGCGCAGCGAACACACAGCCAGTATTAATTTTAAAATAGGTGTTGACCTGTATTGAATTTGAAAGAATGGTAAACTAATAATTTTAAAATTGAGATAACTATCCAAACACTCTGTATCATCTTCTATCAATATCAGTTTTAAAATTAATACTAATACAAGTATTTAATACAGTTACCAAACAGGGCGTTATGTACTGACAGCGCATGGGCCACTCAGAGGGTGTTTCTTCTTCTGAAGAGGTGAGAGCCCTACGAGATGAGCTGGCTGTCGTGAAACAGTCTCTGGCGGAGAAGGAGATCACGGTAACATCTTGATAGTTGCTACCAAACTTGTTCTTTCACTGTCTAAGCCTTATACATTGCTTGTAGGTGGCTGCACTAGAGCGATCAGTTTCTACTTCTTCTTCGGAGTCTTCTTCCAGATCCGTGCCTTGGAAGCCGAGTTGCGAGCCCGGTGCCTACTCTTGAGATGGCTCAGCTCCGATTGGACTTTGATACAGAGCTATTGGCGCGTGACCGGCGCCACTTTGAGGCTCTTCGTGAGGTGGAGACCCAGAATACAACTACCCTTCGTGAGCGAGATGCCGCGATCCGTGCTATGGAGCAGAGGCAGTACCAGATGCAGATGGATCTTGTTTCCGCCCAGGCGGAACTACGTTTTCATCGTGAGATGGCCCGTTAGTCTACTCGGAGCCGGACCCATCAGAGTGGCACCCATCAGAGTGGCAATCATCAAAGTGGCAGTCATCAGAGTGGCAGTCATCAGAGTGGCACACGGACCCACCAGAGCGGCTCGCACCATAGCCGGGGCCGTACAATACGAGGCGGAGTTGATCCAGAGAGAAGCCAGACTCCGAGTGTGACTGACTACTTAGTTTCTTCTCCTGAGCGTAGGGATGAGTAGGTTTTGATTTGTATGTCCAGCATCATTGTATCAGGCTTTTGTCTTGTATCTTTTTTCATGAATGGATCAGTGTTTGTGTCTACTTGGCTTGTTTTGGTTGTGCCTGCAACATCACTTCGACAATTTTGATTAGTATAACATGGTGGCTTGGCCCTTTGCTTTTGTCAAAGGGCATAGCCTTCTTAACATGGAGAAAAATAAAGAGTGAAAGAAACCAAATGTTGAAAGGGTTAAGAAAACTTACCTGTATGGCGAGAATCCATCCTCCTTGTTATGTAGTGCCTAAAACACTTACAAAAGGATCAATTCTATCCATGTCTCATCCCTTTGCCTTTTTTTATTTGGCTTGACTTTGAGTCAACGGGAGGAGCCTTCTTAACAAGGTAGAATAAAACAAATGACTAAAATGAAATGTAAGGGTTGAGAGAACTTACCTGTCATGGTGTTAATCCTCTCCTCTCCTATATTGAAATGCCTGTAACACTTGATAAAAGGGGATTAGATCTTCACTAGGACTCATCCCTTTGCCTATTACGGTCAACTTTGACTTAGGTCAGAGGGAAGAGCCTTCTTAACAAGGTAATTAAAGTAAAAAATGGATATGCAATATAGAAATTGAAATATGCATGATAGTCAAATAAACATGGATGCAAATAAGGCAATGATCATGACTGAGCAAAATTTTTTTTTTGGGTTTTCTTGAAAACAATCATTTTTTTTTTGGATTTTCAAAAGTATTCAAATTTTTTGGATTTTTGAAATATGTATTTTTTTTGAATTTTTGAAATATTCATTTTTTTGGGTTTTTGAAATATTCAATTTTTTTAAAGTTTTTGAAATATTCCTTTTTTGGGGGTTTTTGAAATATTCCTTTTTTTTAGTTTTTTGAAATATTCCTTTTTTGGGGTTTTTGAAATATTCCTCTTTTTTGTGGAGAAAATGCTAGTATTTGAGACAAGTCATCGGTCTTTGGGGTTTGTCAAGACTCAAGTGGTAGATGCCACGTGCAAAAATAAAGTTCCCTACCTAGAATCCTTCTAACCTTCTTCCTTTGATCGGCTTGGGTTCCACCTGGATTTGGTCGGTTTACCCTACCCAAGGGGTTTAAGGAGGAAGAGTATAGAGGAAGTCCTTGATAGGGTTTGAAGATGTTGAGAGGGATTTCTCTACTCTCACTCAAATTACCCATTGGGGTTCGGCCTCTTTGGGTTTTTCTTTCTTTTTTTGCTCTTTTCTATGTGGCACATATTTGGACAGGTTTTTGACCCGTGGGGACATTGCCCATCTTTTAGTGCCTTTTGCCTTGACTATCATTCTGGGTACTCATTCGGACAGGTTGATCATTTTTCTTTTTCTAACCCGAGGGGTTCATTGCCCATCTTTTGGCACCCTTTTGCACCCTCCGAGACGGCCTCCTACTAGGGTGGCGAGTGTTTTCGATACTACCCCTCTCTAATCTTCTCTCCCTATCTTGGACCGAGTAGAAGAGAATAGGGTAAGGGTACTCCTTCCATTTCTAGATTTCTGCCTTGCCTTTCGCAAGTGTCGGGTTGTCTGGATTCTAGGATCAGGAGGTGTTGTGTGTGTAGGATGGTACCTACCCTTGACTTCTTACGAACAACCTAGGATCGATGACTTGAGATTATACCAGTGGTTTCTCCATTTTTATGGAAAGTACTTTTTGAGGTAAACTCCATTCCAAGGATGATTCAATTTTTCTCCATCTGCATTAGTCAATTCATATGCATTGCCTGGATACTTTTCAGTGATTACAAAAGGCCCTTCCCAGTTAGGTTGCAACTTGGAGCGGGGACCCCCTGGCTTAACGAATATGCGTTTGACTACCATCTCACCAATCTTGAATTTTCTCTCGACCACCCTCTTTTGATAAAACCTTTTGAGTCTATTCTGATAAGTCCGGGCATGCTCGGCAGCGGCTAGCCTTCTTTCATCCAAGAGTTCAAGCTGTGCAAGGAGAGATTCTCTTCTCTCATCAACAGGAATATCCCTGTCAAGCTGAACTCGGAGAGATGGAAGTAATACTTCGTAAGGGACCACTGCTTCCATCCCATATGCCAAAGCACACGGGGTTTGTCTAGTGGGAGTTCTTACAGAAGTACGATAAGCCCATAGAGCATCTACAAGCTTATCAGGCCAGTCGGCAAATTTGCTAGACTTACGAGATTTCTTGATTATTTTGATTAAGGTCTTATTGGTGGCTTCTGCTTGACCATTGCCTTGAGGATAGTATGGTGATGAATGATGCAATGAAATGCGATACCTGTTGCAAAGATCATGCAGATCTTGAGAAAGAAATTGTGGTCCAATATCGGTGACGATGTCGCTGGGGATCCCGAACCTTGGCAGGATGTTGCGCTTGGTGAAGGAGCAGACCGTTGACGCTTTAATCTCCACGAATGCTTCCGCTTCAGCCCACTTTGTGAAGTACTCTATTGCCGTGAGAATGAATGATTTTGAGCGCATTTCGGAGTTGAGGTCACTCAAGGGGCCAATGATATCAAAAGCCCACATGGCGAAAGGCCATGGGGCATGAATTGGATGAAGGGAAGATGCGGGAGAGTGAATCTTGTCGGCATGGAGTTGACATGAATGACAATGCCGGACAAAGATGGAGCAGTCTTCTTCTAGAGTTGGCCAATAATACCCTTGTCGGATTATTTTCTTAGCAAGGGCTTGGGCATTCACATGACCACCACAAACTCCAGAATGTGCTTCCTTCAGCACCAACTCAACTTCTTCTTCATCAAGACATCTGAGTAAGATTTCACTTAGGCTTCTCTTATAGAGCACTCATCCTAGGATTGTATACCTCTGGGATACTCTTCTAATTGCCTTCTTTTCTTTGGTGGTTGATCCAGGTGGATATGACTGATCTTGGCAATACCTCGCAATCTCGTCATACCAAGGTCTCTCACCTTCTTCTAATTCTTCCAACTCAATCAAGGAGATTTCTTCTTTATGTTCTAAGTATTCCTTTCTGTTGAACCTCTCCTTAACTTTCAGAAAATGTCCATCCTCAATTGCTGGAATTGTTCTCTTACATATGTGGATAGTCCGCACTTGCCTGCCTAGCGGGACAGATAGAGATGAAGCTAGTGAAGCTAAGGCATCGGCGAGGATATTCTGAGAATGGGGGACATGGACAAAGGTGAGTTTGAAGAATAGCTTGATGTAGCAGGTGGTGAGCTCCTGGTAGGGTTTGAGGTTTGGATGGGAAGTTCGGTACTTGGATAGGACTTGGTGTAGGATCAATTGACTATCACCTATCACCCTCAGTACGGTGGCACCATGGAAATGAGCGGCCTCCAGCCCGGCCAGCAAGGCTTCATACTCAGCTATGTTGTTGGTTGCTGGAAAGTTAAGCTGAAAAGCCTGTTGAATGGTGACACCTTCATGTGACAGAAGGACAATACCTATCCCTCTACCATGAGAGTTCAGAGCCCCGTCAAAATATAATGTCCAAAGATTAGAAGATCGGACTGACATTAGTTCGTCATTGTAGACACGCCAAATTCACCTAATTCAGAGCATAAAACTCATGTTTTATAGGGTAACATGTATGATTGACCTTATAATGATGCCGGGTCTTTTAAAGTTGATTTGGAACTTTGCCGAATGAAATCGGATGTTTTCCTATGTTTTCCGCAAAAAGCCGTAATTTCCGAGCGAAAGCCACACGTAAATCGTGTAAACACGGAAGTTGGCAGAATGTCCAATGCCTAATGATCATGCATTGAATGTTATGGTCATATTCACACCCCGAACAAGTTTTGTTGCATATCGTGCCTTTCCGGTTTGCCGTCGGAGTCATTTTGACTTGTATCGGATCTTCTGTTCACTGCCCTAACTTCCGGATAAAATTCTGAAGTTTTGGAGGGTGTGATGGCTGATCCGATGCTATATAAAGCTTCTTTGGCCTGTTATCTTTCCAACGCAACAAACGGCGTCGAATTCCGAGTTCGGGAGTGTTCGCAATGGCTTCCGGAAGAAGGACACGCGAAACCAGTCCCATGCGCCCGGGATCCTGGTCACATGCGCCCGGGACCCAGGGCACGTGGCCATGCGCCCTACCAGTGAGGCACGTGACCTTGTGCCCTCACTTGAGGGCACATGCGCCCCACCTTTGAGGCACGAGGGACCCAGTCTTTCACTGGGACTCTACCACTGAACCGACGATTGGATAAGAACAAGTTTTTCGAGATTTGTTCCCATGCGCCCTCATTGGGGGGCACATGCGCCCAGCACCAGGGCGCATGCGCCCAAGGGTGGGGCGCAAGGCCCCCTATTTTTTAGTATAGATCGCGCCTTCTGTTCTCCTATAAATTAAATCCGATTCCGGTCGTTCCAAAGGGATGAGCACGACTCCCCAGGCATCTCAAGACGTCCAACCTCCCTCCTGCATCGATTTTGTGATTTTTAGAGAGAGAATTTCGAGTTTTTAGAGAGAGAAAAGTCGGTTCAAGAGAGAGGAAGGCTGTTCTACAGGTGATCTGCCCAGTCTCTCTTCCTCGGACTCTACATCAGTGTGTGGATGTCTGATGCCCGAGCTATCTTCATCAAAGTTCTTCCTCTCCAAGTCTTCTTCAGTTTTCAATCGACGGCACTTGATTCCGAGGTCGGGGCTGGTCGTGACAAGCGCAGAAGCAAAGTCGCGCCTGGCAGATCCTGGACTGCTGCTCGGCTTTTTTCGACAACACAGATTTGGCTATATCTTCCTCTATTCAACTCAGAATCTTTCAGTTCTTTTTCCTATCTCTTTATTTCGTGATTCTAAATCCTCCTATCATTTTTTTACATTTTTTTTCATTACTTTTACTCTGTTATTCCGAAAATAAAAAAAGGGGTTAGAGATAACCCGAATCCGGTCAGTTTCTAGTCAATTGTGTGTTTCATGTCATTCTCTTTACATATACTCCACTTTGTCTAGTTCTAATTGTCTATTTCACTTGTTTATTTGTCTAGTTGCACAGAATATCAAGCACCCACACGTTGAGGACTCTTCTTCATCGGCCGGCTGAAGAAGGAGAAGCTTTAACTCACATTCTTCACGCTAAGTTACTCACGGTCAATTTTAATTCTATAAATCGGAACCCACGGTTCCTGGCGACCACATGTCTTAATTTATTTATTATCACCCTCCTCCCACATGACCTGAACCATCTCTTTGGTGATCGAGCGACGCCAAGGGATCAAAGTTCGTGGATCAATGTGAGTGTGGGATCGAGGTGAGATTTGCTTTCCGAGCTTTATTCATTTCTTTTCTCATCCCCTCTTGAGGTGACGATCTGGATTCACGGACTTTCCTGAAAAGGAGAGGACCCTGTCGAATTTTTAGAGTCGACAGCTTTGTGGCGACCACGGTGGGACAAGCAATGTCTTCAACCGTGGGTGCTTAGTGTTTTGTTTTGCAACTAGTTCTAGTTCTAGACCGGTTCCCACGTGAGCCTTTCCTTCTTTCCACCTCTCTTAAACTTCATGCCATCTCAAAATTTCTGATTTCACCCATCTTTCATCAGATCTGAAGTGCCAAGTATGCCATTTAATTTCTATCATTTTATTTAAACCGGTTCCCACGTGAACCACCCTTTTCCTTCTAAACCGGTTCCCGCGTGAACCAATCTCTTTCTTTACTTCGGTTCCCACGTGAACCAAACCACTTTCCTTCAGATATATCCCCACTTGGATCAGATATTTGTTCACCTTTAATTGGCCCCACGTGGCCCTCTTTTGATCATTCAAACCGGTTCCCACGTGAACCACCCCTTTTTACCCAAAACCGGTTCCCACGTGAACCACCTTTACCTTTTACCCCAGTTCCCACATCGGTCCCCACGTGGACCACCCTTTTGCTTGGCTATCAGATATGAACCCTCTTCTTTCCATCACTTTTCACTATCTCCATTTGGCTCACATAAGAAACAAGTCTAGATTCTAGTTTCTAGTTGCTTCTCTAGTTTCTAATTGCTTGTCTGGTGTTGATTGCTTGTTTATTTAAGTTCATGTTTTGTTACTTGTTTTATTACTTGATTGCATTCTCTTCTCCTTCTCTCTACCTCCTTCTTTTACACTTTTTTGAGGCGGGAGCACACTCTCCCATTTATCCCTCCCATCCAAAACACCCTCTTGGTGGATTCTGACCTCTCTTCTGGGATATTCCTTCCTAGTTGACTTGGTTGGCTTTCATCAAGGCCTCCGTAATTCCTCATACGTGGAGTATTCCTCTTCACGATCGGGTTGGTTGTACCACTCCCCAAAACCCGAAGCATCCTATGTTACCTACACGTGGTGAGATTGTGTGAAACCTAGGTCATTGGAGATTGGAGTTAGGATCCTAACCCATTTGTTGAGAGAACAATTCTTAACAAATCCATAAACCTAAGGTTTAATCAAAATCATTGCGTAATTTTGCTTTCAAGTCTTTGCATCACTTGCTTGTCAAACAAAAATTCAAACCTCTAACTTTTTGCAAAATACTAAAAAAAAAGAGTTCTTTAATTACTTTGTCAACTTATTTGTTTTCTCCTTGAAGTTCAATGCAATTAAGGTCTGGAAGACACGTTGGAATGGCGAAACAAGCTGAACATCGAGAACATGAGATGGGTCATCAACCAAATCCATCAGATGGTCTTGTTAATCCATTGTTTGAGTCAGAAGCGCAAGAGGTCCCTCAACCATCTGCTCCTCGTGATGTTGAACAACTCTTTAGGGAGTTGTCTCTCTATACTGACTTAGAAACCTATGACCGCATACAATCCATGGTGAAGGGCAAAATGGCCTCAGATCAAACTGAAGTTAACCAAGTTGCCTTATCTCCTCGTCCTCTAGTTCAACCACCACTTATTCAATCACCCTTGGTTCAACCTCCTGTTGTTCAATGATTTGTGATTCAACCATCATTAGCACAACCATCTATTGTTCAACCGTCTGTGGTCCAACCCTCATTTGTTCAACCATCTTATTTCAACCATGTTGCTCCCTTGACCCATCAAGTCATGGGACAATCTTCAGTGAATTTGCCAAGTCATGCTCCTCAATTTCAGAACCATGTCTCTAACCACATACCCCCACCAGTAAACCAAGAACCTTCTCTCACCAGGGCAATCATGGATCAGCTCACCCAGATGAATGAACGTTATGAAGAGCAGAGATGTCACCTGGACTCCAAGTCAGTTCCTGAAATCTCTATTCCTTCTCTGCCACTCCTACACCTGCCACCTTCTGAGCTACCAGTTTATCGCCGCTACAATGGTACTGGCAACCCTTTTCTCCACCTTAAAGATTTTATCTATGAATCCTCATTCTGGAAAGATGATCGTAGGGTTCTTGCCTTCTTGTTCCGTCGATCACTAGAAGGGTCTGCATTGGAATGGTTCTACTCACTCGACTCTTTTGAGGCAGGAGACTTCGATATTGTGAAGACAAAATTCTTGCAAAGATACAGAGACCGGGTGGCACCAAAGATGCTCCATTACAGATTTGATTGCTGAGAAGATGAAGCCCGAAGAGGACTTCATAAAGTTTGCTGAACGCTGGAGGGGAATGGCAGAGAAACTGACAGATGTGATTTCTGAAGGGGAACAAGTGAAGATGCTTATTAGAAACACTACACCTGCCTTGAGGAATGTCTTGATCATGCACCATCCTACCACAATGAATGAACTCTATGACAGTGCCCGATACTTGCAAGCCCACTTCAAAGATGCCACCATGATAAATCCATTTGATCCCAAACCTAGAAACTTCAGGAAAACCCCCTCTGCACTAGTTGGGCTTACAACCGAAGGAGTGGTCAACAACGAAGCTATAAACACTGTGGGGAACCAGGGAGGGAACAGTCAAAACCAGTTCAGAAACCCACCACAGAACCCTTCCTATTACCCCCCTCAGCAACAAGTTAGGTCACAACAACCACGACAACCACAACAACCACCTCAGCCAGTAGCACAACCCCAACAACCTCGTCAACCTACCTACAATAGGGCACCGCCACCACCCAATCAAGCACCACGAAGAGGAGGTCCTAGGAGAGAGAACTATCAGCAACTCCCTTACTCCTTGACCGACATCTTCAATGTACTCATGGCGGAGAAACAGTTGGAATTGCCTAAGGAAAGAGAGGTTTGGCCAGCAAACGCAGATATGTCCCGATACTGTGCTTACCACCGGTGTCCTGGTCACACTGTAGAGGTGTGCTTTCAATTCAAGGATTACATCCACGATCTGAATGACCAAGGCAGCATTGATTGGGTCCAAATTGGGGAATGCATACAAGCTATGAAGGCTAGGCAGCAGCAGCGCCAGCGTCCCCCGGCTCAACCTCAACAACAACCTGGCTTGGGGATTGTCCAGAATCCGCTCCCATTACATGCTCCCGCTCTAGCACCGGCACCAGCACATCCAAACCCAAGAATTGGTCTAGTACACTCCATTGTCCAGGGAGATGCCTGTCGTGCTCAAGGTTGGCAACTAGAAAACCAAAATGCAACCATGCCTGTCAACCCAGCCAGGTCTCCTGCAAGGAACCCTCCTAGACAAATAATTCGTGCACCTGCTACCCCACAACTACCACAAAGCTCAATAACCCAACCACTGGCCGCCACTTCTTCTCGCCGGCCCATAATTAGGCCAGCCCCCTCTCTAACCACACCTCCTTCAACCATTGCTACACACCGGCCCTTGCTCATCCGACCACCACAATCACCACCAAACTTGAACCCCCAGCCTATGAGCTCTACCACTTCAAAACCCCAACCTATCATACCACCAACACCACAACCAATCTCACAACCTACACCTTCATTAAACTCATCAACCACTTCTGCACCCCGGCCTCTTCTTATTAGGCCACCGGTATCACCATCACTACCACCTCCAAATCCTACCCCTCTACCAACTAACCCAATCATCCTGGAACCACCAATCCCATTGCCTACCATACCTGCACCTGTTCCACCACAACCCACCCCAGTTACCCCATCACCTCTACCCGATCGCCAAATAGCTCCGGTGCTTCGGAGTGGGAGGATGTTCCAGCGGCTCTTTCCCCAAGCCGGAACTCAACCGCAGGAGCCAGTGGAGGAGGAGCAAGTGGAAGAACCATTGCCAGGCACGGCGTATGATCTGTTAAAACATTTGGATAAGACACCAGCCCGTATTTCTATACTTAAGCTGATCAAAAGATCAAAGGTGCACCAAGAGATTCTACAGCAGTACTTGCAAAGGGTCATGGTGAATGAAGATCTCCCACCTGAGAAGATCACTACAGTGTTAACCCCTAGAAGTGAGCACCCAACACTCACTTTCTCTCAGGAAGAATTAGCAGATCCAGACTTTAGGAGATATGCTTTGCATGTGGCTGTTATCATCTGTAATGTCGAAGTAAAATCATGTTTGGTTGACACTGGAGCTTCCATCAACGTTATGCCGCCAGAAACATTGCAGTTGTGCGGTATTTCTGAACAAGAAATCAAACCATCATGTGCCATGGTGACGGCCTATGATAACTCCAAGAAGTCTGCACGTGGGGTGGTCACACTAGAAGTTAAACTTGGACCATGTACGGCCATAACAGATTTTCATATTCTAGAATTGGATCCAACTTTTCGAGCTATACTTGGGAGGCCATACTTGGAGGCAATAGGAGCTGTGGCTTCAACAAACCACCAGTGCATAAAATTTCCCTTTAAAGGACAGGTGGTCAAGGTGACTAGCATGCCTATAAGAGATGAGCTGAACGATGCTTCTTTACCCCTAGGTCTGTCAATACAACCCCAGATCTCAGTGGGAGAATTGCCAGAAGTCAGATGCATGACCGCCTCTCTACCAAACACACTGGGATGGCGGATGATGATGAAATTGGGCTATCAGCCTGGAAGAGGTTTAGGCAAGGATCTCCAAGGGATCACTCGGCCAATTGAAACTGCGAAAAGGCCACGCAGGCAGGGGTTGGGATATGAAGAGGGTTCCATCCCAAGGAGGATCTGTGGACGCTGGGAAAGAGGTGTGGAGGGGGAGAGATATGCCCTCGTGGGTGATGTGTGTGCTTCCTTTCTTACGGTCTTGATAGGGTGGGTTCGTGTTAATCACGCCATAGACACGGTCGTGGATGATTCCTACGGACCGATCTATTGCCTGCTTCTCTTCCTTCTTTCCTTCTCCGCACTCACCTTGATCCCCGGACTACTCAACCCTTGATGTCACTTGGACATCGAAGGACCGGTCCGGGTCGTGAGGAGAATCGAGGGGAAAGAAGATCAGATAGCCGGTGGCATTATCAACACTAACTTAACCTACAAACCCAAAGAGGAAGGGATGGTGTGGTCGCCAGGAGCCAGAGAGGCTCCGATGATAGAAATGAAAGAAATGAACTAGTAAAGGAAGTGAGAGTGACCGGTTACCTCGATAAGCTGGGAGATTGTGGGGGTTCTATCTTCTCCTTCCTCGGCCGGCCGGGGAAGAAGAGCCTTGGAGAAACTCGCTTGCCTGAAAAGAAAGTATGAATGAAAGCACAACGATTAGAACTAAAGATGGAGCGAGAACTATTCGTAAGAAAGAAGAGCAATGGCAAAAGGGGTTGAACGAACCGGATTAGGACTAACTCCTAACCCCTTCTTAAGGGAGGATCTAAATGACCTAAGACTAAGATGCGTTATGCTATACTAATGCAACATGCATAATGAAACCCAAATGAACAATAAAGGAGAGGGTAAAGTAAGGAAGAAGATCGTAGAGAAGCCCGATGCTTCTGGCTTCTGGAAATTGCAGGCGCTCCGCAGACAGGTCGCCTAGCGTCGCGTCGAGGGAGCGCTCCAGTCCTTCTGCGGCAGTCTTCAATGCAATCTTCTCCCGGTTCCAATGACGAGGGATCGGATTCCTAGTCGGTTTTGGAGGTTTCTTGGTACTCTTTGTGATGGTTTACAATGGCTTTCAATGGTATGATGGCAGGGGTCTTGAATGGTTTTTGTGTGGTATTGAATGAGCGGAGTGAAAGGGGTGTAATGGAGGATGGAGAGGCTTGGGAGTGAGATGGGGGCTTGGAAGGTGGTGGGAGGATGTTGGAAGGCTCAAGAAAGCTCTCTTAGGAAGTTAAGGCTCTCGGAACCCCTCCCTGGAATCTCTCTCTTTTTTTTTTTGGAACCTCTTAAATGTGGGAGAAGGGTCTCCTTTTATAGGTGCGCAAAAGTGACCCTACCGCTCCGCCCTGAGGACGCCTAGCGTCGTGGCATGAGAGAGCCTGAAAATCCGCCGACAGGTCGGCGGATCGAAGACGTCCGACCATACTGTCGCCACCTACCACCTTGCGTGTCGGGCGGCGGTTGTCAGCGGAAATCTTGGCGCTCTGACAGGGGAGCACCTACGACCTACGGCTGTCAGACTGTAAATTCGGCGCACGCGGAGCCTGCGGTGACAGTTGTCAGGCGGGAATCCAGGTGCTCCGACGGCGGAGCGCTTGGACCCTCGGTACGATTTCGACAACGTATCGCTGACCGTCTGAAAAGCCGCCTGTCACGGCGGACCGCGAGCGCTCCGGCAGAGGAGCGCTTGTGCTTTCGTACGTCTCTGAGTACGATGCCGTCCGGCCGGACAGAAGGGTAAAATGGCGGGAAATTACAGGCGCTCTGACGTCGCGACGCCAGGCGTCGCGACATCGGGACGCCTAAATATTTTCTGAAATTTGATTGTTTTTATGTCAAATCGACCTCTCCGATCGGGAGAAAACCAGTGTTATCTATAGAAATGAGATTGTTCTTTCTGTAATCGGGCCGACCTCGCGTATCTACGGCTTGCCTCGCCTTGACGTTGGTTTTGCAAGGAGCGACGCGGAGTGTAGCGGAAGTGACCGTAGCGAGGTGAAGCGAAGTGAAGTGATGGCGGACCGAAAACCGACGTCAAGGTGTAGATTTAGATACGCGACTCACGTCACGACCGGGTGACTTGAGCCTTCTCAAGTTCCGCAATTGCCTTTTGTATCTTCTGCACCGCTTCCGTGGTTGATTGGAGACGAGATGTGCCGTGGGTACGAGAGAGGAAAATAAAAGCCTCGCTCCTGCGAGCGGGGAACCTCCGAACGCGGCTCGTGAGTTCATCTTGGTTAGCGGCCCGGCTTTGTGGTGTGCTTGTACCAAGAAGGGCCGAAGTTGATCTTAAAATCAAAAGAACCTCCAATCAACGGGGGTTAAGTCTTTAGGATTCATCCAGTCCTTGCGGGAACTGATTTAGCTCGGAGTGGAATAACCTCTCAACTCAATAGAAACGCTTGTTTGCCTTGTCGAGAAAACGACCTTTCACGAAGACAACCACCACGATGATAGCCAAATGCGGTGATGCGTACGGATGTATCTTTGGGTGAAAGAAAGAAATAAAAATTAATATTAAGAAACATAGTTGAAGATATAGATCATGAGTAATGGGTCGCACACCGATCGGGAACCGTCGTCCCCATAACTCGTGATTTTGGCTTATCCGCAAGTTCATTGAACAACCGTGCCGTCCTTGATTTTTGTTGGAGGGGTTCTCGGGCCCGTGTTGTCAGAACTTGTGGTCTTCAACATTTCAAATACTACTATAGTTAACATGCAAGAAAATACCAATTTTTGACCATTTTCAATTATTTACTCTTCCTCTTCTCGGATTCATTCAAAGCGCTCCTTCGACGGGACGCCAGGCGTCGCACTGTCAGAGCGCCTGCAATCCTGCGCAGCTTTCCGTCGCGGCACGTCGCCCGTCTCGTCGAGGGTAATGGGGGCTCCCCTCTCTCTTCCACGTCCCTATATCACTCCTGGGCCGCCCGAGGAGGAGAAACCCTCCAAAATCTCCTTGGGCCGCCCTCGCTCTATCTCCTCTCCATTTCTTGCTTTCCACCGCCGCCACGGAGCTCCCTCACTGACCCGGTACTCCATTGAAGGCGAGGCGGTTTTCAGGCATTCCGGGGCATATTCGGAACCGAGTTTCGGCGGGAGTGGTAAGTTTATGCCTTCATTTGGCCTTTGAAAGTTTGTTTATGTCGTTTTGCTCCCTTGTGGGCCCTCTTTTGGCTGGTTCCTTCTTCCATTTCCGCCCCTTTTCTGGTTTTCTGTCGGATTCATAAAAGCGCTCTGTCTTCACGACGCCAGGCGTCGCGTAGTTGGAGCGCCTGCTATTTCCGATGGCAGTTTCTGATTTTGTTCAAACCTGTTTTATGCAGGAACCTCCCCCATTCCCGGGTGCACGCTGCCGTGGTCTGTTCGGCTGGATGGACCGCCTCATTAACTGCCTTTTTTATCATAACCGTGCCTTCCTTCGCGAGTGGGGCCTCCTGGGCCTTCTCACCCATGCCCGCAACATATTGAAATATCATTGGGACTTTTCCCTTCTCGCCGCTTTAGTAGAGTGTTGGCATCCCGAGACCAACACCTTTATCACGGGCACTTACGAGTGCACCATCCTTTTGGAGGAGGCGAGAGATCCTCCTCGGTCTTCACGCTCCTAGTCGCCAGAGCTTTTCACCTTCGTCCCTTCGATCTTTTGTCTTCCCAGAATTCCTCGAGGAATTCGCGAGTCCTACTTCAGCCCGTCTAATCATCCCTGGGGACGAGTTAGTGTAGAGGGCCTCCCGAGATGGACCATTGGCGCCATCAAGGAGCCGGTAGTGACGTTGACCTTCTCCCCGGCATGAAAGGGGCCGCCACCCTTCTTGTCTCCACTCTTCTCTTTCCGGTTGAGGACGGCCGGGATCCACCCCGGGTGCCTATCTAGTATCCGGGGTGTCTGGCGGAAGGAGAGGATCATCACCTCCGTCCTCGGTTTCTTGTATGATGGCTTATCTTCGGCCTGCATTGGTCGGCCTATGCATGGCAGCCTCCTTCTTTTGGCATCGTGGGCCGATTGGCATTTCAAGTTAAGTGTGACCGACCATCGCGTGTCTTCTTCCCGTTATTTCCTTCATAGCCCTCTCCATACTATTACCCATGTCTTAGGTATGGAGGAGAGGGTTGTGAACACTTGTCCATCAGTGAAGACTCGCCAGGATTGGCGTACATATTTTCTGGCCAATGACCTTTCTGCCTTTCTGTGCCCTCCTCCTCCCATGAGAGGGAGAGAGGTTCGAGTCCGCCACTCTCCCGGTGTGGACTCGAGGCCGATCACTAGTTCATCATTTGTCTTGTACAACCCACACCGCTGTTTTCCTCAGATCAGTGTCTCTCGATCCAGGGTGCCCTGTCTTTCTCACCTTCCTGCAATCAAGGATCGCCACTTTGGTACCCCTGATGACGCGGAGGAGTGTCGCAGCATCATCGAGCTCTGGAGGGCTTGCAGGACTTTCCAGGTGGGCGAGGCGGTGCAGGAGGACGGCGATCGACTGGCACGTTACTTTGCTAGGCTGCGGGCCCTTCTTCAGTGATTGGTCTTGACGTGTAGTCTTTCCTGGGCCGTGTGGCCAAAATATGTTCTGTTTGTTCTTCCGGGCCCTGCGTGGCCGTTCATGCTATCTTTGTCTTTCTAGGCCCTGCGCGGCCATTTATCTTGGTTGTTGTATTTCTGGGCCCTGCGCGGCCGTTGTGTTGTTGTTCTTTCAAGCTAGGTGTGTCTGTTTGTATCGAACTTGCTTTTTCTGCAAAGTTGTTAGAATTTTCCAAAAGAGTGCATGTGCATGGATATATGAATCGAGAAAATGTTATGACATTTGGCTAACAAAAGGCAAGAAATGTTAAAACAAGGATTTAACATTTTTTTTTTACTGAATTTCCAGGCGCTCCGGTAACGGGTCGCCTGGCGTCGCGACGTGACGACGCCAAGCGTCCCGAATCCGGACTACCGGGCTTTTCAGTGACCCTTCACATTCCCCTCGATTCTCAGCCCGCTCGTTGACGGAAGATGCTCGAGGTTGGTGGTTTTGCAACTTTTGAGATTTTTAGGGAATTATGGAGATTTTTTCAGATTTTTTTGGAATTTTTCAAAAAATTTGCCTTCACTATATATACAAAGTTACTGTAGTAACTTCATTTTCACGCGAGTATTTTACAGTTCCAGTTAAAAAAAGGTCGCATCTTCCGGGGCTCTGTGCATCTTTCACATACATCCAGGTCAGTTGATTTCTTCTTGGAGGTTGTAGAATAGGTTGTGAACTTTCTGTTTGCATGAGTTTTCCGAGATTTTCGAAATTTTTCGACCGAATTTGGCGGCGTCAAAGTCGGTCAAATCGGCGGCCAGTGTCGCGAGCGGCGACGCCGGGAGCCCGGCGTCGCGAAGGCGCAGCGTTATTCGGCCGCTCGTCTTCGCGACGCTTTCGGTAGCGTCGTGAAGTTGGAGCGCTAACCTAGCGCGCCGACTTCGCACGTCGCCGAAAGCGCTCCGAAGTGAGAGCGCCGCTATCTCCGGAAACCGGGTTTCTTCGATTTCTCGTTCATTCTGTACGACACCAACCTCGTTGATTCCTTACCTCGCGGATGGCGCGGCGACCACGCTCCTCCCGAGTACGCCGGAGGCCTCCTCCGCCGGCCCCGCAGTCACCTCCCCAGCCGAGGAGGTTCCCTTGGTTGCACCAGAGGCCCGTCCGCACCCCCGCCTCGAGGTATGCCCCTTTTCTTGCCTTGCTTTTGACAATCCACCTGTACTTTTATGAAGCTGACAAAAATATTCTTTTCTGTATGCAGGGCAAGCTCCGCTCCCGCATCTCGTGGGAGTTGGTTATCTGCGTATACGAGGGGCTGCAGGAGTTCCGGAAGAGCACCGAGTGCCGTGGGCTTCGGTCCGCTCCTTTCTGCACCGCGATCCGAGAGGATCTCTCCCCGATCCGAGGCCCCGAGGGAGCGGTGGGACTCGGTCTCCCGCTCCTTCATCTTCCCTGAGGGCACACGGTGCCTTCTTTGGAGGATGTGGCCCGTATTACGGGCCTACGTGTATGCGGCCGGCCGGTGGCCGGCAAGACCTATGGGGACTATTCCGGTTTTGCGGGACCTCTTGGGTCTTGACACTCCGACCCTCCCCGGTGGCACGAGGATCTTTAGAGCGGGAGGCCATAGGGCGGATGGTGGGGTTCCGCTCGGCGGTGGTCCCCAAGAAGGGTGCCCTTCTCTCAGAGGTCAGGGGGCGGCTGACCGCTGAGGTGAAGGAGGAGGTCTGTGGCGAGGAGGGCACGGAGCGGGCGGACGGGGACCTCCATCGGTTCTCGTTGTTCTTGCTACCCGGCTGGCCGGCGCGCAAGGGTGACAGGATCCACCCGAGGTGCTTGCCTTTACTCGCCCGCCTTTCGCGGGTAGGCGAGTATGCTCGGGGTGCCGCCATGTTGGCGCATCTCTTTGCCTCCTCGCCGTAGAGTCGGGCCCTGTTGGCGTCGCCGGCTTTACTCCCTTCCTCCAGGTAATTACTTTTACACAGTCTATTTAAATAAATTGCATATTTCATACCTGTGTATATGACATGTTTGCCATGCTCAGGTCTGGAGTTACCTGCACTTGCCCCTCCGGCGGGCAGTGCGACGTACGGGTCCGATCCTCTACCCGCTTCTCCCGGCGATGGGTGGCACACCGAGCCGCATCTCCTCACCCGCACCGGTGGAGAGCCTGCGGAAGGCCCCGCTCCACCTCCCCCACGACCGAGTAAGTGTTTTTGGCTTTCGCTCCTTTCGATTCTTTGGCTTGTCTTGTCTAGTCTTGCTTTCGACATTTGTTTGCCTCTCTTGCGGGTGGTGTGGAGGCCCTATCTCTGGAGGATGACACCGCCCGGCCTTGGGTGGTGGAGTCCCGGGCGGTGTTTGGTAGGGACACCTACCTTATCTGCTGAACGAGATTGAGCCCCCAGCGGCGTCTCTCGATGCAGTCACTGGGGTTCAACCAGGAGTGGGTGACCCTTCCTCCCTACCCGAAGATGGGGAGGAGCACTCGTGGGCTGGTCCACAAGGTGGACTGGCGGGAGTCGGGCCGGCTGGCCCTGGAGATCTGGGATCGGGGCGGTACCCTGGTGGTCTCCCAGGCGACTGACTGCTAGGAGTATCTACGGCAGTTCTCCGAGTTTTACGGTCACCTGTTCGCAGTGACCGACATAGTACGTTGCTTCTCCTTCTGATTATTCTTGTGCTTGCTTGTTCTGTTCTGACCAACCCTTCCTTGTCGGCGACCCAGACAGAGCTCACCCGCCTCCGTGACCAGATCACGGAGCGGGATGATAGGATTCGGGAGTTGGAGGCCCAGCTTGCTCAGGTACAGACTTCTCCTAATCATTTGTTTATGATGATTCTTTTCCTGCCTTCTCATCGTCTTCTCTTTTCAGCGTGCTGCGGCTCCATCTTCGAGGTCACAGGGAGAGGTGGGGCCGCGTGGCATTTGGCGGCCTCCGCGAGCGCGTAGACGCTGCCGCACTTCTAAGGGGGCGCCCTCGATGGAGGAGGAGGGGGAGCCGTCCGTCCGCAGGCCGCCCGAGCAGGAGGGTGAGTCGACGGCTTTTGAGCCGGTCATAGGGAGTCCGGCATCGGTGGGGCCGACAGCGTACTTCCCAGAGGTGGAGGTTCCATCGGCGGCAGAGCCGGCAGCGGAGGTCCCGATAGAGGGACCATCAGAGGCGGAGACCCTACTCCGCGAGGAGGTGAGCCTCAGCTTTTCTTTCTTTTACTGCTTAGCTGTGCTGCTCTAATGCTTGTTCCATGCAGGTTCGAGAGCTACGGGCCCAAGTGGCCGAGTCGGAGGGTGCCCAAGGAGCTGTCGAGGAGACGGAGCGAGCCCTCCGGGACCAGGCATGCTCCCTGCTTTGCTTCATTGTGCTTCGTTGTGGTATCTAATCCCGTTTTCTGCAGGTCGCCCGTCTTCAGGCCCAGGTGGCCGATTTGGAGAGTCGACCTCCTCCGGCCGATTCCGCCCTTCTGACGGAGGTGAGTTTCTCGAGTTTGTTCCAGTCTTGTTTCTTCCCTTGCTGGTCGTTGCTGATCTTTGTTTGACCTTGCAGCCGGGAGCGCCGAGGGCCCGGCCCTCCCCGAGAGTGAGCGAGATCCTCCGGCCGCGGGTCCGGCATCTGGAGGAGATGCGGGCACTGGAGTCGCGGCGGGCGACGGAGCTGCTGGAGCTGGCCCGCTCCCGGTCACAGGGTCGGTCACATCGGACCGACTCTCGGCGGACGACGCTTCACGGCCCAAGCCGGTCGGGCACTACTTCTCGAGCGGGCGGCGAGAGGACTCCCCTTCCCCCTTCTGTAGCAGAGCCAGCTCCTCAGGAGCCGGCGGCGGAGGGAGGCGGTGATTCTGATGTGCCGGCCCCCTCTGCCACATGATATACTTGTATACACTTTTGAGCCCATAGTGAATTTGTTTTGGCTATCTGCTTCTTCTTCTTTTCTTTCTTCGTACCTGTTGACTGTCTTGCTGAATAGAAGAGTGGTTAGATTTCGTTTAGGCTTAGCCTCTTGCAAGATGTCAAGAGGCATGGGCCTTCTTAACTAGGCGAATAAGAAACATAACTATGTAATGCAGAAATGGAAACGTGCATGACAGAAAATTAAACATGAATGCAACTAGACATGCGGTCGATTTACTAACTCTTTTAGTTTTGGGGATTTTTCCTGTTTTTTTGGATTTTAAATTTTATAGATTTTTTTTGGGTTTCGAATATTCAAATTTGTAGGAAGTTTTGAGGATTTGCAGAGATTTTTTTTTTGTTCTTTTGAAATTTCTAGATTTGTTTGGATTTTAGATATATTCATTTTTTTGTTCGTGGACGAAGTAGATGTTCTCACCATTCGCCTTGCTTGCAACTGGGTTCCCCTTTCACAGTACGTGTAGTGGCTAAGGATAAGTGCCACGTGTAGGTGATGTGCCTCCTCCCGGGATTCTTAGGCTTCCTTCAACAAACCAGGGTCCTGCTGGGGCTCGGTTGATCAACCCTACCCATGGTGGTCGAAGAATGAAGAAATTAAGATAAGCCTTTCGTCAAACTCAAAGGATATCGAGCGGGTTCCCGTACCGACGCCCATCTGTCAAGTTTAAATCCTTTTGGGTCATTCCTTCTTGCCCATTTTTGTGGCCCGCATTCGGACAGTCATTTTTGCACGAGGGGTTCATTGCCCATCTTTTGGAGCCTTTTCTTTTTGGGGTCGTTTTTAAGCACTCATTCGGACAGTCTATGCATTTTTTTCGGTTGACCCGAGGGTTCATCGCCCATCTTTTGGTGCCTTTTCTTTTGAGAAGACAGACCCTCTAGGATTTTCCGCTCTTCCCAGATGGTGGATATTTTCGGTATTCCTCGCCCGAAGTCTCTTGAATCTTTCCTCGGGCCGAAGCGAGAGAAGAATAGGGCATGATTGATCTTCCTTGCCTAGCATTACCCGATTTTCTTTTCCGGCTTTGACCGTCAAATCCCGGAGCCTAGGCGTGCGATGTGCATAGTGTGATGCTTATCCTTAACTCTCACTTGGACGGGTGAGCCTAATAGCAAGCAAGGACAGGTGAGAATGGACTCCTTCCACAATTTCATATCCTTTTGTCATTTTTAGGGAAAATATTTCTTAAGATAGAGTCCATTCCAAGGGTGAGTCAATTCGTCTCCATCTGCGTTAACTAGCTTGTAGGAATTGCCAAGGTATGTTTCTGATATTACAAAGGGGCCCTCCCAATTTGGTTGAAGCTTTGAGCGAGGACCGCCCGGCTTTATGAAAATTCTTTTAAGCACAACCTCACTGATTTCAAATTTTCTCTCAACCACCCTTTTCTGATAAAATCTTTTAAGCCTATTCTGGTAAGTCCGGGCATGTTCGGCGGCGGCCAGCCTCCTTTCGTCCAAGAGTTCGAGCTGGGCTAGGAGAGATTCCTGCCGATCATCCGTAGGGATGTCTCGATCGATCTGAACTCGGAGGGAGGGAACAAGTACTTCATATGGGACTACTGCCTCCATTCCGTATGCCAAGGCATAAGGAGTCTGGCCCGTCGGGGTTCGGACCGAAGTGCGGTAGGCCCACAGAGCATCGATCAACTTATCCGGCCAATCCGCGAACTCTTTGGACTCACATGTTTTCTTAATGATTTTTATCGGGGTTTTGTTAGTGGCTTCGTCGACCGTTGCCTTGCGGGTAATACGGGGATGAATGATGCAATTTTACGCGATACTGTTGCAAAGGTCTTGCGGCTCTTCGAGAGACAAACTGGGGCCCATTGTCGGTGATGATGTCGCCGGGGATTCCGAATCTGGACAGGATGTTGCGCCTGATGAAGGTGCACACCATTGATGCCTTAATCTCTGTGTAAGCTTCTGCTTCGGCCCATTTGGTGAAGTACTCCGTTGCGGTGAGAATAAAAGACTTAGTTTTGTTTGTGGAGTTGGGATCACCAAGGGGACCGATGATATCAAAAGCCCACATAGCGAAAGGCCGGGGGCGTGGATAGGATGGAGAGAAGATGCCGAGAGTGGATCTTATCGGCGTGGAATTGACATTGGTGGCGATCTTTGGACAAAGATCGAGCAATCCTCCTCCAATGTGGGCCGATGTACCCCCGCCGAATGATCTTTTTGGCGAGGGCTTGGGCACTAACGTGGCCCCCACACACCCCCGAGTGAGCTTCTTCAAGTACTACTTCGGCTTCTTTTTCATCTACACAACGCAACAGAACCCCGGCCACGCTTCTCTTAAAGAGTGTTCCGCCCAAAGACTAGATATTTACGGGAAATTCTTCGACGACTTTTCTTTCATCGGACGTAAGCTCGGGCGGGTAGGTCCGATTCTCGGCAATATTGAGCAATCTCACGGTACCACGGCCTCTCTTCTTCTTCATTTAATCCTTCAACCTCGATGATCGACAATTCCTCCTTTTGCTCGAGCACTTCCTTTCTTGCGAACTCCTCTTGGACATCGTGAAATCGAGCATCCTTAATGGCGGTATCATCTTCCGCCGACGTAAATGGTCCTATCGGTCGTACGCCAGCGGGATTGATAAAGAGGATGCCAACGATGCTAGAGAATCGGCAAGGATATTCGAGCACGAGGGATATGGACAAATTCGAGCTTGGTGAAGAGCTTGATGTAAGAAGAAGTGAGTTCTTGATATGGCTTGAGTCCGGGATGAGATGTTCGATATCCGAGAGTACTCGCCGAAGAATCGGTACTGGCCGTCGCCTATAATTCTTAACTTGGTGGCTCCGTGGAGGGGAGCGACCTCTAATCCGGCTAAGAGGGCCTCGTATTCGAGAATGTTGTTGGTGGTGGGAAAGCGAGTTGGAAGGCTTGGGGAATAACAACCCCTTCCGGGACGGAAAGGGCAACTCCGATTCCTCTTCCTTGGGAATTTAAAGCACCATCAAAATAAAGGGTCCATAGTTCGTAATGATGGAGGGACAAGAGCCCTTCGTCGGGCGATTCGGGCGGGACCGGGTCAAAGTTAGGGATGGGATGGTGAGCCAAATGCTCGACGATAGCGTACCCTCTCGATTGATTTGTTGGATGTAAGTGATGTCAAATTGGGAGAGAAAACTTTGCCATCTGGCAAGTCGGTCAGTGAGGACAGATTTCTCGAGGAGGAATTTGATAGGATTCATTCGGGCGATGAGATTGACCTCATGAGCAAGAAATTAGTGCCTAAGTTTTTGTACCACCCAAACTAGAGATACACAGGTCTTCTCTATGGTGGTGTAGTTCATCTCACAAGGGTCAAAGATTTTAGAGAGGTAGTAGGCAGCCCGTTCTTTCCCTTCCTCGTCTATTTGTGCCAACACGGCACCTAAGGATTCGTTTAGAACCGAGATGTACAAAATTAAAGGCTTGCCTGGATTCGGGGGTTGGAGTACAGGAGGGCTAGAAAGGTATTTCTTCAAACCGTCAAAAGCCTCCTGGCACTTCTGATCCCATTTAAATTCCGTTTTTGCCCTGGTTAACTCATAAAAAGGCTTACACCTTTGAGAATGCTGCGAGATAAACCGGCGGACAAATTGCAATCTTCCAATCAACCCCCTAAGTTCTTTCAAATTCCTTGGTGGGGGCATATCGATGATAGCCTTGGCTTTATTGGGATCAATCTCAATTCCCCTTTTGCTAACAATGAAACCCAGCAATTTGCCGGATGCTACACCGAACACACATTTCTTCGGGTTCATCTTTAGCTTAAACTCTCGAGCTCTCTGCAAGACCTTTCTTAAAACCTCAGAATGTTCACCTCGGGTTCGGGATTTGACCACTAAATCGTCCACGTACACCTCTACACATTGATGCATCATATCACGAAAGATTGCCATCATTGCCCTCGATAGGTAGCTCCTGGGTTCTTTAGTCCGAAAGGCATGACGACATAACAATACGTTCCCCAAGGCGTAGTGAACGATGTTTTCTCCTGATCCTCTTCTGCTAGCCGGATTTGATTGTACCCAGAATATCCATCAATGAACGAGAGGGTTTCAAAACCGGCTGTATTGTCAACAAGTACATCGACGTGAGGGAGAGGAAAATCATCCTTAGGGCAGGCTTTGTTCAAATCTCTAAAATCAATGCAGATGCGGACTTTGCCATCTTTCTTCATTACCGGGACAATGTTAGCCACCCATTGAGGATAAAGGACGACTCTAATGAATTTGGCTTGATGCAATTTGTCGACCTCTTCTTTCATTTTTAGGGCCACTTCTGGGTGAAATCTTCTAAGCTTTTGTTTTACCGGGACAGCTCCATCCTTAAGTGTCAAACGATGTTCGACCGATGAAACTGTCTAGTCCCGGCATATCCCGATAAGTCCATGCAAATGTATCCCGGTATTCTTGCAAAGTCCCTATCAAATCGATTCTTGGGAGGGGGATAGACTAGCACCGATGAGAACAACTTTTGGATCATCCAACGTTCCAAGATTAAGTTCCTTCGTAGGCTCATCGGCCAGGCTAAGGGTTCTTCAAATCTCCTCAAGCACGAAGCATAGGCATCTGCTACATCCTCTTCCTCCTCTCGTATCAATGTCCTTTTACGAACCGACTTCATATACTCCCAAAGATTGATCCATGTTTTCTTCGTCCTCATAGAAGACTTCATCCAACGAATCTTGTTATCCCAAAATCCTGGCAATTTCGCACATTCTAAGCTCTTGCCAGCTAGTTGATATAAATACCGATTTGGTACCCTCTTACCCTTAGCCTGGACTCTTTTGGACACTAACCCTAGGGGAAATGAATGAGATGGTGAGGAGGGGAGGTTAAGAGAAGTAATATCTACAGGGGGTGAAGGGCAGAGCAACTCGCTCAAAGACTCGGTCCCCGAGGTCGGAAAGTCCTTGGGGGCAAAGATGGATGTTTCCTCGATCGAAATGCGAGTTGTGCGAAGGACGTTTTTTTTTTTGGGTAGTGCCAATCATATGCACAGGACGGGTCGTAGCCGTTTTCACTACGAAGGGAAAGAAATGTGAAAGTTTGAGAAAGATTTTGGACGGGGTCGTGGTCCTCCTTGATCGGAGATGAGTCGGTTGACCCTAGAAGGGGAAGATTTAGTGGATTGGGCGGGCCATATGGTCTGACCCAGGATTGAACTTGCTCAATGGTCAAAGAGGCAAAGGCCTCGATTAATGTAGAATGAAGAGGGCTTTCGGGCCCAATGGCGATGATCGTGTGGGACGGAGGTAGTTCATTCCTTGCATGGGCCGGAAAGGGCTGTCGCGAGAAGGGCATTGGGAGCCCATGGGAGAAGCTTAATTGAAAGAGGGGTTCAGCCCCAGAGAATGAAAAGTTGAAGGGGGAATGGCAAATTTGACTGCCGGGGTGCTTACTGATCCTTGGCGACTCAAGCGGTTCTTTCCTTGATTCTTCCTCCTCGACCGGAAATAATAACGATAAAGGTAAGAACAATTCATCCTCACCTTCGTCGATCTTCTCGCCTTTTCCGTGGACGATGGTTGATGTCGTTGAGATAGCCGGCTCCTCTTCTTTAACTGGATTATTTCCCCTTTCGTAAAATATTTTCGCAAGGCCTTCTGCTACCGATCGTTGTTCGGGCCTTTTGCCATTACGGATTGTCCCATCATATCCCGTGCCGCTTTAGTAAGTCGATTGGCGGGGCTGATGGGTTCTGTGATGCCTTGCAAGAATTTGCCCAACCCTTGTCCCTCTTGATACCCCAAAATTCTCATGATGTGCCATCCTATTGGTCCTTTTGTGTCCTTCCTTTTTTGCTTTGGCTGCCATCTTTTTCTTGGTGGTTCTATTAATGTGAAAACTGGCTGGCTTGGTAATCCAGTAGCTGGCGTCACTGTTACATAACTGGTTACCTTTACAATTTGCCCCTTGTGAGGGAACTTGATACACCGATGATTAGTAGATGCTACCGCCTCTAATGCTTCGAAGATAAGGACGGCCCAAAATGACCCGGTAGGTAGGATCCATCTCCAACACATGGAAGTCGACCGCGATCGTCTTGGGACCGAGCTTCGACATCGAAAGAATGGTGCCGTGCGCGGGTCGCTTCATGTTATCAAATGCCGTCACAGTGATGTGAGAAGGCTGGATCTCCATTTCTGAAATGCCGCAACAGTTCAATGTCTCGGGAGGTATGATGTTTAAGGAGGCACCGGTGTCTACCAAGCATGAATCTATCGGGGTGCCTCGAATGTTTACTGTTAAGCATAGTGCACACCTCCTGACTTCAGGGGCGGCCAACTCCTCATCAGTGAAAGTTAGGGCTGGATGTTCACCCCGGGGAGCCAAGACAGTGGTAATTCTCTCGGGCGGGAGGCTTTCACTGACAAGCACCTTTTGTAATATGCTGGCCGAGCACCTCTTGGTGAACTTTGGACCGGCTGATTAATTCCGGAATAGAAATTCGGCTGGTGTTTTATCGAGGTGTTTCAGCAGGTCATATGTAGTTCCTGGTATCGGTTCCTCAACTGGTTCTTCCTCAATTTCTGGGGCTGCTTGCGTTGCACCGGCTTGGGGAAAGACGCGTTGGACCATACGTCCGCTCCGTAGGATGGCAGCAAGAGGTGGCGTAGGCCCGGTAGGTGATGTTTTGACGGGGACTGGCGTGTGATTTAAGTGACTGGACTGGGTATGCTTGGGCGGAGGTGGTGGGGTATTGACAGGGCTAAGCGGGGTTGTTACTGGGCTAATGGGCCGAATGGGGAGGGGTGATGGTTGTGGCATTTTTACCGGCGTGGTGGATGCCGGATTGGTCAACGGGGGTGCCGGTCTAATGATGGGTGGTAGAGGGGGTGTGACGGCTAATGGCGGTGGTGCACGTGGTCGGATAATTGGTCCCAAGAGGAGAGGGGTTGCGGTGACGGACCCCTCCGCAGTCGTGGCGGTGTACGGATGACGAGGTGGTAGGTTGGGAGAGGCACGGGGGATGGACAAGATGGCCCTATCAGGGTGGTGAGGGGTGTATGTTTGGAAGGAGGCGGTAGCCGGGTCCATTTGCCAATCTTGTCCTCGGCAGGACGATTCTTCGGCCGGGGTTAGGAAAGGATTTATGGGATGGCGCAGGGGTGCTGCTATCGGAGCGGGTGCATGGTTTGGCAAAGGGTTGCGCACTATCCCAAGGCCCTGATCATGCGGCTGTTGTTGTTGTTGTTGTTGTTGTTGCCGCCGCCGCCGCCCTCGAGGTCTTCGACCGTTGTGTTTTCAAAGACTCAATATATACCCCCATTTGTGCTCAATCAATACTCCCTTGGTCGCGAAGATCATGGATGTAGTCTCTCGAATTGAAAACAATCCTCGATCACGCGACCCGGGTATCGGTGATACATGCAATATCGTCCGGTGTTTGCCGTGCCCGGCCGCATGTGTCTTTCTTTTGGGAGCTCTATCTGTTGTGCGGCCATCAAGGCATTGAAGATATCTGTAAGTGAGTAGGGCAATGGCGGGTAATTTTCTCGTCGGGGACCGATTTTCCTTGGTTGGTGTGCAACTGGAGGAGGGGCCTGGTGGTAGGTTTCTGGGGCCCTGGGTTGTGGGGCTCGAGGCATCAAGGGTTGTTTGTTCGGGGTCGGTATTGTTGGACTTGGTATTGGGGAGGCCGTGGGGGAAGTTGGGGCCGGGGCCGGTACCGGAGGACCTGGAGCATTCTGTTAGGAGGAGGGTTTCTATGTTGGTTTGGGAAATTTCTAGGGGGTTTCCCCACAACACTAACATGCTCACGGCTTACTATCCCCTCAGTTACTGGACCAGAGGGGGAAGGAGAGGTTTTCTTGGTGACCCGAGGTCGGGGATCAAATAGGTTCATAATAGGTGAATCCCGAGGCCGGGTCCGGATGTACCGCGCCTTTTCATATAACTCACTCACGGAAGTGGGATGGTGAAGGGCAAGCATGTTCTTCATGGCCGGGGTTGCATTTGTTATGATCGCCTTGACCTCGCTCTTGCTCGACATCGGATGCGCGAGCTTCTCTCGCTACGGCCCTCCATCTATCCGCATACACGATAAAATCCTCATCCGCCTTCATTTTCTCGCCTACAAGGTCGGTGATGGAGTAGGCTATTCCAACTCGGTCTTGATATCTCTCGCAAAATTTGGCTTCGACAATATCAAAGTTACCGGCCTCCGTTGAATCAAGTGAATAGAACCACTCAAGCGCCGAGCCCTCCAATGATCTTCTAAATAGAAAAGCAAGGGCTCTCGCATCATTCTCGCCATGCGACGGATTCGTATAGGAAGTCTTTGACGTGGAGGAAGGGTTACCGGACCCGTTGTAACGGCGGAACACCGGCATTTCGAGTGAGGAAGATGGAAAGTAGGGAGCGAGGGGAGAGATATTTCGTGGGCAACTTTGGTGCCAACCGGACGGCGAATTTCCTTGTCTTGCTCCTCCATCCGACTTAGGCGGTTTAGCGTGGCCTCGGTCGATAGAGGGCTCTCGAACAATTGGGGGAGGAGGGGGTGTTTGATACACCGGAGGGGGAGCTAAGTAGGCCGAAGCGGCCGGACATGGAATGTGGGTTGGTGGACATGCTGCTTGATGGGGAAGATTAAGATGATTAGAAGAGAAGATTGGTGGCCGTGATGGTGCGGCCAAATTTGGATCCGGGTGGTTTAGGATAGCCACCGGATGAGGAGAACTTGGGGGCGATGGCCCGGTATAGGAATGGCCATGGGCGGCCGCATCGGGTCGACGTGCTACGGAACGAGGGGTAGAAACACGTAAACCACCGGTGAGAGGGTCGTGATTGGCGGGCGACTTGCCCTCGAGAATAGCCTCGATGGCTTGAAGTTGGGTGGGGTCGGCACGAGAGAATGCCTCCCAAAGGGAACCCGGGTTGGGTGGAGGAGAAACTTGATCCGGCTCAGCGGGAGCTCCTGGTTCATTAACGGCATAGACAGCCTCGGGGAGGAGTGACGGCTCGCCTTCTGCCCCCAAGTAGGCCTGTTCATACTCTGCTTGCTCGCAGTGTTGATCCATGATGACTCGTCCGGACCTGAGCGACACAGGCATAAAGCAAAAGAAAGACGAAGTTTTTCTTCTTTTGGGTGTTTTCTTTTGAGCAAATTTTTTTTTGGGTTGTTTAATTCTAGAAGACAAGTTTTTATCCGAAAGCAAAGTTTTCTTTGACAAAGATTTTTTTGGATTGCTTCTTAGAGGTTATTTTCTTTGATTGTCGTGATCAGAGAAGTTTTTTACCTCAAAGGAACAACTTCTTTTGATGACTTTTTTAGAGATTTTTTTGTAGGAGAGAGTCTCCTCCCTCCTTTTTTCCTTTTCTCTTTTGGTTACACAAACAAGTTAAAGCAAAGACTTGGAATGCTTAGCGCAAATTTTTGTTCCAACCTTAGATTAGTGGCTTGTTTAGCAAAGTATTGTCCACTCAAATAAATGGGTGGGACCCTATGCTCACACAACGCCGAGCAACGTAAGGTGAAACGATTTCTCACACGGATAGGTAATGGGTAAACTTCGGGTCTTGGGGAAATGATACAACCAGCCCGATCGGTGAAGAGGGAATCCTTCACGTCTGGGGACTTACGGAGGCCTTGGCGGAAACCAACTTAGTCAACCGAGAGGGAATCCCCGGAAGAGAAGTCGAGATCCACCAAGAATGGTGTTTTGGATGTGTATGGCTTTGGGAGGAGAGTGAGCCCCTCTTCTCGGATGACCTACGAGGCCGGATGGAACCAGTACCTCGATGCAAGCTAATGCAAGAGAATAAGCAAGGATAAAGGAGCAAGCAAAATAAAATAAAATAAACACAACGTGAGAGAAGCACAAAGAAACTTAAGAGATGATGGTGCACGAAGAAATTTAAACACTAAGACACGTATGCATGCTGAAAATTAGAAGGAAGTAAGAGTGATAAGGGTTGCAAGTGAAACAAGAAGCAGTAACTAAAAGCAGTTTCGGTGAATTGCGGGCGCTGCGGTACCGCGCCGCCGGGCGTCGCGGTATCGGGACGCTTAGCGGGAATCAGCAAATTTTAAGAAAAGCTAGAAAGCAAGGGTCCCGCGGGGACATAAAGGTGATATAAAGCCGAGAAAGCAATAAATGACAATGCTTTTTAAATGAAAAGGTATTAAAAGTAGGGTTGACTCGCACGTGAGTCGGTGCTTGTAGATGCTTCGGGCTCGTGGAGCTCGGTTTGCAAACGTCCTAGCAAAGGGTAGCAGCTGGTGCCCCTTTGATAGGATCAACAGAAAGAGATGGCCACGCGGGGCCGATGATGTACCACTCACGCGGTGAGTGGAGAAATGAAAGGTGGCTCACGCGGGAGCCAAGGAGTAGTAGCCCACGCGGTGAGCAAGAGAGTTTCTAACTTTAAAAAGGAGGAGGACGAAATACAAGTAAACGTGGAGATAAAGAGAGTGAATAGGAGACTTACTTGATGGAAGAGGCTTTCATTCAAAGAAATATGGCAAGCGACTTTCCCTTGGCTTTAGAGGTCCCACCGTGGTCGCCAAAGGATGTGGACGCCGGGAAAGAGGTGTGGAGGGGGAGAGATATGCCCTCGTGGGTGATGTGTGTGCTTCCTTTCTTACGGTCTTGATAGGGTGGGTTCGTGTTAATCACGCCATAGACACGGTCGTGGATGATTCCTACGGACCGATCTATTGCCTGCTTCTCTTCCTTCTTTCCTTCTCCGCACTCACCTTGATCCCGGACTACTCAACCTCGATGTCACTTGGACATCGAAGGACCGGTCCGGGTCGTGAGGAGAAACGAGGGGAAAGAAGATCAGATAGCCGGTGGCATTATCAACACTAACTTAACCTACAAACCCAAAGAGGAAGGGATGGTGTGGTTGCCAGGAGCCAGAGAGGCTCCGATGATAGAAATAAAAGAAATGAACTAGTAAAGGAAGTGAGAGTGACCGGTTACCTCGATAGGCTGGGAGATTGCGGGGGTTCTATCTTCTCCTTCCTCGGCCGGCCGGGGAAGAAGAGCCTTGGAGAAACTCGCTTGCTCGAAAAGAAAGTATGAATGAAAGCACAACGATTAGAACTAAAGATGGAGCGAGAACTATTCGTAAGAAAGAAGAGCAATAGCAAAAGGGGTTGAACGAACCGGATTAGGACTAACTCCTAACCCCTTCTTAAGGGAGGATCTAAATGACCTAAGACTAAGATGCGTTATGCTATACTAATGCAACATGCATAATGAAACCCAAATGAACAATAAAGGAGAGGGTAAAGTAAGGAAGAAGATCGTAGAGAAGCCCGATGCTTCTGGCTTCTGGAAATTGCAGGCGCTCCGCAGACAGGTCGCCTAGCGTCGCGTCGAGGGAGCGCTCCAGTCCTTCTGCGGCAGTCTTCAATGCAATCTTCTCCCGGTTCCAATGACGAGGGATCGGATTCCTAGTCAGTTTTGGAGGTTTCTTGGTACTCTTTGTGATGGTTTACAATGGCTTTCAATGGTATGATGGCAGGGGTCTTGAATGGTTTTTGTGTGGTATTGAATGAGCGGAGTGAAAGGGGTGTAATGGAGGATGGAGAGGCTTGGGAGTGAGATGGGGGCTTGGAAGGTGGTGGGAGGATGTTGGAAGGCTCAAGAAAGCTCTCTTAGAAAGTTAAGGCTCTGGGAACCCCTCCCTGGAATCTCTCTCTTTTTTTTTGGAACCTCTTAAATGTGGGAGAAGGGTCTCCTTTTATAGGTGCGCAAAAGTGACCCTAGCGCTCCGCCCTGAGGACGCCTGGCGTCGTGGCATGAGAGCGCCTGAAAATCCGCCGACGAGGTCGGCGGATCGACGCGTCCGACCATACCGCCGCCACCTACCACCCTGCGTGTCGGGCGGCGGTTGTCGGCGGAAATCCCGGCGCTTCGACGGGGAGCACCTACGACTACGGCCGTCGATCGGACATGGGGTCGGCGCACGCGGAGCTCGCGGTGACGGTTGTCGGGCGGGAATCCGAGGTGCTCCGACGGCGGAGCGCCCGGGACCCTCGGTACGATTTCGACAACGCATCGCCGACCGTTCGAAAAGCCGCCCGTCACGGCGGAATTGCAGGCGCTCCGGCAGAGGAGCGCTTGTACTTTCATACGTCTCTGAGTACGATGCCGTCCGGCCGGACAGAAGGGTAAAAAGGCGGGAAATTACAGGCGCTCTGACGTCGCGACGCCAGGCGTCGCGACATCGGGACGCCTAAATATTTTCTGAAATTTGATTGTTTTTATGTCAAATCGACCTCTCCGATCGGGAGAAAACCAGTGTTATCTATAGAAATGAGATTGTTCTTTCTGTAATCGGGCCGAATTCGCGTATCTACAGGATCTTCCAGCCAGGATACGCTATGGGACTCCACACCTTCTTTATCAAAGGGGAGACCATGATGATGGCTGAAGACGGCAAAAGTTCCGTGATAGCTGTCAAGAGAAGAAAAGCTCCAGAAGAAGAAGAAGAAGACTTGGAAGACTTATGCTTATCTTTGACTCGTCTGTTCTCAAGTGGGGAAGAGCACCAGGAACCACTCAAGGGCAGACCAATATTGGATCATCTGGTTGAGCATACCACCCAAGTCAAAACCATTCCACGAGGCCCAAATACAACAATGCCATGTTTAAACCTCGTGCCGTTGTTTCTAGATCTTTTGGATGGGCTTCAGGGCCCACTTACCCACTTTGGGCCCATGAGCCCTCTTCAACCTTCCACTCTAACTGGGCCTGCTTGCCCATTTGCTTCCCTCATCAACTTCAGAATTGAGGGCTTTTCCCAACATGGGCTTACATGCCCATTTATTTTTAAGATCGGGTCCACGTACCCGTTTACTTTTTTAATCAGTTTTGGACCCATGTGTCCACTTTCTGTTACCATCGGGCCCGCGAGCCCCTTTTTCCCCTTTATTCTTAAGTTTTTCTCTCTATTAATTCAGTCATCTTCTAGCAAGCCTCGAGTCACTCAGGCTCATTCTATCTTTTTACTTGAGAATCCAAAAAAAAAAACGTCTTCTCTGAAACTCACATTTCCATCGAGGAGACGTCTCTACTCATCCCAGAGGGCGTTCCCAATCAGGGATCCCTCTTTTCTGAATCATTGATCGATTTACTCGATCCTCCCTCCACTGTAAATACCACCTCTCCAGCTTTATCTTCAGTAGGTCAAGTTAGGTTAGGAAATAGGAAAGTCAGAGGTAAGCGAGTTCCAAATAGGTATCTGCAACAATTGGCACAGAAATGCGTAGAGTGTACAAGGCTGCCAAACTTTTTGGATAATACCATCCAGCTAGATGAAATCTGGTATGAGGATGAGCATAACATAGATCATACTTTGGGAGTATATGAGGTGGTATCAGAGAAAGATCCCGAATCCGAGGATGAAATCGAGGACTTGGCTGATGCATATGCATATGGACTTAGAAGATTTGAAGAACCATCAGCCACAGGGAATGAACCGACCAAGGAACTGAATTTAGGAACCCTGGAAGATCCTAAGACTATCCTCATCAGTGCAAACCTCACTCCCTCAGAAGAACAACGTTTGATCAATGTTTTGGAAGAATGTAAGGACACATTCGCATGGACATATGAAGATATGCCAGGATTAGATAATTCATTGGTTGAACATAGATTAACCTTGAAACCTGGAACTACCCCGGTTAAACAAAAGCTCAGGAGGTTCCACCCTGATATTGCACTCAAAATGAAAGAAGAGGTTGACAAACTACACCAAGCAAAATTTATTAAGGTTGTCCTATATCCGCAATGGGTGGCCAACATAGTCCCTGTTATGAAGAAGGATGGACGAATTCGGATTTGTATAGATTTCAGGGACATGAACTGAGCATGTCCTAAAGATGATTTCCCTTTGCCTCATATCGATGTTTTGGTTGATAACACAGCTGTATTTGAAATGCTTTCATTCATGGATGGCTATTCTGGATACAATCAGATCTGGTAAGCTTAGGAGGACCAAGAAAAGACCTCGTTCTCTACACCTTGGGGAACATATTGCTATGTTGTCATGCCCTTTGGGTTAAAGAATGCCGGTGCTACATATCAGAGGGCTATGATGGCTATCTTTCACGACATGATGCACACCCTTGTAGAGGTGTATGTGGATGATTTGGTTATCAAGTCCAAGAATCGGGAAGATCATTCTGAAGTGTTAAGGAAAGTTTTGCAACGAGCTAGAGAATACAAGCTGAAAATGAACCCTAAGAAGTGCACATTTGGAGTTTCATCAGGAAAGTTACTTGGGTTTATAGTAACCGAAAGGGGCATAGAGATCGACCCAAACAAGGCCAAAGCAATTATTGGTATGCCTCCTCCGAAGAATATGAAAGAGCTTCGAGGATTGATTGGGAGGCTACAATTTGTCCGCCGGTTTATCTCACATCATTCCCAAAGGTGTAAACCTTTCTATGAGTTAACCAAGAAGGGGGCCGAGTTTAAATGGGATTCGAAGTGCCAGGAGGCGTTTGATGGGTTGAAAACATACCTGGCAAGTCCCCCTGTACTTAGACCACCAATTCCCGACAAACCTTTGGTCCTCTACATTTCGGTTCTTGAGAACTCTCTCGGGGCAGTCCTGGCACAAGTTGATGAAGAAGGGAAAGAACGAGCTACTTACTACTTGTCTAAGATGTTTGATGCTTGTGAAATTTAAGTACACCGTGGTAGAAAAGACCCGCGTCTTGCTCTTGTTTGGGTGGTTCGTAAACTCAAACATTATTTCCTTGCTCACCAAGTCAAGCTCATTGCTCGTATCAATCCCATTAAGTTTCGTTAGAGAAGACGATCTTGACCGATCGGTTAGTGGCGATGGCGAGTTTCTTATCCCAATTTGATATCACTTATGTCCCACGTAAAGCAATCAAGGGTTATGCTATCGTCGAACACCTTGCCCATCATCCCATACCCGTCTTTGACCCAAATCCGGTCGGAGTTCCGGATGACGAACTAATGTCGGATCCGATCTTCCAATCTTTGGACATTATATTTTGATGGGGCTCGAACTCTCGTGGTAGAGGGATAGGTATTGTCCTTCCGTCACCCGAAGGTGTCACCATTCCACGGGCTTTTCGACTTAACTTTCCAGCAACCAACAACATAGGCGAGTATGAAGCCTTGCCGGCCGGGCCGAGGCCGCTCATTTCCACGGTGCCACCGAACCGAGGGTGATAGGTGATAGTCAATTGGTCCTACGCCAGTCCTATCCAAGTACCGAACTTCTCATCCAAACCTCAAACCCTACCAGAGCTCACCACTCGCTACATCAAGCTATTCTTCAAACTCACCTTTGTTCATGTCCCCCGCTCTCGAATATCCTCGCCGATGCCTTAGCTTCACTAGCTTCATCTCTATCCGTCCCGCTGGCGAGCAAGTGCGGACTATCCACATCTCGTAAGAGAACAATTCCGAAGAATTGAGGATGGACGTTTTCTGAAGGTTAAGGAAAGATTCAATAGGAAGGAATACTTGGAACATAAAGAAGAAATCTCCTTGATTGAGTTGGAAGAATTAGAAGAAGGTGAGAGACCTTGGTATGATGAGATTGCGAGGTATTGTCAAGATCAGTCATATCCGCCTGGATCAACCACCAAAGAAAAGAAGGCAATCAGAAGAGTATCCCAGAGGTATACAATCCTAGGAGGAGTGCTCTATAAGAGAAGCCTAAGTGGAATCTTACTCAGATGTCTTGATGAAGAAGAAGCCGAGTTGGTGCTGAAGGAAGCACATTCTGGAGTTTGTGGTGGTCATGTGAATGCCCAAGCCCTTGCTAAGAAAATCATCCGACAAGGGTATTATTGGCCAACTCTAGAAGAAGACTGCTCCATCTTTGTCCGGCATTGTCATTCACGTCAACTCCATGCCGACAAGATTCACTCTCCCGCATCTTCTCTTCATCCAATTCATGCCCCATGGCCTTTCGCCATGTGGGCTTTTGATATCATTGGCCCCTTGAGTGACCTCAACTCCGAAATGCGCTCAAAATCATTCATTCTGACGGCAACGGAGTTCTTCACAAAGTGGGCTGAAGCGGAAGCATTCGTAGAGATTAAAGCGTCAACAGTTTGCTCCTTCATCAAGCGCAACATCTTGGCAAGGTTTGGGATCCCCAGCGACATCGTCACCGATAATGGGCCACAATTTCTTTCTCAAGATCTGCGTGATCTTTGCAACAGATATTACATTTCATTGCATCATTCATCACCATACTATCCTCAAGGCAATGGTCAAGCAGAAGCCACCAACAAAACCTTAATCAAAATCATCAAGAAATCTTGTAAGTCTAGCAAGTTTGCCGACTGGCCTGATAAGCTTGTAGAAGCCCTATGGGCTTATCGTACTTCTGTAAGGACTCCCACTGGACAAACCCCGTATGCTTTGGCATATGGGATGGAAGCAGTGGTCCCTTACGAAGTATTACTTCCATCTCTCCGAGTTCAGCTCGACAGGGATATTCCTGTTGATGAGAGACGAGAATCTCTCATTGCACAGCTTGAACTCTTGAATGAAAGAAGGCTAGCCGCCGCTGAGCATGCCTGGACTTATCAGAATAGACTCAAAAGGTTTTATCAAAAGAGGGTGGTCGAGAGAAAATTCGAGATCGGCGAGATGGTAGTCAAACGCATATTCGTTAAGCCAGGGGGTCCCCGCTCCAAGTTGCAACCTAACTGGGAAGGGCCTTTTGTAATCACTGAAAAGTATCCAGGTAATGCATATGAATTGACTAATGCAGATGGAGAAAAATTGAATCATCCTTGGAATGGAGTTTACCTCAAGAAGTACTTTCCATAAAAATGGAGAAACCACTGGTATAATCTCAAGTCATCGATCCTAGGTTGTTTGTGAAAAGACAAGGGTAGGTACCATCCTACACACACAACACTTCCCGATCCTAGAATCCAGACAACCCGACACTTGCGAAAGGCAAGGCAGAAATCTAGAAATGGAAGGAGTACCCTTACCCTATTCTCTTCTACTCGGTCCAAGATAGGGAGAGAAGATTAGAGAGGGGTAGTATCGAAAACACTCGCCACCCTAGTAGGAGGCCGTCTCAGAGGGTACAAAAGGGTGCCAAAAGATGGGCAATGAACCCCTCAGGTTAGAAAAAAAAATGATCAACCTGTCTGAATGAGTACCTAGAATGATAGTCAAGGCAAAAGGCACTAAAAGATGGGCAATGTCCCCACGGGTCAAAAACTCCGTCCAAATATGTGCCACATAGAAAAGAGCAAAAAAAGAAAGAAAAACCCAAAGAGGCCGAACCCCAATGGGTAATTTGAGTGAGAGTAGAGAAATCCCTCTCAACATCTTCAAACCCTATCAAGGACTTCCTCTCGTACTCTTCCTCCTTAAACCCCTAGGGAAGGGTAAACCGACCAAATCCAGGTGGAATCCAAGCCGATCAAAGGAAGAAGGTTAGAAGGATTCTAGGTAGGGAACTTTATTTTTGCACGTGGCATCTACCACTTGAGTCTTGACAAACTCCAAAGACCGATGAACTGTCTCAAATACCAGCATTTTCTCCACAAAAAGTTGCATATTTCAAAATTTCAAAAAAATGCATATTTCAAAAACCCCCAAAAAATGCATATTTCAAAAAAACCAAAAAATTTGAATATTTCAAAAACAAAAAAAATGAATATTTCAAAAATTCAAAAAAATATATACATATTTCAAAAATCCAAAAAAAATTTGAATACTTTTGAAAATCCAAATGATTGTTTTCAAGAAAACCCCAAAAAAAAAATTTGCTTAGTCATGATCATTGCCTTAGTTGCATCCATGTTTATTTGACTGTGATGCATATTTCCATTTCTGCATTGCATATCCATTTTTTTACTTTAATTACCTTGTTAAGAATGCTCTTCCCTTTGACTTAAGTCAAAGTTGACCATAATAGGCAAAGGGATGAGTCGTGATGAAGATCTAATCCCCTTTTATTAAGTGTTACAGGCATTTCAATACAGGAGAGGAGAGGATTCACACCATGACATGTAAGTTCTCTCAAACCCTTACATTTCATTTAAGTCATTTGTTTTACTCTACCTTGTTAAGAAGGCTCCTCCCTTTGACTCAAAATCAAGGCATACAATATACAGGCAAAGGGATGAGTAATGATAAAATTTTAATCATTTTCATTGAGTATTTTCAGGAGCTGAAGAAGCAAAAGAAAAGAGCCATTAGGTACATTTTTTTGCAAAAAAAAAAAAATTGCCTCAGGGCGCATGTGCCCTCATCTGGGGGCACACGGCCGTGTGCCCCACCCTGTGGCGCATGGGCCGTGTGCCCCCGATCGGGGGCACATGGACAAAAAATTCAAAAAAAATCAGAAAAATCTCAAAAATTCAGAAATTGTCTATAATGTTAAAAGTGACATTTTTTCTAAAGGAACCATCATAAAAAACATTGTTTTGACATCCAAATGATGGTTCTAATAGTAAAATCTTCAGTTGATCATTTCAAGAACAATATGTTTCATATGACAATTCTGTCTATTGGGTACTAACCAAAAATGTGCAGGCAACCTTTTTAGTCCTAACAGGTGAATTGGCGAGATCAGTGTTCCCCAAGGAACATCATGCCAACCTTGCGGCGAAAAGAGAGGAAGCACCACCCGGCTGAACATTCTCATGGTGTTGTATTCCGTCAGAAGGCAAGACAAGGATGGACCGTAGGTCTTTGGTCATTGCACTACGCCTGAAGACTTCACTCAAATCTACATTCTCATCAATCTTACATCATCACCATCATTGCATTTTGCACTTCACATCACCTTTTACCATTTGTCACCTAGTTATGTTAGGTTCATTTATATTATATGCATTAGTGTTGAAGACCTTGAGAGTGAAAATGACTGGGCCCGAGATCCCCTTCAACAAAATCTACGACGGCTTGGTCATTTCTTCACACTCACGGATAAGCCAAAATTGAACATTGGAGGGACGATGGTTCCTAATCGGGTGTCTTGACCTCCAATAGACAATCTATATCTTCAACTATTTTCTACATAATTTTCTATGTTTGCATATCCATCTCCTTTTCTTTCTTCATCATTACCAATTCTATTTCATTATGTTTTCTCTTTCTTTTATTTCATCATGTTTTATTCTTTCTTTTATCCCTTCATGTTTTATTCCTTTCTTTTTATTCCACCATGTTTTATTCTGTCCTTTATTTTATCCCACCATGTCTTTTATTTTATCCCACCGTGTCATGGCAATTGTCATGCCATTGTCTCTTCTTTCCCATCATTCTATGCTATCCCACCATTATCTTTCAATCCCACTATGGCTTAAGTCTGTCTTGTCGTTTTCCGAATACCGGGTTTTTCTGCCAGAGCGTGATTCATGGTTTTCACGATACCCGAGCAATTTTGTTATGCTTAAATGAACCCTTTTAGAACTTGAGGTTCTTCCACTCAGAATTAAACTGAGTATTTTGGTGAAACTTGAATGAACTTGAGATTATAAATATGATGGATTGGTATTATTTTCATTTTAAGATCAATTTCTCTTTTAAAAACTTTAACCCATCACAGTACAAGAACACCGCAAAGTTCGGGTTGCTGGCTGATGATGAACCTACGAATTCGAGGACTCCTCACCGCGCTGAGGGTTGGCTACATCCTTTTATCCTTTATCATTTACTTTTTTATCTCTCGTGCCAAGGGCATGTCTTTTACCAGTCAATTATATGAGGTTTTGATAGAACATGAAAGCGATCTAGAATACTCAGCGAGATTCATATTGCTGGATCAGGTAGATAAGTGTGTCTATATCTACACCTTGATGCCACCTTTTCAGTCCATCACCATTCCATTCCGCTACGTTCATCTACGCTCACTTGCACTTCATTACAATTCACTCCGAATCACTCCGCTTCATCACATGCCATTCCCTTGCAAAGCCGACATCAAGGCGAGGCAAGCTGTAGACACGCCAAATTCACCTAATTCAGAGCATAAAACTCATGTTTTATAGGGTAACATGTATGATTGACCTTATAATGATGCCGGGTCTTTTAAAGTTGATTTGGAACTTCGCCGAATGAAATCGGACGTTTTCCGATGTTTTCCGCAAAAAGCCGTAATTTCCGAGCGAAAGCCACACGTAAATCGTGTAAACACAGAAGTTGGCTGAATGACCAATTCCTAATGATCATGCATTGAAGGTTATGGTCATATTCACACCCCGAACAAGTTTTGTTGCATATCGTGCCTTTCCGGTTTGCCGTCGGAGTCATTTTGACATGTATCGGATCTTCTGTTCACTGCCCGAACTTCCGGATAAAATTCTGAAGTTTTGGAGGGTGTGATGGCTTATCCTATGCTATATAAAGCTTCTTAGGCCTGTTATCTTTCCAACGCAACAAACGGCGTCGAATTCCGAGTTCGGGAGTGTTCGCAATGGCTTCCGGAAGAAGGACGCGCGAAACCAGTCCCATGCGCCCGGGATCCTGGTCACATGCGCCCGGGAGCCAGGGCACGTGGCCATGCGCCCTACCAGTGAGGCACGTGACCTTGTGCCCTCACTTGAGGGCACATGCGCCCCACCTTTGAGGCACGAGGGACCCAGTCTTTCACCGGGACTCTACCACTGAACCGACGATTGGATAAGAACAAGTTTTTCGAGATTTGTGCCCATGCGCCCTCATTGGGGGGCACATGCACCCCTCAGTGGGGCGCATGCGCCCCGGCACAGGCGCGCGTGCGCTCGGGGTGGGGCGCAAGGGCCCTATTTTTTAGTATAGATCGCGCCTTCTGTTCTCCTATAAATTAAATCCGATTCCGGTCGTTCCAAAGGGATGAGCACGACTCCCCAGGCATCTCAAGACGTCCAACCTCCCTCCTGCATCTATTTTGTGATTTTTAGAGAGAGAATTTCGAGTTGTTAGAGAGAGAAAAGTCGGTTCAAGAGAGAGGAAGGCTGTTCTACAGGTGATCTGCCCAATCTCTCTTCCTCGGACTCTACAGCAGTGTGTGGACGTCTTCTGCCCGAGCTCTCTTCATCAAAGTTCTTCCTCTCCAAGTCTTCTTCAGTTTGGAATCTACGGCACTTGATTCCAAGGTCGGGGCTGGTCGTGACGAGCGCATAAGCAAAGTCGCGCCTGGCAGATCCTGGACTGCTGCTTGGCTTTTTTTGACAACACAAATTTGGTTATATCTTCATCTATTCAACTCAGAATCTTTCAGTTCTTTTTCCTATCTCTTTATTTCGTGATTCTACATCCTCCTATAATTTTTTTACATTTTTTTGCATTACTTTTACTCTGTTATTCCGAAAATAAAAAAAGGGGGTTAGAGATAACCCGAATCCGGTCAGTTTCTAGTCAATTGTGTGTTTCATGTCATTCTCTTTACATATACTCCACTTTGTCTAGTTCTAATTGTCTATTTCACTTGTTTATTTGTCTAGTTGCACAGAATATCAAGCACCCACACGTTGAGGACTCTTCTTCATCGGCCGGCTGAAGAAGGAGAAGCTTTAACTCACATTCTTCACGCTAAGGTACACACGGTCAATTTTAATTCTATAAACCGGAACCCACGGTTCCTGGCGACCACATGTCTTAATTTATTTCTTCTCACCCTCCTCCCTCATGACCCGAACCGTCTCTTTGGTGATCGAGCGACGCCAAGGGATGAAAGTTCGGGGATCAATGTGATTGTGGGATCGAGGTGAGATTTGCTTTCCGAGCTTTATTCCTTTCTTTTCTCATCCCCTCTTGAGGTGACGATCTGGATTCACGGACTTCCCTGAAAAGGAGAGGACCCTGTCGAATTTTCAGAGTCGACAGTCATCCGGGAACTCCGACCGGACTGGGTGAAAGACAGGTATAGGATGGTGGGCAAGGTGTTCAGCAATAGCATAACCCTTGATTGCCTTCTGTGGTACATAAGTGATATCAAATTGTGATAAGAAACTCTACCATCGCCCTAACCGATCAGTCAAGACTGTCTTCTCTAACAGAAACTTAATGGGATTGTTACGAGCAATGAGCTTGACTTGGTGAGCAAGGAAATAATGTTTGAGTTTCTGAACCACCCAAACAAGAGCAGCATAAGTTTTTTCTACCATAGTGTACTTCAGCTCACAAGCATCAAACATCTCAGACAAGTAATAAGTAGCTCGTTCTTTCCCTTCTTCATCAACTTGTGCAAGGACTGCCCCAAGAGAGTTATCAAGAACCGAGATGTAGAGGACCAAGGGCTTGTAGGGAATTGGTGGTCTAAGTACAGGGGGACTTGCCAGGTATGTTTTCAACCCATCAAATGCCTCCTGGCACTTGGAATCCCATTTAAACTCTGCCCCTGCCTTGGTTAACTCATAGAAAGGTTTACACTTTTGGGAATGTTGTGAGATAAACCGGCGGACAAATTGTAGCCTCCCAATCAATCCTTGAAGCTCTTTCATATTCTTCGGAGGAGGCATACCAATAATTGCTTTGGCCTTGTTTGGGTCGATCTCTATGCCCCTTTTGCTTACTATGAACCCAAGTAGCTTTCCTGATGAAACACAAAATGTGCACTTCTTAGGGTTCATTTTCATCTTATATTCTCTAGCTCGTTGCAAAACTTTCCTTAGCACTTCAGAATGATCTTCCCGACTCTTGGACTTGATAACCAAATCATCCACATATACCTCTACAAGGGTGTGCATCATGTCATGCAAGATAGCCATCATAGCCCTCTGATATGTAGCACCAGCATTCTTTAACCCAAAGGGCATGACAACATAGCAATATGTTCCCCAAGGTGTAGTGAACGAGGTCTTCTCTTGGTCCTCCTCAGCTAACCGAATCTGATTGTATCCCGAATAGCCATCCATGAATGAAAGCATTTCAAATCAAGCTGTGTTATCAACCAAAACATCGATATGAGGTAAAGGAAAATCATCCTTAGGACACGCTCGGTCCAAGTCCCTAAAGTCTATGCAAATCCGAATTCGTCCATCCTTCTTCATAACAGGGACTATGTTAGCCACCCATTGCGGATATAGGGCAACTTTAATAAATTTTGCTTGGTGTACTTTGTCGACCTCTTCTTTCATTTTGAGTGCAATATTAGGGTGGAATCTCCTGAGCTTTTGTTTAACCGGGGTAGTTCCAGGTTTCAAGGTTAATCTATGTTCAACAAATGAATTATCTAATCCCGGCATGTCTTCATATGTCCATGCGAATGTGTCCTTATATTCTTCCAAAACTTTGATCAAGCATTGTTCTTCTGAGGGAGTGAGGTTTGCACTAACGAGGATAGTCTTAGGATCTTCCGTGGTTCCTAAATTCGGTTCCTTGGTCGGTTCATTCCCCGTGGCCGATGGTTCCTCAAATCTTCTAAGTCCGGATGCATATGCATCGACCAAGTCCTCGATTTCATCCTCGGATTCGGGATCCTTCTCTGATACCACCTCATATACTCCCAAAGTATGATCTATGTTATGCTCATCCTCATATCGTATTTCATCTAGCTGGATGGAATTATCTAAAAAGTTTGGTAGCCTTGCAAACTCTACACATTTCTGTGCCAATTGTTGTTGATACCTATTTGGAACTCGCTTACCTCTGACTTTCCTATTTCCTAACCTAACTTGACCTACTGAAGATAAAGCTGGAAAGGTGGTATTTACAGTGGAGGGAGGATCGAGTAAATCGATCAATGATTCAGAAGAGAGGGATCCCTGATTGGGAGCGCCCTCTGGGATGAGTAGAGACGTCTCCTCGTTGGAAATGTGAGTTTTAGAGAAGACGTTTTTTTTTGGAAATTTCAAGTAAAAAGATAGAATGAGTCAGCATGACTCGGGATTTGCTAGAACCGACCGAATTAACAGAGAGAAAAACTTAAGAATAAAAGGGAAAAAGGGGCTCGTGGGCCCGATGGTAATAGAAAATGGACACATGGGTCAAAACTCGATGAAAAAGTAAACGGGTACGTGGACCCGATCTTAGAAATAAATGGGCCTGTGAGCCCATGTTGGGAAAAGCCCTCAGTTCTGAAGTTGATGAGGGAAGCAAATGGGCAAGCAGGCCCAATAAGAGTGAAAGGTTGAAGAGGGCACATGGGCCCAAAGTGGGTAAGTGGGCCCTGAAGCCCATCCAAAAGATCTAGAAACAATGGTACGAGGTTCAAACATGGGATTGTTGTATTTGGGCCTCGTGGAATGGTTTTGACTTGGGTGGTATGCTAAACCAGATGATCCAAGATTGGTCTATCCTCGAGTGGTTCCTGGTGCTCTTCCCCACTTGAGAACAGACGAGTCAAAGATAAGCATAGGTCTTCCAAGTCTTCTTCTTCATCTGGAGCCTTCCTTCTCTTGACAACTGTAACAAAACTTTTGTCATCTTCAGCCATCATCATGGTCTCCCCTTTGATAAAGAAGTTGTGGAGTCCCATGGCATATCCTGGCTGGAAGATCCTCCTTGGGATGGAATCCTCTTCATATCCCAACCCCTGCCTGCGTGGCCTTTTCACAATTTGAAGCGGCTAAGTGATCCCTTGAAGATCCTTGCCTAAACCTCTTCCAGGCTGATAGGCTAGTTTCATCATCATCCGCCATCCCACTGTGTCAGGTAGAGAGGCGGTCATGCATCTAACTTCTGGTAATTCTCCCACTGAGATCTGGGGCTGTATTGACAAACCTAGGGGTGATGTAAAAGTAGCATCATTCATCTCGTCCCTTATAGGCATGCTAGTCACTTTGACCACTTGTCCTTTAAAAGAAAACTTTACGCATCGGTGGTTTGTCGAAGCCACGACTCCTATTGCCTCCAAGTATGGCCTCCCAAGTATAGCTCGAAAAGTTGGATCCAATTCTAGAACATGAAAATATGTTGTGACCGTACATGGTCCGAGTTTGACTTCTAGAGTGACCACCCCACGTGCAGACTTCCTGGAGTTGTCATAGGCCGTCACCATGGCACAAGATGGCTTGATTTCTTGGTCAGAAATGCCACACAACTGCAATGTTTCTGGAGGCATAACATTGATAGAAGCTCCAGTGTCAACCAAACATGATTTCACTTCGACATTGCAGATGATAACTGCCACATGCAAAGCATATCTCCTGACCTCTGGATCTGCTAATTCTTCTTGAGAGAAAGTGAGTGTTGGGTGCTCACTTTGGGGGCTAACACCGTAGTTATCTTTTCGTGTGGGAGATCTTCACTCACCATGACCCTTTGCAAGTACCGTTGTAGAACCTCCCGGGTGCACCTTTGATCTTTTCGATCAACTCAAGTATGGAAATACAGTAGGTGTCTTATCTAAATGTTTCAACAAATCATAGGCCGTGCCCGGCAATGGTTCTTCCACTTGTTCTTCCTCCACCGGATCCTGCGGTTAGTACTAGCTTGGGGAAAGAGCCGTCGGAACATCCTCCCACTCCAAAGCACCGGGGCTATTTGGCGGTCGGGTAGAGGTGAAGGGTTAAGTGGGGTGGATTGTGGTGGAACAGGTGGTGTAGGTGCATGTATGATAGGTAATGGGATTGATGTTTCTGGGATGATGGGGTTAGTTGGTAGAGGGGTAGGATTTAGAGGTGGTAGTGATGGTGATACCGGTGGCCTAATAAGAAGAGGCCGGGGTGCATAAGTGGTTGATGAAGGTGTAGGTTGTGGGATTGGTTGTGGTGTTGGTGGTATGATAGGTTGGGGTTTTGGAGTGACAGAGCTCATAGGCTAGGGGTTCAGGTTTGGTGGTGATTGTGGTGGTCGGATGAGCAAGGGTTGGGGTGTAGCAATGGTTGAAGGAGGTGTAGTTAAGGAGGGGGCTGGCCTAATGATGGGTCAGCGAGAAGAAGTGGCGGCCAGTGGTTGGGTTATTGAGCTTTGTGGTAGTTGTGGAGTAGAAGGTGCAAGAATTATTTGTCTAGGAGGGTTCCTAGCAGGAGACCTAGCTAGGTTGACAGGCATGGTTGCATTTTGGTTTTCTAGTTGCCAACCTTGAGCACGACCGGCATCTCCCCGGACAATGGAGTGTACTAGACCAATTCCCGGATTTGGATGTGCCGGTGCCGGTCTTTGGAGCGGGAGCATGTAATGGGAGCGGATTATGGACAATCCCCAAGTCGGGTTGTTGTTGAGGTTGAGCCGGTGGACGCCGCCGCCGCCGCCGCCTAGCCTTCATAGCTTGTATGCATTCCCCCATTCGAGCCCAATCAATGCCGCCTTGGTCATTCGCATCGTGGATGTAATCCTTGAATTGAAAGCACACTTCTACAAGGCGACCAGACACCGGTGGTAAGCACAAGCATCGTGGACATATCTACATTTGTTGGCCAAACCTCTCTTTCCTCGGGGCAATCCCAACTGTTTCTTCGCCATGAGTACATTGAAGATGTCGGTCAAGGAGTAAAGGAGTTGTTGGTAGTTCTCTCTCTTAGGACCTCCCCTTCATGGTGCCTGATTGGGTGGTGGCGGTGCCCTATTGTAGGTAGGTTGACGAGGTTGCTGGGGTTGTGCTACTGGTTGAGGGGGTTGTTGTGGTTGTCGTGGTTGTTGTGGCCTAACCTGTTGTTGAGAGGGGTAATAGGAAAGGTTTTGTGGTGGGTTTCTCGAATCGGTTTCGACGGTTCCCTCCCCGGTTCCCCACAATGTTTATAGCTTCGTTGTTGACCACTCCTTCGGTTGTAGGCCCAACTAGCAGTGCGAGGGGGTTTTCCCGAAGTTTCTAGGTTTAGGATCAAAAGAGTTTATCACGGTGGCATCCTTGAAGTGGGCTTGCAAGTATCGGGCACTATCATAAAGTTCATTCACGGTGGTAGGACGGTGCGTGATCAATATATTCCTCAAGCGTGTGTAGTGTTGCCAATAAGCATCTTCACTTGTTCCCCTTCAGAAATCACATCTGTCAATTTTTTTGCCATTCCCCTCCAGCGATCAGCAAACTTTATGAAGTCTTCTTCGGGCTTCATCTTTCCAGCAATCAAGTCTATAATGGAGCATGCTGGTGCCACCCGATCTCTGTATCTCTGCAAGAATTTGGTCTTGACAATATCGAAGTCTCCTGCCTCAAAGGAGTCGAGCGAGTAGAACCATTCCAATGCAGACCCTTCTAGTGATCGGCGGAACAAGAAGGCAAGAACCCTACGATCATTTTTCCGTAATGAGGACTCGTAAAGAAAATGTTTTAAGTGGAGAAAAGGATTGCCGCACCATTGTAGCGGCGATAAACCGGTAGCTCGTAAGGTGGCGGTGTAGGAGTGGCAAAGAAGGAATAGAGATTTCAGAACCGACTTGGAGTCCAGGCGACATCTCTGCTCTTCATAACGTTCATTCATCTGGGTGAGCTGATCCATGATTGCCTGGGTGAGAGCATGTTCTTGGTTTACTGGTTGGGGTATGTGGTTAGAGACATGATTTTGGAATTGAGGAGCATGACTCGGCAAATTTACTGAAGATTGTCTCATGAATTGATGGGCCAAGGGAGCAACATGGTTGAAATAAGATGGTTGAACAAATGAGGGTTGGACCACAGATGGTTGAACTACATATGGTTGTGCTAATGATGGTTGTGCTAATGCCAATGATGGTTGAATCACAGATTGTTGAACAATACGTGGTTGAATGAGTGGTGGTCAAACCAGAGGACAAGGAGATGAGGCAACTTGGTTAACTTCAGCCTGATCATAGGCCATTTTGCCCTTCACCATGGATTGTATGCGGGCGTAGGTTTCTGGGTCAGTATAGAGAGACAACTCCCTAAAGAGTTGTTCAACATCACGAGGAGCAGATGGTTGAGGGATCTCTTGCGCTTCTGACTCAAACAATGGATTAACACGACCATCTGACGGATTTGGTTGATGACCCATCTCGTGCTCTCGATGTTCAGCTTGTTCCGCCATTCTAACGTGCCTTCCAGACCTTAGTTGCATTGAACTTCAAGGAGAAAGTAAAACAAACAAGTTGACAAAGTAAACAAGAACTTTTTTTGGTTTCTAGTATCTTGCAAAAAGTTAGAGGTTTGAATTTTTGTTTGACAAGCAAGTGATGCAAAGACTTGAAAGCAAGATTACGCAATGATTTTGATTAAACCTTAGGTTTATGGATTTGTTAAGAATTGTTCTCTCAACAAATGGGTTAGGATCCTAACTCCAATCTCCAATGACCTAGGTTTCACACAATCTCACCACGTGTAGGTAACATAGGATGCTTCGGGTTTTGGGGAGTGGTAAAACCAACCCGATCGTGAAGAGGAATACTCCACGTATGAGGAATTACGGAGGCCTTGATGAAAGCCAACCAAGTCAACTAGAAAGGAATATCCCAGAAGAGAGGTCAGAATCCACCAAGAGGGTGTTTTGGATGGGAGGGATAAATGGGAGAGTGAGCTCCCGCCTCAAAAAAAGTGTAAGAGAAGGAGGTAGAGAGAAGGAGCAGAGAATGCAATAAAGTAATAAAACAAGTAATGAGCAAAACATAAAATTAAAAAAACAAGCAAAGACACAAGACAAGCAACTAGAAACTAGACAAGCAACTAGAAACTAGAATCCGTACCTTGTTTCGTATGCGAGCCAAATGGAGATAGTGAAAAGGTGATGGAAAGAAGAGGGTTCAGATCCGATAGCCAAGCAAAGGGTGGTCCACGTGGGGACCGATGTAAGAATAAGTCGGTTCACATGGGAACCGGGGTAAAAAGTAAAGGTGGTTCAGGCGGGAACCGGTTTTGGGTAAAAAAGGGTGGTTCACGTGGGAACCGGTTTGAATGGTCAAAAGAGGGCCACGTGGGGCCAATTAAAGGTGAATAATGATTTGATCCAAGTTGGGATAGATCTGAAGGAAAGTGGTTTGGTTCACGTGGGAACCAAAGTAAAGAAAGAGATTGGTTCACACGGGAACCGGTTTAAAAGGAAAAGGGTGGTTCACGTGGGAATCGGTTTAAATAAAATGACAGAAATTAAAGGAGGTACTTGGCACTTCATATCTGATGAAAGATGGGTGAAATCAGAAATTTTGAGATGGCATGAAGTTTAAGAGAGGTGGAAAGAAGGAAAGACTCACGTGGGAACCGGTCTAGAACAAGAACTAGTTGCAAACAAAACACTAAGCACCCACGGTTGAAGACATTGCTTGTCCCACCGTGGTCGCCACAAAGCTGTCGACTCTAAAAATTTGACGGGGTCCTCTCCTTTTCGGGGAAGTCCGTGAATCCAGATCGTCACCTCAAGAGGGGATGAGAAAAGAAAGGAATAAAACTCGGAAAGCAACTCTCACCTCGGTCCCACACTCACATTGATCCCCGAACTTTCATCCCTTGGCGTTGCTCGATCACCAAAGAGACGGTTCGGGTCATGTGGGAGGAGTATGAGAAGTATAAAATTAAAACATGTGGTCGCCAGGAACCGCGGGTTCCGATTTATAGAATTAAAATGACCGTGTGTACCTTAGCGTGAAGACTGCGGGTCAAAGCTTCTCCTTCTTCGGCCGGCCGATGAAGAAGAGTCCTCAACGTGTGGGTGCTTGATATTTTCTGCAACTAGACAAACAAACAAGTGAAATAAACAATTAGAACTAGACAAAGTGGAGTATATGTAAGGAAAATAACATGAAACACACAATTGACTAGAAACTGACCGGATTCGGGTTATCTCTAACCGCTTTTTCCCTATTTTTCAGATAAATAGACTAAAAATAATGCAAAAAAATGTTAAAAAATTATAGGAGTATGGATAATAACGAAAAAAAGAGATAGGAAAAAGAACAACAAGATTCTGAGTTGAATAGAGAAAGATATAGCCAAATCTGGGTTGTCAAAAAAGTCGAGCAGCAGTCTAGGATCTGCCAGGCGCGACTTTGCTTATGCACTCGTCACGACCAGCCCTAACCTCGGAATCAAGTGCCATTGATTTCAAACTCAATAAAACTTGGATAGGAAGAACTTTGATGAAGAGATCTTGGGCATAAGATGTCCACACACTGCTGTAGAGGCCGAAGAAGAGAGACCTATCTGATCACCTGCAGAATAGCCTTCCTCTCTCTTGAACCAACTTTTATCTCTCTAAAAACTCAAAATTCTCTCTCTAAAGATCACTAAATCAATGCAGGAGGGAGGTTGGACGTCTTGAGATGCCTGGGAGGTCGTGCTCATGCCTCTGGAATGACCAGAATCAGAGTTAATTTATAGGAGAACGAACGGCGCGATCTATACTACAAAATAGGGCTCCGCGCCCTACCCCGTGGCGCACGCGCCCCACCGAGGGGCGCGTGTGCCTCCCGGTGGGGGCGCACGGCACCGTTCCCGAAAAATGGTCTTATCCTGTGGATCGGTTCAGTGGTAGAGTCCCGGTGAAAAATTGGGCCCCTCGTGCCTCAAGGGTAGGGCGCATTTGCCCTCAAGTGAGGGCACGAGGTCACGTGTCCCACTGGTAGGGCGCATGGGGACGTGCCCTGGGTCCTGGGCGCATGTGACCAGGAACCCGGGCACATGGGACTGTTTTTGCGCGTCCTTCTTTCGGAAGCCATTGCGAACACTCCCGAACTCGAAATTTGATGCCGTTTGTTGCGTTGGAAAGATAACAGGCTGAAGAAGCTTTATAAAGCATTGGATCAGCCATAACACCATCCAACACTTCAGAATTTTGTCCGGAAGTTAGGGCAGTGAACAGAAGATCCGATACAGGTCAAAATGACTCCGACGGCAAACCGGAAAGGTACGGTATGCAACAAAACTTGTACGGGGTGTGAATATGACCATAACCTTAAATGCATGATCATTAGGCATTGGTCATTCAGCCAATTTCCGTGTTTACACGATTTACGTGTAACTTTCGCTCGGAAATTACGGCTTTTTGCGAAAAACTTCGGAAAGTATCCGATTTCGTTCGGAGAAGCTCCAAATCAACTTTAAAAAAGACCCGGCATCATTATAAGGTCAATCATACATGTTATCCTATAAAACATGAGTTTTATGCTTCCGAATTAAAGTGCGAATTTTGCGTGTCTACAACCGTAGTCATAGGAGGAGAGGTGAGGAGAGACACGCCATGCCACCTCTGGGATCAGTTCTCCATGGAAGGAGGAGGCGATTTGTGATGTGCCGGCCCCTTCCTTATCTTTGATGTATCTTTCTTTTGTATAGTGACAGTTGTTTGTTTCCCTTTCTGACTCCCTGCATTCACTCAAAAGGCGATTAGAACTTTATTTAGTCTTAGTCCCTTGCGAGAAGAGGGCAAAACTGCCTCGATCTTTTGTCAAGGGACATAGGCCTTATCAAGGTATCATAACAGAAAAATATAAGTATGCACAAAAGGAAACATGCAAGAATTAAATATGAATGCAAAGGCAACTAGTCAATTAGAAAGCAAATCTTAGGTGTTTTGAAATTTTTGATTGTTTGGGTTTTAATGGTTTTATAATGTTTTTGGTGTTTTTGGAACTTTTATGATTTTTTGGTGTTTGGAATATTTAATTTTTAAGAATTTTGATTTTATGAATTTGTTTGGCATTTTTGAAATATTTGATTTTTTTTTTCGGTGTGGAAGAAATGACCATCTCATCCTTTGCCTTGCTTGCCATAGGTGCCCCTCATCGTTACCTAAAGGTTTAGAGTAGGCATCACGTGTAAGAAAGTACCTAGTCCAAGATCTCCTGACCTTCCGCCTTCGATAGGCTATGGCTTTTCTTAGATCCAGTCGGTCAACCCTGCTCACAAGGTTAAAGGGGGAAGAGGATTGATGGTAAGTCCTTAATAGGATTCGGGGTGTCGAATTTGTTTCTCTACTAGTACCCGTGTTTCCCATTTGGGATTTGACATCCTTGGGTCCTTCCTTCTAGCCTTTTTCTTTGATGGCCCACATTCGGAGACAGTCTTTTTTCTTTTGCTTTATTTCGACTTCGAGGGGTTCATTGCCCATCTTTTGGAGCCTTTTTCTTGTTGGTACACATTCAGACAGGTCTATTCTTTTGCTGACCTAGGGGTCATCACCCATCTTTTGGCACCTTTTTTTCTTTGAAGAAGTCAGACCTTCAGAGGCATCTTCCTACTAAGGCAATGGGCACTTTCGATACTCCTTATTCTTACCCCTTCCATTTATTCTGGACCGAAATAAGAAGAGAATGGGATAGGGTTGACCTTCTTTTGCCAAGTGTTGCCTAGCTTTCTCTCTGACTTTCAATCATCAGATTCCAAAACCTAGGTGTGTAGTGTGTACAATATGATGCCTATCCTTATTTTCCTAAGTGACAAGTTGGTGCACCGAACAAGCAAGCGTTAGATGTCACCATCATTCTTCACACCTTTGAATTTTATAGATTTTTTCGTGATTTTTGCTTTAAGTGGAAATATTTTTTGAGGTATACACCATTCTAAGGACGCAGCTAGTTCTTCTCCTTCTCGCATTAGTTAAGATATATGAATTGCCGGATAAATGTTAAATTACATACAGACCCTCCCAATTAGGTTGAAGTTTGGAGCGGGGCCGCCCGGCTTAATGAATATTCTTTTAAGCACAACCTCACCGATTTCAAATTTTCTCTCCACCACCCTCTTCTGATAAAATCTTTTAAGTCTATTCTGATAAGATCTAGCACGTTCGGGCAAAGGGGCCACCCTCCTTTCGTCCAAGAGTTCGAGTTGCGCGAGAAGGGGAATCTCGCCGTTCATCCGTCGGGATGTCTCAATCGATCTAAACTTGGAGGAAGGAACGATCACCTTCATACGGAACTACCGCCTCCATCCCAAATGCCAAGGCATAAGAGTTTGACGCGTTGGGGTTCAAATAGAAGTGCGGTAGGCCCATAGAAAGCATCAACTAACTTATCCGGCCATTCTCGCGAACTTCGCTAGACTTACAAGTCTTCTTAATGATTTTTATCGCAGTTTTATTCGTGACTTCGCTCGATCCGTTGCCTCGAGGATAATATGGAGATGAATGATGCAATTGATGCAATACATTGCTTCAAAGGTCACGTAGCTCCCGGGAGACGATCGCGGTCCATCACGGTGACGATGTCGCTTGGGATCCCGAACCTCGGCAATGATGTTGCATTTGATGAAGGTGCGTACCGTCGATGCCTTGATTTCCACGTATGCCCACTTCGCCCACTTGGTGAAGCACTCCGTTGCCAGATGAAGGATTTGGTTTCGTTTGTGGAGTTTGGGTCACTGCGGGGTCCGATAACATCAAAAGCCCACATAGCGAAGGGCCACCGGGCGTGAATCGGGTGAAGGGAAGACGCGGGAGAGTGAATCTTGTCGGAGTAGAGTTGACATTGATGACAAGCGCACAAAATCAAGTAATCTTCTTTCCAGCAGTAGGCCAATAATACCCTTGCCTCGATGATCTTCTGCGAGGGCTTTGGCATTTCACACGGCCTCCATATACTCCGTGAGTGTGCTTATTTAAGCACCAATTTAGCCTCTTCTTCATCTATGCATCTTAATAGCATGCCGCCAAGCTCCTTTTATAAAGTACTCCACCTAAGATGGTGTATCTCCCGGGGCGACTCTTCTTACGGCTCTTTTCTCTTCGACGGTTGATCCCCGCGGGTATGTCCGATCCTCGTACGTAATTCGCAATCTCACGATACCACGGTTTTTCACCCTCTTCCAATTCCTCCAACTCGACCAAAGATACTTCCTCCTTTTCGCTCAATGTATTCCTTCCTTTCAAACTCTTCTTTAACCCTCAAGAATCACGCATCTTCTATCGTCGGAATGGTACATCGGCGAACATAGATCATCCTAACTCCGTCTACCTAGCGGGACGTATAGTGAAGATGCCAGAGAAGCGAGAGCATCGGCAAGAATATTTTCGAGCACGAGGAACATGAATGAATTCAAATTTTCAGAATAAATTTCGATGTAACAAAGTGAGTTCTTGGTACGGCTCGAGCTCCGGATGAGATGTGCGATATTTCGCTAGTACTTGGCGGAGAATCAACCGACTATCACCGATTACCCTTAGTTTAGTGACACCATAGAAGTGAGCGGCCTTAGCGTTCCAGTCCGGCCAACAAGGCTTCATATTCACTATATTGTTTCGTTCTGTCGAAAATAGAGTTGAAAAGCTCATGGAATGGTGACACCTTCAGTGACAAGAACAATCCCTATCCCTCTACCCCGGGAGTTTAATGCCCCATCGAAATACAAAGTCCATGGAATCGGAGGATCGAATGGACATCAATTCTTCATCGGGAAAATCCGATCGGATAGGGTCAAAGATCGGGGATAGGATGACGGGCAAGGTGTTCGGCAAATTGCATAGCCCTCGATTGCCTTGTCGAATGTAGGTGATGTCAAATTGAGAAAGAAAGCTTTGCCGGCGTGCAAACCGGTCGATTAGCAGACAGATTTTTCAAGAAGAAATTTGATGGGATTCACGCCAAAGAATGCAGATTAACCTCGCGACCCGTAAAGTAGTGTTTAAGCTTCGGACCACCCAAACCAGGGCGGCACAGTTTTTTCCGCATGGTTGTATACTTACGCTCACAAAGATCAAAGATTTTGACAAATAGTATGCTTCTCGCTTCTTTCCCTTCATCATCTAATTGTCTGCCAATACCGCTTCCAAGAGATCCTTCCAAAATCGAGATGTATACGATCGAGGGTTCGTCGGGAACCGTGAGGTTTAGTAGCACGTGGGCTTGACAAATATTTCTTTAAACCATCGAATGCCTCGACATCTCGAATCCCATCTAAATTCGCCTTCGCCTTGGTTAACTTAGAGAAAGGCTTACACCTTTGGGAGTGTTGTGAGATAAACCGGCGAACAAATTGTAGCATACCAATCAATCCTGCTGTAGCTCTTTTAAGTTCTTTGCAGTGGAGGCATATCAATGATGGTCTTGGCTTTGTCGGGATCGATTCGATGCCTCTTTGGTTTCTCACGATGAACCCAAGTAATTTTCCGGACGATACCTCCAAACACACATTTCTTGGGGTTCATTTTAAGCTTATATTCACTGCCGGCTCAGTTGCAAAACCTTTTAACACCTCAAAGACGCTCTTTATCTCGACCGAGATTCGACCACTAAATCATCCACATACACCTCTACAAATTTATGCATCATATCATGAAATATCGCCACCACGGCCCTTTGATAAGTTGCTCCGGCATTCTTTAATCCGGTAAGTGGCATGACGACATAGCAATAAGTTCCCCACTAAGTGTGATGCGAATGAGGTCTTCTCTTAATCTCTTACTTCTCGCTAACCGGATTTGATTATACCTTGTGTATCCATCCATTGAATGATAAGGGTTTCATATCCAAAACGCGTGTTATCAACAAGAACATCGATACGAGGAAGCGGGGAAATCATCGTTCGGACACGCTTGGTTTAAGTCCCCGAAGTCAATGCAAATTCGAACCTTTCCTTCCTTCTTCACGACCGGGGACTATATTTGCCACCCATTGTGGATAGAGGACAACTCTAATGAATTTTGCTTGGTGTAACTTATCGTCCTTTTCTTTCTTCTTCAATGCTACGTCTGGGTGGAATCTCAACTTTTGCTTGGCACAAAGGGTAGCTTCAGGGTTTTGAAGTCAATCGATGCTCTACCAATGATTTGTCTAACCCGTAGCATATCTTCATATGTCCAAGCGAACGTGTCTTTATACTCTTGTAACACCCCCATTGGGACATGCTCTCTTCTAAAGGGGCGAGGTTGGTACCGATGAGAATATTCTTAGGATCTTCTCTCGGTGTTCCCAAGATTAAGTTCCTTAGTCGGTTCATCCACCGTGGTTGATGGTTCTTCGAATCTTCTTAAACCGGATGGCATAAGCATCACCAAATCCTCCTCTTCATCCTCGCATCGTGATCCTTTTTCTGATACAACCTCATGTAGACCACTAAAGTTGGATCAATATTGTCCTTCTCTTCATATCGAATTTCACCCACTCGAATTGCATTTTTCTACGAATACTCCTCAGTAATGCTTGTGCACATTCTAGTGGTTTTTTTGAAGCCAACCGATGCAAGTATCTTTCTGAACTCTCCTACCACGGATTTTTGTTTGTTTTATTGGAAACTAAACCTAAAGAAGAAGAAGGTAAACACGGAGTAGGAAGAGGAGGTGGAGAGTGGAATTTATTGATGAAGGGCAAAGGAGATCGATCGGCAGACCCAGTGGCCTCCCCTGGATTTGGATCATCCTTTGTAATGAGGCTTGGGAAGTTTCTTCAATCGAAACTTCGGTTGAGAATACATGACATTTTTTTTTTATCTTTTCGAGAAGTACTAAACATAAAGACACGTAAGGAGTTTGGTTGGTTGTCATGTTTCGGTGCTGGGTACGGGATATTGATAGGGAAGGGAACAAATCGAGCAAAGACGGAGTAAAGAAAGCATCCATCCTCGTCGCCCGGAAAACTTGTCGGGAACAAGTCTCAGATCCGTGGAGATGACAAGTGGGTGAATGCCCCCGATTTTGATTGCCGAAAGGCGTTCACAGTCGTGGAATGATTCGTCACTTGACCCTTCTCTTCGCAGAATAAGCTATGATAACGCCGAGAAACGACTCATCCTCTAAAGTTATCAACCTTCTTCCTCTTTGCGCGTTCTTCGTGGTTCTCGTTCTTTCAATCATCCGTATGGCTCTCCCTTGTCGAAGAACTTGCAAAACACCCTCGAAGTATTTTTGACCGATCTTTTCGCCATTATCGCATGTCCCATCGTATCCTATCCCATTTCTTGATGTTATCTTTACTAAATGGATGGGTTCTAATGATGCCTCGCAATTCTCTTCCCGGTCCTTCCCGTCTTCGATAACCCGTATTTTCCATCATACGCCACCCGAGGGTCTTCGTATCATCTTTCTTTCTTTTCCAAACTTGCTCGGGCTGCCTTCCATCCCTTAGTAGATCGAGGATCGTTAAGACCGGTCGATTTGGCAAGCGAAGAGAAGAAGAGTAACCATGTACAATCCACAAAGCAATACTCACCACCTTAACAACTTGGCCCTTTGAAGCGGAAATTTGATGCACCGGTGATTGGTTGATCATTGCTTACGGCCTCTAATGCTTCAAAGTGTAAGGCCTTCCCAAGATAGCTTTGTAAGTTGGGTCCCATGTATCCCATTGATGCGGAAGTCGATAGTAAGAACCCTGTGGTCCAAGTTTGACTTCAAGCGTAACCATGCCACGGGCGGGCCTCTTTGGAATTGTCATACGCTGTTACGGTGATTTCATGTAGATGGCCGAATATCCTCTTCTCGGGACTCCACACAATTGGCGGGAACATCGAGGCACCGATATCAACTAAAGAAGACTTGACATATGTTTCGTTAATACGTCGCACAGCCGATACAAAGTGCATATTTCCTTGCTTCCGGTTTGTGCCTAACTCCTCTTTCGGGTAAAAGTCAGGTAAATGGGGTGGTTCATCTCTTCGGGTCGACATTGATGCAATCTTTTCGGGGGAAGGGTTTCATTGACCATTACTCGTCGTATATAATGCTGAAGAACTTCCCGATGAACCTTGGACTTTTTTGATCAGCTCTCGAATGGAAATCCGTGCGGGGGTTTTGTCAAGTGTGCTTCAAACAAATTGTAAGATGTCCCTGGCACCGGTTCTTCCGCGTGTTCTTCTCTCTCTCTTCTTCTTCTTGCGATCGGCTCGGTTGACCGGTGCCCGGGAAAATTCTTCTGAAACATGCGCCCGCTTCAAGCACCGTGGGTGAGCCGAGGGGCTATGGGTTGGTGTAGTAGAGGTGGGTGGAGGGTTAGGTCGGACGGGATGGGAGAGCCTCAGTAGGGGCGTGGTGATGATAATTCGCGGTTGTAGAGATGCGGGTAGCAGTTGTGGTGGCATGGTTGTACGATAAGGGTGGTACGGATGATGGGTCCTAATGGTGATGGTGTTTGTGGTGTGCTCCGGAATTTCCTCAGGCGGAGTCGCGTCCCACTCGGTTGGAGTTGTAATGTGGCTGGTGGCGTTACGGTTGGTCGTGACAAAGTGCGGACATTGGTGGTTTGGCTTCTTCGGTGGGTATAGCTCGTGGTATGGAGTGAACTGTTCGGTTAACGTGGTTTGGAGGGTTAATGTCTCACGAAGGAAGCCGGTCCTTCCCGATTTGCCACATTTTGGCCTCTATCGCGGGGTTCTATCTAAGTGGAGGTCAAAATGGGATTAACCCTCTAATTTTCGTGCTATCATGGTCGATGGGCACGAGAGGGTAGTAGGTTCTTAAAATGATCCCCTGCACTGCATTCCCTGTTGTTGTTGCTCGGGGTCATGGTGCCCGCTCGCCGCTCGATGAGAAGCCTGTTCTTTTCCTCGCCTTGATGTACTCGCCATTTGACCCCGCGGGGTCAATACTTCCTGATATTCGTGGAGGTCATGGATATAATCTTTAAATTTAAAGAAATTCTCCCACCGCTTTTATGCCCCGGTATCCGTGGTATAAAACAAGTGATTCATCAGACGTATTGGCATTTTCGTGGCCACTCCAGCCAAATTTTCTGCTTCAAGCAATGAAATCACTCCTACCGCCATAAGAGGCATTGAAAATGTCCATCGCCAGAGAGTATGGTAATGGCGGGTAATGGTTTTCTCCTAGACATGCTACTACTTTGTGGCGCATAGACAGCGGCGGGGGAGCAGTGCCTGTTATAGATGTGGTTGTTGGCGGGGGTGGCTTGAGGTGCAAAGTGTTCTCGCGTGGCTCGACCAAACTGCCGGGGTTGCTGCGGGACCGGTGTCCTGCGTTGGTCGGTGCGTGGATACCGGTTCACAAGGTGTTTGGTAACGTAAAGGTTGGGGTTGAATTCGAGGGCGCGAGGTGTCCGAGTTGGGTTTGGCGGGGGTTTCCTGTACCTGGGATTTCGCATCGCGGCCACGGTGGTTGTTGGGCGGGTTTCGCTATGATGTTGACGTGTTTGTTGGTTACCGTACACTTCTGGCACTGTGCCCGGTGGTGGTCTTCGGTTGTCTTTTGGTGACCCTGGGCCTAGGGGCCCGAAGAGTGTTCATGATGGGAGAGTCTCGGAGTTGGGTTTCGATTTACCGTGCTTTCTCTCATAGAGCTTCGCTTCGTACGGTGACAGGTGATGCACAGTCTGTCCAATACGTTCTTCGTAGCCGGAGTGGCACTTAGTGATGTGATCATTTTAACTTGTTTCGATTCCCCGACACCATGCATTGTCATGCCTCTTCGCTTATCAGTGCTCTCCATCTCGTCAACATATCTTTATGAAATCCTCATCATTTCTCATCTTCTCGGCCGTTTATGGGCGTATATGTGATTGAATATGTAAAGGGTCGACTACGATCTTGGTATCTTTTGTAAAAATTTTGCTGTGTGTTGGTATCGAAAGTTGCCGGCTTGAACTACAAGGGTCAAGTGAATAGAGACCATTCCACAAGTGCGGAGCCCTCTAATGATCTTACTAAATAGGTACGCCGGTGGCCTTTCTGATCATTTTCAAGCCATATTGATAGACTTCATAAACGAAATCATTTTGATGTGAATGAAAGGATTCTCATTTTCGTTATCACCAAGGCGGTAAATGGGCATTTCATAAGGAGTAAGATGGAACACAGGAGAGTAGGGAAAGGAATATCTCGGTGGAGAGGCCTCGTGGTCAATCGTCAATCGCTTTCGTTGAGCTCCCGATATTGTTCATCCATTCCGTTGATTTCGTTAAGCACGGTTTGATCAACATGAGGATTAACTCTTACAAGCCGAGGAGTGGGGAAGAACGAAATGCTTGATTAAAGCCAAAGGCACGGCCACTGGATGAGGCTGAAGCGGCAAACTCGGGCAAGGAGGAGTGATATCGGGGTGCAGTGCTGACTGTGGGTGGGTTTCGATTAAAATGTGGCAGGAGGCAGTAGATGCCGATGGCCTAAGTGGTGTGTCGTTATTTCGATATGCGGGTGAGTTCGAAGATAGGCCACCGTATGAGGGTGAGTTCGGTAATACAAGGGTCCGTTGTGAGAATGTGCTCCGCATCCGGTGCACCGGGTTGGTCAACTTGCCATAATTGGGGGGTAGAAGTGTGGGTGTCCTCCTTCGCGTACGGGTGTGATGGACAGGAGATTTTCCCTTCAAGATGGCCTCATTTCAGTGCTTGTAGTTGAAATCCAAATTTTAAGAAATCTTCTACTATCTTCATTTAGAAATCCAACATTCAGTCGGGGACACATCCATTTTAGAAATCAAGAATTTTCGGTAAGTTTTTGAATCGGGATTCGGGTAGAAAAGGGAAATCAGTGTTTGAACACACCCCCAAGGTGGGGGCATGCTCAAGTTTAATTCTATGTTTGCATGACCTAGGTCTTCATTTCTCTATAAATTGAAGGCCATTCTCAATGTTCCAGGGTTACCCACGACACATTTTCGTGAGCTTGTCCTCAACCTCTTCTACTTCTCTTCCACGCTCTCTCCCACGTTCTACCTTCCGTCTCAGATGGTGAGTAATCAATCCCCAGAAGGAAAGAAGGGATGTCCCACTATGTAGCTCTCAACATCGACAGATTTATCATTACGTGTGCAGTACAAAATCGTTAACATAAGAAATCTTCTACTCTACGTCCTTGTTTCGTTTTCAACAAATGAAACTTCGATTTCGACATGCCATTGATTTGGTCTTTCGGGTGATTGTTACAACAAGGGCGCTCAATTAGGTTACAGCTATTCTCAACATATGTCCAATTCCAAAATTTCTACAGGGTTGCGTGGGCACGTAATTATGGAGAAGTCGTCAACATCAAGAGACTGCTTTCTTCCTCTCAAGTTCCTTGATAGATATGGCTGTTGCAACACACATTACTTCCAATCGGTCCAACATCGGTGTTGTTTCAGTAGCAATCTCTCGCATCAATGCTCGCACTCAGCACGGGCAGTACCACACCCCACTTAAGTGCAAAGTCGACTTCAAGATCGGTTCTTCCTCACCCATTTCATCTCTCGGATTCGAGTTGTTTCAAGCTTCCTACATCCCGACTTTTCATTCCAAATCATTTATAGGTAATTTTCATTAAAGTTTACATCACCTTTTATACTCGCAAAAACACAAAAATAGGGGTTAAGGCTTGCCCCCAAGCCGGTGAGTTCTCGTCCACGATTCCTTCTTTTCTTGTCCTTTCCTTTATGCCACTTCTACACTTTCCATAGTTCTATTGTAGTTTCATTCCACTTGTTTATTTGTTTCGAAGTTCGCACAGATATCGTCAAGTGCCCAGCATCAGGTTTGCTTTCCTATGCTAAAAGATTTGCACTACGCTCATCTTTTTACATAATACGCATTCTATTTAATTGAAATCTCCAGAAGCCCACAACTCCCCGGTGACCACTTTTTCTCATCTCTAGCTTCTAATTCATCTCCTCGTCTATTTCCTCCATTTCTTTTAGTTTTTATTTTCTTTCTTATTCTCCTTCCTACACGACTCGAATTGTCTCTTCAATGCTCGAATGACATCGAGGTACGAAAGTTCGGGGGATCACATGCGAGCGCGGCTTTCAAGGGGCGAGAGCTTGTAAGGAATCGGTCCAATTAGACGTTCTGGGTCAACGTAAAATTCGCTTATCGATTCCTCGTATATCATTGCTCTCTCAAGAAGGCTCTTCGATCGTATGTCACCAGAACCAGGTATTCGAAACAATTTCAAACACATACCTTCATGGGATTCAAATAATACTCTAGGGGAAGACCAAGGAAGATTGGAAAAGGTTCTCACGCTCATTCGACTACTCAAGTGTGCGGCTCTGCCTGGTCGTATCCACACGAGCCAACTCCATAAGCTGGGTTCTCCTTTGCATCCGACCCTTCCGACTTGCCCCCGCATGAAGTCCCATCGACTTCGACGGCCTCCCGCATTTGGGAAAATGCGAAGCGCGTAGAGAAGAAGAGATGAATTTTTCTCAGCCTTGGCTTCGTGGGGCACACGCTCAACTCATTTTATTATATAAAGAATCTCCGTGAGTTTTTCACAAAAACCCTCTCCCTTTCTATATATTTACACCCTCACCCCCAAACTTACGGACAAATTTTTAGCGCTTATGCGTGAGACTCCATTGTGCCCAACAACAGGCCTGTCGAGGGCCTAACTAAAAAACAACTTCTTTTAAATTAAATCTATTATCTCATAATAGATTTAACGGCCTACCGATCATAAAGGGCACAAGCCTCCCATCCTACGATTCCAAACGGCTTCGAGGATTTAACTCCTCTCCAAAGAGCCTTTCCATCACTTCCTGCTACCACACGGCTATAAAACTTCGTCCATCCAATATCCCTGGGCCGGAGGTGGTACGACATCGATCGTCAACTTCTAAATATATATCGACACTACACCATTTTGTACTCATATTTGAATCAATCGCAAAATCCTTTTCCAATTATCCTATCTACCTTTCGCTAAGGATTTTTAGTACTATCCATAGGACATTCTCTCTCTCCTACCGAGAGCGGACGCAACTCCCTATTTGCCTTACTCAATCGCCTCCACCGGGTTTCTGGTATACCTAATCTATTAACTATACAAGACCACAATACAAAGCTATCCATAAGTCAATAACAAAAGTAGCCATGGTACACTCCGTAAAGTATCTTCGGCGACTGTGCCAAAGATCCAACCGTGCAACTACAACGATAGGAATACCTCGATCAACCAGCCTGCAGATACCATTCAGTGGATTCTATACTCACGGTCAAAGGAACTCATTTCACTCCAGGACTTGTACATATATCTCAATGTCCCCACACCGATGACCAATGAGATCGGTTATTCTTATCGTATAAGCAAAGATATCATATACACTAGTCTTGCTGCATCCTCGATGTTCCATCTCAAGGATCCTACGACTAAGAACATTTGTAGTACATTCGTTCTAGTATGATCGATCTCATTACCGCGATCTTATCAGATTCAATCATCATTGTATTCAACCCAGGATCACATTACTATCGATGCATCTCGATACGTTAAGCACGAATACTATGTCATTTATGTCGAAGGTAGACATTACAAGGAATGTAAAATCATATCACATACGATCGTCTTGCAGGACAAAACATTTCTATCAAGAGTTTCCCCTTTTCATTTCCCTGCCTGGGCGTGCTAACCCAGGACTCATTTTCGCAGTCAACAAGGCTTTCTCTCCTTTTATATCCCATAAGGTGTAGTCTAATGATTTATAACGTACCCTAAGTGTCCTCCATCGTATAGGTGGCTCTGCATCGACTTTTTTTTAACTCCTAAATATAATTACAATGGAATCTAACTGTACTCAGCATTTAATCAATTCGAAAACCCTTTTCCACCATTATCCTATTTACCTTCGCCAAGAATTTAAAGTACTATTTATAAGACATTCTCTATCACCTACCGAGAGCGGTAACTGTCCTACGTTATCCGTTCAATTGTCTCCACTTTGGGATTTCCCATAGTACCCAATCTACTAACTATATGTATATCTGCTGTATGTCAATGGATCCATAAGTCAATAGTCAAAGTACATAGTCCACCTGCAAGGCATCTTTAAAGTGATTTGTGTCAAAGATTCAACCATGTAAACTTGCTTATAAATCCACATTCCATCGATATGCCTGCAAGATACAATTCAAAGATTTTACATTTCAGTTACTTCGATGAACTTTTTCCCTCTGTTCAGCACCCGCACATATATCTCAATGTTTCCATACTAATCACCATCGAGATCGGCCATCTCTATCATACGAGAAGATATCATATACACTAGTTCCTATCGTACGTCCTCTGCCTTAGTGATGGCAAGCAGTTTACTCAGAAACACTTTCGATCATATGTCTCTATTTTATTCATCTTTCTTATCGCCATCTTATCATAATTCAATTAACATTAGATACAACCTAAAACTTTATTACGATAGTTGGGATGTATTCAGATAACGTAAGTAATGAAGATAATGGCAATAATACCGAATAAAATATTACATGAAATGTAAAACCATATCACTATAGCGTATCGGGTTTGCAGACTTATATTTCTATCAGATATCCCTAACATATTAGATCATAGGTATCTTCACGGAATAAAAGATTTTTTACACTATGCCTTTGATGAGTGTAGGTCCCGATTTGAAGTACGACTGTGATGAAAGTTTAATTCAATGCCCTTGTCAGAAAATGTTGCAACACTTTTATTTTAAAAAGTAGATATCAGAAGAGAACATATCATTCGTAGACGATATACGATCAACTTATCGAATATCGATAAGTCATGTTGAAATTCAACTTAATTTGATTAATGAAGACTATACACAATTAGATGAACCACAATATGAAAATGTCACGATGATTAAGTCGTAGAAAACGCTCCAAGATATCCAAAATATAAGTGAAACAATTAGAGAAGGCGAGGACTAAATCCAAATGTAAAAATAGCAAATTATTTTAAATTACTTAAAAGATGCAAAAAAACACCTTTAAAATGAAAGTTAGAAAATGATTTCTAAATTAATTTTATTTTAAATTCGATTCAACAAATCTAACTTACTACATAGCTTTACGAACACCATACTATCTTCGCTTAAAGTAAATACTAGCCAACACTTGCAAGTGTTCCTTAATTTGTACTTCTAATCAAGAAAATGCAGTCTAAGACTCAGTTATCAAAATATATATAAATAAATGGTTGAAACAATGATCAGAGACGCTTCTTTTGGAAATAAATAATGTTTGATAAAATCACATTTTCACTCTGCGAGACTTTAAGTATAAAGAGGATCCTAAATATTAAATAAAAAATTCCAGCCCTAAAAAGATAGCTAATTATCTACTAATATATGATATTATTAAATGTTTGCTTATAATAACAAAAAGTCATGCTAAGTGAATGATATGTCATAGTTAACCAAAATCTTATTAAGTAATTCAGTGTAAAAGTGTCATTATGTTTATTCTCCCTCTTAGAAAAGAGTAGACAATTTTATCTTCAATTAAAAGTCAGAGAAATACAATATGTAGACTTGCTCGTCATTATACGGGTTTAACCCATCTAACAAATATGTCTTCAAAGTAGAAAGTGCGAGCTGGATGTTGTTACAGTAGCTTACAAACTTAATATCATAAAGATGAAAACAAAGTGATTAATAGCAATGATTTCATTATTAATACCCGTTCAACAGCTCTCGTAAAAGTAATATTCATGTATTCTTACAACCTTTCGATAGAAGAGCTGGGCGGATTTGATGGAGGAGACCAGATCGTATCCCAAACCCTAAATGGTCACCAAGTCCAAAATTGGGTTCTAACCCATTATAATGTTATTTAGTCTAATCAAAGTTCTAAAAATCGATTTAAAACATCTTAGCATTAATTTTCAAATATATTTAGAAAGTTAATAATACTTTAAATATTAAAAATGACGTAGATTTAGAAAAATTATGAAGACTCGGCTAAACATCTAAGGCCCAAAGGTGATCTCAGGTCATACTAATCAAGTGCATAAGCTAAAAATGCATCTCAATCATGATGCATCCTAGTTTAAGGTAACCACTATCTTCTCTCGCCGACACCACCTAATGTTCGCAGTTCAACATTTGTTGTCTCATCGTGATATATCTTATCGACTTTTTAAATCAATTAAAATAAATTAAATTCTAAACATTTATTCTAAGTTTATCTGCTTCATCTACCGCATACACGGAAACAAACCATCCAAGTCCTATTTCGCGAGCACTTTACCACCAGCAATGAACCTTACCCATCACATTAGTTTATGGGTTGGTGGTTGGGCCGTATGCCCAACAATTTGTCACACATGTTGAGGTGATGAATAAAGTGTAATGTTATTTATGACAACAAATTGTTAAGAGGTTGATGCTAATGACTATTGATATAAGTATTATGTAGAAACATTTTAGGATTGAATGGTTTGTATCAGTAGATGTAGACATCTTAAGACATATGAGAGAAATGTAAAGAAAACAAAAAGATCACCTCAAGAAAAAGATAAATGCCTAGTCTAGTTTTTTACAAATAGCTTACATTTTTTATAAACTAATATTCTTTGCCATGTTTAGTACTTTGTAGGATGACCGATAGTGGAGGCATATGAGAATGCACATTCACAATGTAACGTTGAACAGTGGCATCACAAGTGCTATATGGTAAAGAGAAAAAAATAAGAAAAAATTAATATTTTTATTTCAGTATTTCATTATTATATACTACAATTTTCATAATTTTGTTAGGCGGTTTGTGAAAACAATAAATAGAATAAAATGATTTTTTTGATGCCATAAAGAAGAGGAAAAAACATTTATAAATTAGAAAGAGAATTCATAAGTATTTTATCTTATTTATTATTTTATTGTTAACTTAAAAATATTTATTTTGACATTATCACATATCATAAACAGGTGCAAAAGGAAAGCCATCTCCTACACCTTTGGAGGTGTTATAGATGTCACAAACTCGCGAAGGACCCAATGAGTCTGATGTTTGGAGCAATGAATGGAGTGGTAAAATGATGATATAATTGATAAGCTTTCTCTATTCAAAGAAGACTTAATTTGTCATTTTAATAA